>PQFF01000198.1:507150-545018 GCA_003547095.1 Diversispora epigaea
GAAGCCGCCACAAAAAAGAAACGAGGTCGACCAAAAAAGAATCCTGAAGAAAGTCCTACCAGGATCCAAAGCGAAAATACTAGTCAAAAGTCATTACAAAAACGTACCCGTAATAATATTTAGAAAAGTAGAAATAGTCATTTATAATATTGTGTAGTAGGCTGGTTGTATATGATTTTTTTTAGATATTAGCACGTAATAATAAAGTTTTATTGATCAAATATGATTTTTACATTCTTTATAACAAGTAATAATAAAACTTTATTGATTAAATACGATTTTTACATTCTTTAAAATACAAATACAAAGAACTTTATAATATGATCGGGAGTGTATAAAGTTAATCAATTTTTAAGGATTTATGATGTATAATCAGGAGTATAAAGTTAAAATTTTAAGGATAGAAATATAATGTATAAACTTTGCTATTTATAACACACTATTAATTGTTTCGTAGTTTGTATGTTGGCTTAGGTTTGAATTCACCATAGCGATCACAAGTGAAAACTTAATTATTGCCCTTATAAAAAATCACATTGAACCCGTTCATTCCAGCATATTGGTCTGCGACATATTTAAATGCTTCAAGGGAGGAATAGGCCTGACCAAGCTGAATTTCCTGGTTCTTCATAATTTTGTGCATGGATGGTCAGATTGAATATTAGAAAAAATCTTTGTAAAGTAGAAAACAAGTAAAAAACAAATTGTATGAAGTAACAACTCACCATCAATGTTTCGTTCTTGTAGGTCTATATCTTGTTCTATACTTGATATAATCATCGCCAGCTACTAACAGATATTGGTTTATTAATTTTTAAAACCAATGGAAATTTCGTTTTGTTTATTGAATAGCTTTAATCTCGCTACCTTCAAAAGAATTGTCGCAAGTATAAAAGTTTCTCGATAGTGGGCTGAAAAAAAAATTAAAATTAATAAGTATGGCCGAAGGACGAAGAATGGACGTGGGAAACTTTTGTTTATCTGCGCACGTACTAAATATAAACTAAGTCACCCACGTGACAACGTGATTGTTCGGCGATCTAATCGACATGGCAGATGATGATCACGTATTTTAATGCATTTTTATTGGTTGAAAGGCCAGAGATATATATGTTATATATCTCCGGCCAGAGATGTCTATAATAACCCTTATTAGAATTGCTTATTTATAATTTTTATTTAATTATCATCATCAACATAATCGACATCATCATCATAACTATCAATAATAATAATGTTATATAATTATTAGTTGGGATTGTTGATTTTTGTGGGGTTCTTTAATTTTTACTTTTTGTTAAACGCTTATTCTATTATTATTATTAGTATATATTTTTAAAATTCACCTAAAATTTGTGATATGCACATTCTAGAAAAACTATTGATTGTTCTTAATATTCTAAACATAAAACTAAATAAAATAAATGATTTTTAATATTGACTCTATTTCTCTTTTTTTCTGATGACGATATGCAATTTGCATATAATAAACATTGCACAGTTTCCATTTTTTTAAATAAAAATTTTTTTTATTGTAAAAATAAAATTGATAAAATTGATCTATATATATTTCTGAGAATGGTCCATTGGTATTGATTTGATTATTAATCCTGTTATAATTACAATATTATTATTATATTATTGTTACTATATTATTGTTATTATATTATTGTTATTATTATTATTATTATTAGGATTGTTTTTATTTATATATTATTATAGAATAAATAATATAAATTCCATAATTAGGTCACCAAGAACCTCCAATACAAAATTACTACGAAAACGATAATATTTGTAAGATTTTGCCACATAAAAATATCAAAATTTATTAATTAAAAAATATTATAATGATATCAAATTTATAATTTCACAATATGATTTTATAATTTGTTATATCGAAATAATGTTTGAAAAGATAATAATTAGGTAATGTCTTTTTGTCATCAAGGTAATATTCTTCAAAAATGTCAATTTTAGCAAAGTTAGTTTTTTTCAAGTTAGAAAATAAGTAGATAGAAGTATTTTTGTTATGACAAAATAATTTATTAATATAATCTTAAATAAAGTTAATACAAAATTATTATTATAACAAAAACAGGACAATAAATTATTTCTGGACAGAATTAATACAAAGTTAGTATAATTATTTTATATATTTTCTAAAACAAGACAAATTTAGACAATAAAATTTTTTTTCAATGGAAATAGTATAAAATTAACACATTATAAGTACATTGGTTTTAAAAACAAGACAATTCTAAAACACAAAAAACTATTTTTTTTTTATTTCTACAACAAAATGTAAACATAACAATACAACTATAATATATCAAAACATGCATTTTTCATAGGGTATATATTTTACTATAAAATAATTGTTATAAATACTATATTTGTAAACTATATAAAAATAAATTAATTTACTTTTTATTATAAATACTATATTTTGTTTTTAAATTATATAAAAATAAAATTAACTTTATTTTTTATTATAAAAATTTAAAATTCACTAATTTTTGTTTTAAAAAATAATTATAAATTTATTATATTTTATTTTTTTTATTGATAGCAATAAAAATATTATTATTTTTGATGCATTGTCCATTTATAAAAGTCAAAANAAAGTTAATACAAAATTATTATTATAACAAAAACAGGACAATAAATTATTTCTGGACAGAATTAATACAAAGTTAGTATAATTATTTTATATATTTTCTAAAACAAGACAAATTTAGACAATAAAATTTTTTTTCAATGGAAATAGTATAAAATTAACACATTATAAGTACATTGGTTTTAAAAACAAGACAATTCTAAAACACAAAAAACTATTTTTTTTTTATTTCTACAACAAAATGTAAACATAACAATACAACTATAATATATCAAAACATGCATTTTTCATAGGGTATATATTTTACTATAAAATAATTGTTATAAATACTATATTTGTAAACTATATAAAAATAAATTAATTTACTTTTTATTATAAATACTATATTTTGTTTTTAAATTATATAAAAATAAAATTAACTTTATTTTTTATTATAAAAATTTAAAATTCACTAATTTTTGTTTTAAAAAATAATTATAAATTTATTATATTTTATTTTTTTTATTGATAGCAATAAAAATATTATTATTTTTGATGCATTGTCCATTTATAAAAGTCAAAAAAAAATTAACTCATCAATTTTTATATTTTTGCACAATTTATAAACTATTAAACACAAATAATAATAATTACAAATATTTTGATTTTTGAAATATTAAAACAATAGTAATTTGTTTTAAATGATTACATGCTGGTCTGTTTAAATTTAAATAAAAACTATACTCTATAATTCCAGTGATCAAATGAAACAAAAAAGATATAAAATATAATAAATAAATGAATAAATAATTTTAGAAAGAATATCAAGTTGTACAATAACATCAAAACTAAAAAAATAAATTTCCAACAAGGATTAATTTTCTTGAATTGCATTTTCTTCAACTATGCAAAGTTTAAATATTGTTAATTTATTTAAATAAATATATTAAACAAATAATTCAAGAAATATAACACTCACTTATATTATCAGGAATTAAAAGATCCAATTGTTTTGTATCTGTAAATAATAATGAATACAAATATTTTAAAATGATCATTTATTTATTGCTGAAAAATATAGGTAGTTACCATGTGTGTTGACTTCAACTTTCTTTACTTTCAGAAAAGACAAATTTCTACTTGTATATATTGCTTTAGGATGCATTTTATTTGGATGATATTGAATAAAATTCTTGTTTGATTTATTTGCTGCTTGAACTTGGTTGTTTACTTGTTTTCTTATTTCGTTATCATTAGAAAGATTTTTCTCAAGTTGAGATTTCAATTCTTTGGCAGTTGGACGATTGAGAGGTTCAAAATTCCAACATTTTTCCATTATCTCTTTGAGAAATTGAGGAATTTCACACTTAATTTCAGGTTTAAGCCCTTTGCAAATGTCCATTACAAGATTTGCATCATGTGAAATATTATAATATGGTGGATAACTAGTTAGAACTTCTAACATAACCATACCAAAAGAATAAATGTCTGATGCTTGAGTATATTCTCCTCTACTCAATGTTTCAGGTGCCATGTATGGAATTACACCATAAATTTTTTCTGGATCATTTTCTGTAATTGGCTTACACAGTCCAAAATCAGTAATATAACTTAGAGTTAAACTTTGATTGACTATATTACCAGAATGCAAATCTTTATGCATTAAACCCATTTCATGAATATTTGTAAGTCCAATTACAACATCTGATAAAATATAAAATTTTCTGCTCCAAGTTAAATTTTCAAACTTGTTATTCAACAGGTTTCGAAGACTACCATATACTGCATAATCCATAACCATCATATATTCATTTTCTGTTGGATTTTTAGTGATGCCATATATTGCAATGGAATTTTTACCTCGAAGCTTAACTTGATTTTTAATCTAAAATATTTATTAACATAAAATAAAATTATTATATATTTAAAATAATGAAATTAAATAACTTGAAATATTTACCTCTTGCAAAAAATCATTTTTATTTGCGGAAGTATTAAAACTTTTCAAGCAAACACTTTGTTTACCATTCCTATACCAAACAGCTTGTTTACCAAATCTATACCATTTTTTTTTTTTAGGAAATTTAATAAATCCATCAAGCCAATTTGCTTTATATACTGTGCCAAAACCCCCTTTAGCAAGGTATGTGATATTCTCAAGTTTGTCAAATGGAATCCACTCAATAATTTCTTGATGTTCATTTGCATTTAGTTGTATTTGTTGAATAAATTCATCAATTTCTCTATCTTCACTTCTCCATTTACCAAATTCATTTCGAAATTGTTTAGCATTACATGGATGGCACCAATTTTTTCCAAAAATATTTTGATGACATTCATTACATGTTCTATTAATAAAAAATATT
Organism: Diversispora epigaea; assembly: GCA_003547095.1. Taxonomy (NCBI): domain Eukaryota; kingdom Fungi; phylum Glomeromycota; class Glomeromycetes; order Diversisporales; family Diversisporaceae; genus Diversispora; species Diversispora epigaea. The sequence continues at coordinate 512,116 of PQFF01000198.1, forward strand.
ATTGATAATTAATTAAAGAATTATTATTTGATATTGGATTAAATTAAGTAATTTGAATAACTATGAATCTAAATACTCACCCGCTATAATATAATTTATATTGATTAGTTTATGGTAATTGATTAGAGAATTGTTATATGATATTGAATTAAATTAATTAAATTGAAACATTGATTTCAATAATTATGAATCTAAATACTCACTTGCTGTAATATAATTTATATTGATTAGTTTATGATAATTGATTAGAGAATTGTTATATGATATTGAATTAAATTAATTAAATTGAAACATTGATTTCAATAATTATGAATCTAAATACTCACCGACTATTTATATTGATTAGTTTATGATAATTGATTCGAGAATTGTTATATGATATTGAATTAAATTAATTAAATTGAAACATAGATTTCAAAAATTATGAATCTAAATACTCACTCGCTGTAATATAATTTATATTGATTAGTTTATGATAAATGATTAGAGAATTGTTATATGTTATTGAATTAAATTAATTAAATTGAAACATTGATTTCTTTTTTTTTTTTAAAAGGACCGACGCGGTCTTGCTGAAACATTGATTTCAATAATTATGAATCTAAATACTCACTCGCTGTAATATAATTTATATTGATTAGTTTATGATAATTGATTAGAGAATTGTTATATGATATTGAATTAAATTAATTAAATTGAAACATTGATTTCAATAATTATGAATCTAAATACTCACTTGCTGTAATATAATTTATATTGATTAGTTTATGATAATTGATTAGAGAATTGTTATATGATATTGAATTAAATCAATTAAATTGAAACATTGATTTCAATAATTATGAATCTAAATACTCACGAACTATTAGTTTATGATAATTGATTAGAGAAGTGTTATATGATATTGGATTAAATTAATTAAATTGAAACATTGATTTCGATAATTATGAATCTAAATACTCACTTGCTGTACTATAATTTATATTGATTAGTTTATGATAATTAATTAGAGAATTGTTATATGATATTGAATTACATTAATTAAATTGAATTAAATTAATTAAATTGAAACATTGATTTCGATAATTATGAATCTAAATACTCACTTGCTGTACTATAATTTATATTGATTAGTTTATGATAATTAATTAGAGAATTGTTATATGATATTGAATTACATTAATTAAATTGAATTAAATTAATTAAATTGAAACATTGATTTCGATAATTATGAATCTAAATACTCACTTGCTGTACTATAATTTATATTGATTAGTTTATGATAATTAATTAGAGAATTGTTATATGATATTGAATTACATTAATTAAATTGAATTAAATTAATTAAATTGAAACATTGATTTCGATAATTATGAATCTAAATACTCACTTGCTGTACTATAATTTATATTGATTAGTTTATGATAATTAATTAGAGAATTGTTATATGATATTGAATTACATTAATTAAATTGAATTAAATTAATTAAATTGAAACATTGATTTCGATAATTATGAATCTAAATACTCACTTGCTGTACTATAATTTATATTGATTAGTTTATGATAATTAATTAGAGAATTGTTATATGATATTGAATTACATTAATTAAATTGAATTAAATTAATTAAATTGAAACATTGATTTCGATAATTATGAATCTAAATACTCACTTGCTGTACTATAATTTATATTGATTAGTTTATGATAATTAATTAGAGAATTGTTATATGATATTGAATTACATTAATTAAATTGAATTAAATTAATTAAATTGAAACATTGATTTCGATAATTATGAATCTAAATACTCACTTGCTGTACTATAATTTATATTGATTAGTTTATGATAATTAATTAGAGAATTGTTATATGATATTGAATTACATTAATTAAATTGAATTAAATTAATTAAATTGAAACATTGATTTCGATAATTATGAATCTAAATACTCACTTGCTGTACTATAATTTATATTGATTAGTTTATGATAATTAATTAGAGAATTGTTATATGATATTGAATTACATTAATTAAATTGAATTAAATTAATTAAATTGAAACATTGATTTCGATAATTATGAATCTAAATACTCACTTGCTGTACTATAATTTATATTGATTAGTTTATGATAATTAATTAGAGAATTGTTATATGATATTGAATTAAATCAATTAAATTGAAACATTGATTTCAATAATTATGAATCTAAATACTCACAGACTATTTATATTGATTAGTTTATGATAATTGATTAGAGAATTGTTATATGATATTGAATTAAATTAATTAAATTGAAACATTGATTTCAATAATTATGAATCTAAATACTCACTGGCTGTAATATGATTTATATTGATTAGTTTATGATAATTGATTAGAGAAGTGTTATATGATATTGAATTAAATTAATTAAATTGAAACATTGATTTCAATAATTATGAATCTAAATACTCACCGACTATTTATATTGATTAGTTTATGATAAATGATTAGAGAATTGTTACATGTTATTGAATTAAATTAATTAAATTGAAACATTGATTTCAATAATTATGAATCTAAATACTCACTTGCTGTAATATAATTTATATTGATTAGTTTATGATAAATGATTAGAGAATTGTTATATGTTATTGAATTAAATTAATTAAATTCAAACATTGATTTCAATAATTATGAATCTAAAGACTCACAGACTATTTATATTGATTAGTTCATGATAATTGATTAGAGAATTGTGATATGATATTGAATTAAATTAATTAAACTGAAACATTGATTTCAATAATTACGAATCTAAATACTCACTTGCTGTAATATAATTTATATTGATTAGTTTATGATAATTGATTAGAGAATTCTTATATGATATTGAATTAAATTAATTAAACTGAAACATTGATTTCAATAATTACGAATCTAAATACTCACTTGCTGTAATATAATTTATATTGATTAGTTTATGATAATTGATTAGAGAATTCTTATATGATATTGAATTAAATTAATTAAACTGAAACATTGATTTCAATAATTACGAATCTAAATACTCACTTGCTGTAATATAATTTATATTGATTAGTTTATGATAATTGATTAGAGAATTCTTATATGATATTGAATTAAATTAATTAAACTGAAACATTGATTTCAATAATTACGAATCTAAATACTCACTTGCTGTAATATAATTTATATTGATTAGTTTATGATAATTGATTAGAGAATTCTTATATGATATTGAATTAAATTAATTAAACTGAAACATTGATTTCAATAATTACGAATCTAAATACTCACTTGCTGTAATATAATTTATATTGATTAGTTTATGATAAATGATTAGAGAATTGTTATATGATATTGAATTAAATTAATTAAATTGAAACATTGATTTCAATAATTATGAATCTAAATACTCACCGACTATTTATATTGATTAGTTTAGAGAATTGTTATATGATATTGAATTAAATTAATTAAATTGAAACATTGATTTCAATAATTATGAATCTAAATACTCACAGACTATTTATATTGATTAGTTTATGATAATTGATTAGAGAATTGTTATATGATATTGAATTAAATTAATTAAATTGAAACATTGATTTCAATAATTATGAATCTAAATACTCACAGACTATTTATATTGATTAGTTCATGATAATTGATTAGAGAATTGTTATATGATATTGAATTAAATTAACTAAATTGAAACATTGATTTCAATAATTATGAATCTAAATACTCACTAACTATTAGTTTATGATAATTGATTAGAGAATTGTTATATGATATTGAATTAAATTAATTAAATTGAAACATTGATTTCAATAATCATGAATCTAAATACTCACTAACTATTAGTTTATGATAATTGATTAGAGAATTGTTATATATTATTGAATTAAATTAATTAAATTGAAACATTAATTTCAATAATTATGAATCTAAATACTCACCGACTATTAATATTGATTAGTTTATGACAATTGATTAGAGAATTGTTATATGATAATGAATTAAATTAATCAAATTGAAATCTAAATACTCACTAACTATTAGTTTATGATAATTGATTAGAGAATTGTTATATATTATTGAATTAAATTAATTAAATTGAAACATTAATTTCAATAATTATGAATCTAAATACTCACCGACTATTAATATTGATTAGTTTATGACAATTGATTAGAGAATTGTTATATGATAATGAATTAAATTAATCAAATTGAAATCTAAATACTCACTAACTATTAGTTTATGATAATTGATTAGAGAATTGTTATATGATATTGAATTAAATTAATTAAATTGAAACATTAATTTCAATAATTATGAATCTAAATACTCACCGACTATTTATATTGATTAGTTTATGACAATTGATTAGAGAATTGTTATATGATAATGAATTAAATTAATCAAATTGAAATCTAAATACTCACTAACTATTAGTTTATGATAATTGATTAGAGAATTGTTATATGATATTGAATTAAATTAATTAAATTGAAACATTGATTTCAATAATTATGAATCTAAATACTCACTTGTTGTAATATAATTTATATTGATTAGTTTATGATAATTGATTAAATTAAATTAATTAAATTGAAACATTGATTTCAATAATTATGAATCTAAATACTCACTTTCTGTAATATAATTTATATTGATTAGTTTATGATAATTGATTAGAGAATTGTTATATGATATTGAAACATTGATTTCAATAATTATGAATCTAAATACTCACTCGCTGTAATATAATTTATATTGATTAATTTATGATAATTGATTAGAGAATTGTTATATGATATTGAATTAAATTAATTAAATTGAAACATTGATTTCAATAATTATGAATCTAAATACTCACTCGCTGTAATATAATTTATATTGATAAATGATTAGAGAATTGTTATATGTTATTGAATTAAATTAATTAAATTGAAACATTGATTTCTTTTTTTTTTTTTAAAAGGACCGACGCGGTCTTGCTGAAACATTGATTTCAATAATTATGAATCTAAATACTCACTTGCTGTAATATAATTTATATTGATTAGTTTATGATAATTGATTAGAGAATTGTTATATGATATTGAATTAAATTAATTAAAGTGAAACATTGATTTCAATAATTATGAATCTAAATACTCACTCGCTGTAATATAATTTATATTGATAAATGATTAGAGAATTGTTATATGTTATTGAATTAAATTAATTAAATTGAAACATTAATTTCAATAATTATGAATCTAAATACTCACTCGCTGTAATATAATTTATATTGATAAATGATTAGAGAATTGTTATATGTTATTGAATTAAATTAATTAAATTGAAACATTGATTTCAATAATTATGAATCTAAATACTCACTAACTATTAGTTTATGATAATTAATTAGAGAATTGTTATATGATATTGAATTAAATTAATTAAATTGAAACATTGATTTCAATAATTACGAATCTAAATACTCACTAACTATTAGTTTATGATAATTGATTAGAGAATTGTCATATAATATTGAATAAATTGAAACATTGATTTCAATAATTATGAATCCAAATACTTACAAACTGTAATATGATTTATATTGTATTGATATTGGTTTATAATTGAATAGGAATATAATTTTATATATCCAAATTATTATAGGTAATAAATTATAGTAGTAAAATAAGCTTATTATAACAATATGCCTACTCGTCCAATTCTTTTGTTTCTCCAATATCTTTCATTTCTTCCGTTTTTCTCGTTTCTTTCATTTCTTCCATTTCTTTTGTTTGTCCAGTATCTTTTATTTCTTCATTCCTTTCATTTCTTTCCATAACTTATTCGTTTCTTTAAAATCTAAAAAAAAATATTGCCAACGATCACATTATTAAATAAATTTAGTTTTGCATGCATTTGTATGACAATTATTTTGAGAATGCTTGTATGACAATTATTTTGAGAATGCTTGTATGACCCAAATCCGGATAACTTTTTTTAAAACAAAACAAAGATTAGATGAGACATCTGATTTTGGAAATTGTTAACTATTTAGGTGGATCAGCCATCTGATTCGGAAGGTAGTGAGCAATTTGGGAGATGTCACGGGAATTGGACCATCTAATTTAGAAAGTGGTGAACAATTTGAGAGATGTCATGAGTTAGTACTACTTGTGTCACATATTTCTGAGGTTAGTCTTTTTTGAAAAAGGATTAGTCCCGTTCAAAGAGGATTAGTGTTTTTCTGAAAGGGTTTAGTTTGTTGGAAATTATTTCCTTTGTACCTGATATGGACGCGAATATGCACCTTGTAATCTTATATATATACAACAACTAGCGAATTAGGAATGGGGGGGAGCTTCTAGATATATTTAATAATAATAGTGACCGGTTTTTTTATGAGTGTTGTGTTGGTGTAACTGTTGTATTTTCAGAAATTTCTTTTAGAAGATTCATAAACATATCGAAAAGAATTCCTTTTTCATATATGAAATTTGTAAATAGTTATGAATAAGTAAATTGTATTATTAATAAAATGTGTTATTATTACAGTTGTAATAAAAACAAATATGTATATGCTTTATTAATATCTTGAAATGTAAATTGATGATGATATGTAACAATTGTTTATATATAATATAAACAATAAATGTTTTTTATATCTAGTGTTTTGAAGGGGTTTTAAATTTTTGACATGTTTATTTTTAGTAGTGAAACAAGATTTTAAAGATTAGATTCTTGAAATTGATTCAGTCGTTGTCTATAATCAGATATTCTTCTATTCCAAATATTTTGTAATCTTTCATATTCGATTAGCATTTGTCTATCAGTTTTAATTGCTGATTGAGCAAATGATGTAATTTCAAGTAAATCCCAGGAAGGAGATCGACTTAATGCAACATAAGCTTGACCTGTTGCAAATATGGATTCATCTAAGGAAACTGTTGAGTGAGGTAATGTGAGCCCTTGTGTTTTATGTACAGTTAATGCAAAGGCATTTTGTAAAGGAAATTGGATATGTTGTGCTGGAGATCCATGTATATAAAAATGACTAGTTTCTTTTACAACTCTTGTATTTGATATTCCTTTTTCTAATGGAAAGGCAACAATAACTGCATCTTCACTTTCAATTTCAATAATTACACCAATTTATCCATTGCATAATCCATCTGAAAATAGTTTATTGTTAAGAAACATAACTCTAGCTCCTTGTCTGAGTATTAATTCAGTTGGAAAATTAGTATATCTTTTAAACAACTTGTTTGAATCTGATGTGGACCATTCTTTACCATTTATATAATCATTTGAATATGATATAATTTGTGTGCAATTTTCATTTGTTGATGGTAAAAATGATCCAATATAACTATCAATGGTATCAGCAATTTTACGATATCCAACAATATGTGTTGTTGTTAAAATATTATTTTGTGGTTGATATTGTGCTATTTTAACATTTATTGCATCTATTGTAGATTGACTAAGTTCACCAATTCTTATTTCTTGAAGAATATTATAATATCTAGGATCAGATGATTGTTTATGTGCAGTTGTTAAAAATAAAGGAAAGAAATTTTTCCAAACAGGAGAAATAAAAACTTGTGTGCCATTTATAGGTGGTAATTGTGCCAAATCTCCTACAACTAGTACAGGAATTCCTCCAAATTCTAATGAATTCTTATGTATTCTACTAAATAATTTACTAATAAATGTAAAAAGTTCTCCAAGTACCATTGAAATTTCATCAAAAATAAGAAATTTAACCTTTTGTAATCTTTTATATAGAATCTGATCATGAATAGCCAATGATTGATAATTATATGAATTTCCTGTAATCCTTAATGCTGAGTGAATAGTTTGACCACCAATATTTTGAGCAGCTACTCCAGTTGGTGCCATTAAAAGATAATTTTTATTTTTATTTTTTAAAAAATTTAAAATTACATTTGTCATGAATGTTTTTCCAGTACCAGCTGAACCAGTTAAAAAGAAAAAAGGATGAAAATTACGAGTATTGGAAGGTCCCCAGCATGTTGTAATTATATTATAAATTTTATATTGATCATTAGAAATAAAAAGAGTAGAGAATGATGATAAATTATGTACTGATTTGATCAAATTGGTTAATTGAGTTCTAATTATAATACCTAAATCTTCTTGTAATGCAACAATTAAATTGTTAATTAAATGTTGATAATTTTGGGAAAATCTTAATGAATGTACTTCTGAAGTTTGTTGAATATTTGTTATTAGTAATTGAAATTCATCTGGAAATTCAGCTTGAAATCGTGATCGATAATTGAAATGATTTCCTTTTAATTGTTGTTCATTCCAAACAGGTGTTTGTAATAAAATTTGTTGATAAAAGAAATCTTCAGTATTTTCAATAGTTAAATATTGAAATCTAACTAAAATTTCTTTTTTTCGACATACAACAATATTATTTAAACAGTCTCTCCAGTATAATCTAGTTGTTGGTACTGTTGAAATTAATTTATATTGTCAATGATATATTGGATATGTAATGTTTGAAAATATTTGATCACGTGGACGATTGAAATATTTTTCTATAGCATCTTTATAGTATGGATCCATTTCAAAGTCTTGTACAAGCTGATATGCAGGACGAATTGTTCGACATCTATTTTCTGGAGAAGTTGATGGTAAAAAAATAACTGCAATTGAACTTCTTGAAACAGGTTTTCCTAAAATTAACATTGTTAATTCCATTGTTCCCAATCTACGAGCATGTACATATCTTTTAATTGCATCAGTTTCACTAATTTCAAAAATATTTGAAGGTTCTGGTTTTGTAACATATTTACAAACATATTTTGCAAAATTCTTGTCTGTTACATATTGGATGTTGCAATGTCCTTCCTATAATAGTAAAGTTGGTGCATGATAAGGAACTATCCATTGATCTTCAAATTTAGTTCGTCGATATATATAACGTGTTTCATTTGAATTATGATATGTTGTATTTGATAATGGTTGTGGAAAACCTTGTTTACATCGTTGATTAACTGGTGCTGGGCCATTACAATGTATTGGACTACAACGATGAATATTATTTTCAGTTACTAAACGATATAATTCAGATTCAGTTTTAGGATTAGGCAAATCAGCTCTAATTACATTGTCATTAATTAATTCACTTATTTATTTACTAAGCCATGCAACACCATGTGTATGAATTGCACCACGGTTTTGAAATTCATCACGTTCAAAGTGATGTAACCATTTTTCCCAGTTGGTTAACTCAGAATTTTTCCATAAATATTTATGTACTAATTTTAAACGATGATGATAATGTTCATAAGTGTGATATGATATATTTGTAGGATTGGTATTATTATTATCTGTATTTTTAAGAATGTATTTAAGATGTTTCCATCTGTTTTCAGCCATTGTCATTATATAAAAGATTTGTGGCAATCCAAAATTACGTACTATTGTATTTAGATGATGCTCCTTTTGACGCCAGTATGTATCTCCAGTTCGAATATATGATGGTACAGTAGTTGTTTTGATTTCATTAATAATTGAAGTACTAGACACTAGTCGAAATGGTCCAATTCAGCTAAAATTCGGCTGTGCAATTTTCAGCCGAAAGTCGGCCGAAATTTTTCTTTTTTTTTTTGCCGATTGTTATGTCGATTGGCAGCCAATCGGCAAAAATTCGGTAATAAAAATTCTGATAGAAATCAGAAAGAAATATTCAAAAATCAGAAAGAAAACGGTAAGTAAATTTATTCAAAATTCTGATAGAAATCAGAAAGAAATATTCAAGAATTGTTCAAAATCTGGTAAGTAAATTTATTCAGAATTCTGATAGAAATCAGAAAGAAATATTCAAAAATCGGAAAGAAAACGGTAAGTAAATTTATTCAAAATTCTGATAGAAATCAGAAAGAAATATTCAAAATCCGGTAAGTAAATTTATTCAAAATTCTGATAGAAATCAGAAAGAAATATTCAAAATCCAGTAAGTAAATTTATTTAAAATTCTGAAACTTCGGAAAGAAAACGGTAAATAAACTTGGTCAAAATTCTAATAGAAATTAGAAAAAAATATTCTAAATTCGGAAAGAAAACTTGGTTAAAATTCTAATAGAAATCAGAAAGAAATATTCAAGAATTGGTCAAAATCCGGTAAGTAAACTTGGTCAAAATTCCGATAGAAATCAGAAAGAAATATTCAAAATTCGGAAAGAAAACGGTAAGTAAACTTGATCAAAATTCTAATAGAAATCAGAAACAAATATTCAAAATTTGGAAAGAAAACGATAAGTAAACTTGGTCAAAATTCCGATAGAAATCAGAAAGAAATATTCAAAATCCGGTAAGAAACGGAAAGTAAACTTGGTCAAAATTCCGATAGAAATCAGAAAGAAATATTCAAGACTTGGTTAAAATCCGGTAAGTAAACGAAAATGGCTAATGTTCTTTATTAAATAATCTAAAAATAATCATTAAAAATAATAAAAATAATATTAAAATATCCTAAAATATATTGATAAATGTCTATGTATTATATACTTATTAAAATTATTATTGTTCAGCCGAAATTTTTGAACTAGAAGTACTAGCATGACTCGGCTCATCTTCCCCCGCCATTTGCACGAATTCGGTGTCATAAACGACATCTTCTTATTCATTACATGCCCAATTAGGGGCTTTCGCTGGAGGGGGAAAATCATACCGCTGAATTTCATCGGAATAGTTTTGTTTCCGTTGTAATTGAGCAGTAGTACTTGAAGCCGATTTGGGATCATGTACATTTCTGAGCAAGTGTTTTAGCTAAATATTACGTGAAAATAGATTAAAAAAAAATAAGTATTAAGGAAATTTCGGTGATAAATCAATAATAAATTAGTAATAATTGTTATAGAATAAAAGCATTTCGGAAATAATCAGAAATTGGTTTTTTTGTATATAATATTAAAAAAAAAAGAGAAAAAATAAGTATTAGTAATAGTTCGGAATTGAAAAAGAAAAATAATAAAATTGATAATAAATCGAGAATAAATCGGTAATAAATAAAAGGATATATAGAATATTAAAAAAAAAGAGAAAAAAAATAAGTATTAGTAATTTTTCGGTAATAAATTAAAATCATAAATAAATCGATAATAAATCGATAATAAGTTGGTAGTAAATAAAAGAATATAATTTTTCGCATATAATATTAAAAAAAAAAAGAGAAAAAATAAGTATTAGTAATAGTTCGGAATTGAAAAAGAAAAATAATAAAATTGATAATAAATCGAGAATAAATCGGTAATAAATAAAAGGATATATAGAATATTAAAAAAAAAGAGAAAAAAAATAAGTATTAGTAATTTTTCGGTAATAAATTAAAATCATAAATAAATCGATAATAAATCGATAATAAGTTGGTAGTAAATAAAAGAATATAATTTTTCGCATATAATATTAAAAAAAAAAAGAGAAAAAATAAGTATTAGTAATAGTTCGGAATTGAAAAAGAAAAATAATAAAATTGATAATAAATCGAGAATAAATCGGTAATAAATAAAAGGATATATAGAATATTAAAAAAAAAGAGAAAAAAAATAAGTATTAGTAATTTTTCGGTAATAAATTAAAATCATAAATAAATCGATAATAAATCGATAATAAGTTGGTAGTAAATAAAAGAATATAATTTTTCGCATATAATATTAAAAAAAAAAAGAGAAAAAATAAGTATTAGTAATAGTTCGGAATTGAAAAAGAAAAATAATAAAATTGATAATAAATCGAGAATAAATCGGTAATAAATAAAAGGATATATAGAATATTAAAAAAAAAGAGAAAAAAAATAAGTATTAGTAATTTTTCGGTAATAAATTAAAATCATAAATAAATCGATAATAAATCGATAATAAGTTGGTAGTAAATAAAAGAATATAATTTTTCGCATATAATATTAAAAAAAAAAAGAGAAAAAATAAGTATTAGTAATAGTTCGGAATTGAAAAAGAAAAATAATAAAATTGATAATAAATCGAGAATAAATCGGTAATAAATAAAAGGATATATAGAATATTAAAAAAAAAGAGAAAAAAAATAAGTATTAGTAATTTTTCGGTAATAAATTAAAATCATAAATAAATCGATAATAAATCGATAATAAGTTGGTAGTAAATAAAAGAATATAATTTTTCGCATATAATATTAAAAAAAAAAAGAGAAAAAATAAGTATTAGTAATAGTTCGGAATTGAAAAAGAAAAATAATAAAATTGATAATAAATCGAGAATAAATCGGTAATAAATAAAAGGATATATAGAATATTAAAAAAAAAGAGAAAAAAAATAAGTATTAGTAATAGTTCGGAATTGAAAAAGAAAAATAATAAAATTGATAATAAATCGATAATAAATCGGTAATAAATAAAAAGATATATATAATATTAAAAAAAAGAAAGAAAAAATAAGTATTAGTAATATTTCGGAATTGAAAAAGAAAAAAATAAAATTGATAATAAATCGATAATAAATCGGTAATAAATAAAAAGATATATATAATATTAAAAAAAAGAAAGAAAAAATAAATATTAGTAATATTTCGGAATTGAAAAAGAAAAAAAATAAATATCAGTAATAAATCGATAATAATTCGGTAATAAATAAAAGAATATAATTTTTTGTATATAATATTAAAAAAAAAAGAGAAAAAATAAGCATTAGTAATATTTCGGTAATAAATTGAAAGAGAAAAAAATAAATATTAGTAATAAATCGATAATAATTCGGTAATAAATAAAAGAATATAATTTTTTGTATATAATATTAAAAAAAAAAAGAGAAAAAATAAGTATTAGTAATATTTCGGTAATAAATTGAAAGAGAAAAAAATAAATATCAGTAATAAATCGATAATAAATCGATAATAAATAAAAGAATATAATTTTTTGCATATAATATTAAAAAAAAAGAAAAAAAAAATAAGTATTAGTAATATTTCGGTAATAAATTAAAATCATTAATAAATCGATAATAAATCGATAATAAATAAAAGGATATATATAATATTAAAAAAAAAGAGAAAAAAAAATAAGTATTAGTAATATTTCGGTAATAAATTAAAATCATTAATAAATCGATAATAAATCGATAATAAATTGGTAATAAATAAAAGAATATAATTTTTTGCATATAATATTAAAAAAAAAGAGAAAAAAAAATAAGTATTAGTAATATTTCGGTAATAAATTAAAATCATTAATAAATCGATAATAAATCGATAATAAATAAAAGGATATATATAATATTAAAAAAAAAGAGAAAAAAAATAAGTATTAGTAATATTTCGGTAATAAATTAAAAGAGAAAAAAATAAATATCATTAATAAATCAATAATAAATTGATAATAAATCGGTAATAAATCAGTAACATTTCAGAAATAAATACTAACCTCCGCAGACCGCCAGGAAAGATCATAAACATTTACTACTGTTTTCGAATGATCTTCTTCATCGGTATCGAACATTTCTGGTGAATGAAGGCGCGATCCACCAACATTCATAATAATGATTCTTTATCATAGTCTATAATATTAGGATCATTTTTTCTAAATAATTCTTTTGCCGCTGTTAGCTGTAGTAGTTTATTATTTTATTTTATATTATTATTATATTTTATTATTTATTATTTATTACTTATTATTATTTATTATTAACTATTAGCATATTATTTCTATATTTATAAATATTAATGTAAATCACTTAGAAATTAGTGCAACAAAATATGTATTACGACTGTAGATCAATAGCGTAGAGTACAGCATAATAGAAAGCATAATAGATAGCGTAATTAATAGCGTATACATTAGTGTAATCAATAGTGTATAACACAGCGTAGTGAATAGCGTAGTGTACAGCGTAGTCAATAGCGTAATCTATTATGTATATAAAGGATTGAATTTCTCTTCTCTCAATCCTCAGTTAGTCAGTTAATCAATCAATTCTGAAAACTTGAATAACTCAGTAATAAAAATACTCTGTGATTTATTAAATAATACATTTCTTATTATTATTTAATTCTTTGTAAAAATACCCTTTATTAATACTTTGCTGTGTGATCTTAGTATTATTCTTTTGTTATAAACTATTATTCTGCTTTGTGATCTTAATAATTAGTTTATAGTTTCTTAGTGAATTTCTTTTAAATACCCTGCTTAGTGATCTCGGTATTTGTTTTAATAATTAGATAACTTGCTGTGTGATCTCGTTATCTGGTATAAACTTAGCCTTGCTTAGTGTTCTGGGCTTGAATTCTTAGTGAATTATTGTTAAACTTAGTGTTTACCCTTATAAAACCTCACCCCTGCCTCTTTCGCCTTAATTCCGCAATACCTTAATTCCTTCCCAATTATACTTTAATAATAGTATAAATCCTTCAGCTTTAGTAAATTAAGAATAGTGCTGTGTGTCTTATACAAATTAATCCCTGCTAATAGTTGTCTGTTTCTGTCCTTTATTTGGAAGGTAAATCACGGCCAACACCGCTTTAATACGACGAAGTTTTTTCTAAATTCAGAATATAATCATATNACACTCTTTTTCCTTTATTTGTTTTGGCGATTTTTTTTGATTTTAATTTTCGTCCTTTTGGACGTTTTGAAGGAATTATTTCAGATTCGGTACCAGAATCACCTGGACTGGATCTTACCGAAATAGATTCCAGAATTCGATATTTTCGAAATCGATCAAGATTTTTTATGAGCTGATCATTTTCAGTACTGAATTGTTGATTAATATTTGCCAGAAAATCTATTTCTTCCTTCATTTGATTTATATTTTCTTGGCTTTTTTCTAATTTTTCTTCAAAATCAATTTTCATTTGAGAGTCTTGCCTTTTAAGTTCGGCAATTTCCTTTTTTAATTTTTGATTTTCTGAAAATGAGATAAAATCCAGAAGCATATTTTGTGAAACAGAGCTCATTTCGAAAACAATACAGCAAATAGAATATATACAAGTATTTACCAGTTTTTAATTCGTCTACTGTCTCTGGAATTGTACTTTCAAGTTCTTCCGAAAAGTGTACAGTTTGAGGAGCAGAAGTCTGTTTCTTATATGATCGTGGTAGACGAATATTGTATTTTTCTTTTAAAGAAGAGATATCAACACTTTTTTTAGAAGTTTCAGAAGATTCTGGCTCATTATGAGCAGAAGAAGGTTCATTTTGCAAAGAAGAAAGCTCAACGCGTCTTTTTATATAAATTCGCGGTGTTCGCGATTCTTGAGATATTATAAGAAAAAATAAGTGGAAAGAAAAAAAAAATAAGAAATAATAGAAAGAAGAAAGAAATAATAGAAAGAAGAAAGAAATAATAGAAAGAAGAAAGAAATAATAGAAAGAAGAAAGAAATAATAGAAAGAAGAAAGAAATAATAGAAAGAAGAAAGAAATAATAGAAAGAAGAAAGAAATAATAGAAAGAAGAAAGAAATAATAGAAANCAGAAATAAATACTAACCTCCGCAGACCGCCAGGAAAGATCATAAACATTTACTACTGTTTTCGAATGATCTTCTTCATCGGTATCGAACATTTCTGGTGAATGAAGGCGCGATCCACCAACATTCATAATAATGATTCTTTATCATAGTCTATAATATTAGGATCATTTTTTCTAAATAATTCTTTTGCCGCTGTTAGCTGTAGTAGTTTATTATTTTATTTTATATTATTATTATATTTTATTATTTATTATTTATTACTTATTATTATTTATTATTAACTATTAGCATATTATTTCTATATTTATAAATATTAATGTAAATCACTTAGAAATTAGTGCAACAAAATATGTATTACGACTGTAGATCAATAGCGTAGAGTACAGCATAATAGAAAGCATAATAGATAGCGTAATTAATAGCGTATACATTAGTGTAATCAATAGTGTATAACACAGCGTAGTGAATAGCGTAGTGTACAGCGTAGTCAATAGCGTAATCTATTATGTATATAAAGGATTGAATTTCTCTTCTCTCAATCCTCAGTTAGTCAGTTAATCAATCAATTCTGAAAACTTGAATAACTCAGTAATAAAAATACTCTGTGATTTATTAAATAATACATTTCTTATTATTATTTAATTCTTTGTAAAAATACCCTTTATTAATACTTTGCTGTGTGATCTTAGTATTATTCTTTTGTTATAAACTATTATTCTGCTTTGTGATCTTAATAATTAGTTTATAGTTTCTTAGTGAATTTCTTTTAAATACCCTGCTTAGTGATCTCGGTATTTGTTTTAATAATTAGATAACTTGCTGTGTGATCTCGTTATCTGGTATAAACTTAGCCTTGCTTAGTGTTCTGGGCTTGAATTCTTAGTGAATTATTGTTAAACTTAGTGTTTACCCTTATAAAACCTCACCCCTGCCTCTTTCGCCTTAATTCCGCAATACCTTAATTCCTTCCCAATTATACTTTAATAATAGTATAAATCCTTCAGCTTTAGTAAATTAAGAATAGTGCTGTGTGTCTTATACAAATTAATCCCTGCTAATAGTTGTCTGTTTCTGTCCTTTATTTGGAAGGTAAATCACGGCCAACACCGCTTTAATACGACGAAGTTTTTTCTAAATTCAGAATATAATCATATAATTTAGTATATAATTGACATAATAAAAGTAATAACTGTAAATAATAAATTATATACATCATTTTGCCGATTGTTGGCATGTACACGACGAAGATCTTTCGGAAGTTTTCCAGAATTACGCATTCGCGCAGTGGCTCGTCGAGATTTATGTATACTATTGAGCCATTTCGTTAACTGCGTAACCGAAGGTCTAAATTTCAGTGCTAACGATTTTTGTAATTCTGGTATTAATTTGCGACGAATTTCGCAATTATTCGCACTAGTAAATGTTTGGTCATAGTTAAGACTAAATTCGGAATTAATTGTTTTTATGATTGTTTTCATTTCATTCTGTAAAAAATAAAAAAAATAAAAAAAATTAGCAAGAAATTGCTTAAAACCACATTCTGAATGCTAACCGAATTACTAACCCTGGCGTCTTTTTCATTCTTTTCATCATCTGATTCAGTATCATCTTCTTCTGAATCATTGCCAAACACTCTTTTTCCTTTATTTGTTTTGGCGATTTTTTTTGATTTTAATTTTCGTCCTTTTGGACGTTTTGAAGGAATTATTTCAGATTCGGTACCAGAATCACCTGGACTGGATCTTACCGAAATAGATTCCAGAATTCGATATTTTCGAAATCGATCAAGATTTTTTATGAGCTGATCATTTTCAGTACTGAATTGTTGATTAATATTTGCCAGAAAATCTATTTCTTCCTTCATTTGATTTATATTTTCTTGGCTTTTTTCTAATTTTTCTTCAAAATCAATTTTCATTTGAGAGTCTTGCCTTTTAAGTTCGGCAATTTCCTTTTTTAATTTTTGATTTTCTGAAAATGAGATAAAATCCAGAAGCATATTTTGTGAAACAGAGCTCATTTCGAAAACAATACAGCAAATAGAATATATACAAGTATTTACCAGTTTTTAATTCGTCTACTGTCTCTGGAATTGTACTTTCAAGTTCTTCCGAAAAGTGTACAGTTTGAGGAGCAGAAGTCTGTTTCTTATATGATCGTGGTAGACGAATATTGTATTTTTCTTTTAAAGAAGAGATATCAACNTAGAAAGAAGAAAGAAATAATAGAAAGAAGAAAGAAATAATAGAAAGAAGAAAGAAATAATAGAAAGAAGAAAGAAATAATAGAAAGAAGAAAGAAATAATAGAAAGAAGAAAGAAATAATAGAAAGAAGAAAGAAATAATAGAAAGAAGAAAGAAATAATAGAAAGAAGAAAGAAATAATAGAAAGAAGAAAGAAAAAATAAGAAATAATAGAATGAAGAATGAAAAAATAAGAAGAAAAGAGAAAGAAGAATGAAAAAAAAAGGAGAAAAGAGAAAGCGCGAAAAAATAAAACGAAAAAAGTATATAAAAGTATATAAAAAGTAAAAGAAAAAAGTAGAAAAAAAAAGCAGAATGAAAAAAGTATAAAAAAAGTATAGCAAAAAATAGAAAAAAATGTAATCAAGTATATTTTAGAAAGTAATTGGATGTTTTAGAGAGTAATTGGGAAAGTAATGAATTAAAGTAAGAGCAAAAAAAAGACACTTTTATTTGCAAATTTTATTATTCTTACGCTATTCTTACATTATTCTTACGCTATTTTTACATTATTCTTACACTATTTTTACACTATTCTTACATCAAAATAATTTCAGATTCAGAAATTTTATTGATTTTTTTCTGATCTTATTATATATTGATTTTTTGAATATTTTTAGAATATTTTTAGAATATTTCTTTTTATTTTTTAAAAAATTTCAAAAATAATTTAGAAAAAATAATATTAATTTAGGAAAAAATGATAAGAAAAAGATTATTAGCTTCTGTATTATATGAAGATGATACATCTTCGGATAGAAATAGAAATAGTAGAAATAGATCAATTTCTAATATACTTGGTGAAGAATCAACCTCAAGTCAACCATCAAATAGTAGTAGATTAGTTTTATGTAATTGTCCGAAATATAATGGAAAATTAATAGATCCTCGCACAAAGGTTATACGTGTTGCCCAAATCCCAAATAATTTGAGATTTGGGACGCCAAAATACACAAATTACTAGTATTTGAGATTTGGGATTTGGGATTTCGGCAAAAAATACTAATTATAATTTGGGATTTGGGATTTTGGCATTTGGGATTTCGGCATTTGGATTTTGAATTTGGGCGGCAGGTATAACAAAGGTGATTCATGATTTGTCTAACGAGTTATCAGAAATTTCAATAGAATCTTTCTAAAATCGGCAAGAAATCGAAGAAAGTGAACGAATTGATAAATCTTCATCATCAAAATCAACTACACTTACGCAAGATGTTAATCTACTAGAAATAGAAAAGGATGATATTTCAAATCTTACCTTCTTGCCTAGAATACGTCCAAAAAGACATACAAATCAGCCAATTTCGGTTGAAATTTCTAATATAACCGCTAATGATGAAGTTTTAAATATTTCTTCTGAAGATGAAATGAAAGAAATGGAAGAAATAAGTATCGAAAGTGAAGAAGAATCGGCTGATGAATTTTCTAATATTTTTGAAGATTATTCATCACCAAATTATGATCCTGATGAGCCGATTGATCCAAAATCAACAAATAATAATTCATATCTATGGATTCTATTATGGATAATAAGCTTTCGGATAAAATTCAACTTACCTGAAACTGCCACAGAATCGTTAATAAAGTTCATTAAATTATTGTTATCGGAAATCAGCAATTCCGAATTTGATACTTTTCCTAATTCAATATATATGACAAAAAAAGAACTTGAATTAAGAGATAATTTTTACTCTTTTCCTACATGTCCAAAATGCCATAAGCTTTATAATAAGCAAGAAGTGGAAGATTATAAAGAAAATGATACCAATTCTGTTATGAAATGTCAGTACGTCGAATTTCCAAATTCAGCAACTAGACGAAATTGCCAATGCCAAACAATATTATCCGAACAAGTTCCAACAATGGATAGATTTAAGTTAAAATTCAAGTTAGTTTATCCATTTGCCGGAATTCGACAACAATTGATGGCATTTTATAATCATCCAAATTTCGAAAATTTTCTTCGACATTGGTTAAATCGGACGAACTCTAATGAAATTTTATCAGACATTTATGATGGTCAAATTTGGAAGAGTTTCAAAGAAACAAATGACGAAAATTCGCCGAATTTCTTCCGAAATGAGACAGCGGATTCACATCTTGGTTTAATGATAAATCTTGACTGGTTTCAACCTTACGATGGTACTATTCATAGTATGGAAATAATTTATGCCGCAATTTGTAATCTGTCCAGATATATCCGATTTAAGCGTGAAAATCTACTAATTCTTGGACTATTGCCGGGTCCAAATGAAGTTAGCTTACATAAAATAAATTATTATTTGGCACCAATTGTGGACGAATTGGAATCACTTTGGAATGAAATCATTCTAAATAAGACAGATAATTGTCCAAATGGAAAGAAAATCTGGGCAGCTTTAATATTAGTTTCTTGTGATGTACCTGCTGCTAGAAAAATCTGTGGTTACATTTCGGCATTAGTATCTTGCCATCGATGCAAAAAAAAGGCAAATTACGAAAATCGGCAACATAATTTCGCTGGAATGGATGATATGGACAATTGGTTCATTGCAAAAGATTCATCCAAGCATCTTGAAAATGCTTTAAAATGGAGAGATTGCAATTTGGATTCTGCTAGAAAGAAATTTACAAAAAATAGTGGAGTAAGATGATCAGAATTGTTGCACCTACTTTATTTTGATCCAATTCGATTTATAACAGTTGATCCTATGCATTGTTTATTTTTGGGTATTGCAAAATGGATCGTGAAACGAATTTGGGTAGATATGGGGGTTTTATCATCAAATAATTTAAATAATATTCAAAAAAAAATAAACGAATTTCAAGTTCCCGCTGATTTGGTTCGAATTCTGGGAAAAATCTATTGTGGAGAAGGTTTTTCTAATTTTACTGCCGATCAATGGAGAATCTTTATTTCAATTTATACTACTGTAGTACTTTGGAAGTATTTAGAAGAAGTAGATAGGAAGATTCTTACATATTTTGTTCGAATTTGTCATTTTTTTGTAAATCGAATTCTAGAAACTAAATCTTTAGATGAAATTCATAAGAAAATAGTAGATGTTGTAACGTTAATTGAGAAAAAATATGGAAGAAATGTAATAACACCAAATCTTCACTTGTCGCTTCATTTAAGCTATACATGTCGTCAAAACTATTGAATTGAGTCAGACGCAATTAAAATTGAGAAAAATTGGAGTTGAGTCAAAGCAAATTTTGATTTTTACTAGTAATTGACGCAATTAATTGAGTCGGACGCAATTAAAAATTGAAATTTTAAGAATTGAGTCAAGGTCAAATTAGTTTTGACGACATGTATAATTTAAGCGCATGTTCGCATAATTTTGGTCCATTATATGCTTTTTGGTGCTTTTCATTTGAAAGAATGAATGGAATACTTGGTAAATTAATATACTTTAATTATTTTTTGATTATTTTTTTTTGATTTTTCTGATTATTTTTTGATTATTTTTTTCTGATTTTTTTCTGATTTTTTTCTGATTTTTTGCTTATTAGGTTTGCTGCCAATAGTCATCGGCAAATCGAACCAGAGCTAATGCGTCAATTAATCAATGACAATAGAATAAATGTGATGATATATACTGAAAATAATACAAAAGGTCTAGAAATTCTTAATACTCATCAATCCGTCGGATTTCTTTCAAAAATGGATCAATTTGGTTATGATGAAATGAGAAGATTCTGGATGTATTCGAAAACAATTCAAGAATCAACTATTTCTGGAAAAGAACCATTTTTGGGTGAAATGTTGAAACTATTTTCAGAAAATATTCCACTTTCAGCAGATGGAATTTTAGATCTAATGATTGCTTATTATAATGATACATATGAAAACTTGAAATTTCGGAAGCCATTTGAAACTGATTCTTTAAATTCAATAATAATTCCATTAAAAATAAACAAATATTGTTGCTGCCGAATTAGTTCTGAAATATTTGGTTTGACATTTTCACCTAGACACCAAAAAAGCTCATATATTCTAGTTAAATTTGCATCTGAAGATGATAGTATTGATATTTATCTGGATCAAATTCAGTTCTTTTTTGTTCATGAAATAAGTACAAATAGAATAAATATGGAAAATCATTATCTGGCATATGTTCGTTGGTACAAAAAAATCAAGAATCGGTTTTATTTCGGCATAAATCAAGAACAAATGTGTAATGTCGAATTGTGGGATACTGAATTTTATCCTAAAAGCCGAGATTGTATTATTCCAGTCCATCACATTCTTGGACGATTTGTGCCAGTTAAGTATAAAATTTCAGATCGTAAAAATGCTAAAGAGTATTTGGTAGTAAATCCAATAAATAGAAAATATAATTTATGCTAAAAATTATCTTTCTTATTTTATTCCGAAATGATTAGAATTATGTAATTTTATTAAAATTTACATAAATACATAATAAATTAGAAATTTTGCATTAAAATCATCCGAATTTAGTAATTTTTCTTCCGAAATGATAAAGATTTTATTAAATTTTCTAAATTTTGGCTAAAATTTATTAATAGTCGAATTTAAGATAAATTTTTGCGAAAAGAGTATATTTCCGAAATTGACATTTCGACAGCATCAAAATATTGTACAAATTTCAGCACGAATTCAGAAATTCTGAATTTTGGTTGAAACTAAAATCTGAATTTCTGAATTTTGGCTAAAATTTATTAACGGTCAAATTTAAGATAAATTTTTGCAAAAAGAGTATATTTCCGAAATTGACATTTCGACAGTAAAATAGCATTAAAATATTTTATTAAATTTCAGTACGAATTCAGAAATTCTGAATTTTGGTTAAAACTAAAATCCGAAATTTTGAATTTTGGCTAAAATTTATTAAACGGTCGAATTTAAGATAAATTTTTGTAAAAAGAGTATATTTCTGAAATTGACATTTTGGCAGTAAAACGACATCAAAATATTATACATGTCGTCAAAACTATTGAATTGAGTCAGACGCAATTAAAATTGAGAAAAATTGAAGTTGAGTCAAGACAAATTTTGATTTTTATTAGTGATTGACGCAATTAGTTGAGTCAGACGCAATTAAAAATTGAAATTTTAAGAGTTGAGTCAAGGCCAAATTAGTTTTGACGACATGTATACAAAATATTGTATAAATTTCAACACGAATTCGGAAATTCTGAATTTTGGTCGAAACTTAAAAATCACTTCAAAATTTTCTAAAATTTCTAAGAGTTGATTTTTTTTTAACAATTAGCCAAAAGTTAACTGAATTTTGATATTGCCGATTTGCCTTATTTCGCTTACAATATTGTGAATGAAATATGCTTATTTTATATATAATTCCTAAATGTCTAATAATCGGCAAGAAACAAGAATTCTTTTAATAAATTCCGAATTTTTGCCGAATTTTATTAATAAGCCGAAATATCATATTTTCGAAATGGATAAGTTGAATTTAGGCAGAATTGTTCCGAAATTTTATATTTCCGAAATGTCCATTTCGACAACAAAACAGCGTATCAAAATATTGTACCAAATTTCAGCACGAATTCAGAAATTCCAAATTTTGGTTGAAACTTAACTTAAAGTTAATTTTTAAGTTTCGACCAAAATTCGAAATTTCCGAATTTTGGCTGAAATTTATTAATGGCCAAATTTAGGCTGATTTTTTTTGGCAATCAGCCGAAAGTCGGCCAAATTTTGATATTGCCGATTTGCCTCATTTCGACTAGTGAGAATAAATACTGTTTGTAATTAAATTTGATACAGTTGGTAAATGTTCCTAGTCAGCAGTTCTTTGTCTTAAAATTCGTGTACGATTTTGATGATTTCTTAATTTTTCCAAATTTAAATATGAAATATGTGACCAGTACCAACTTAAACAAAATCGTGGATCAGGACATGTATAATGTAACCGAATATAAGGGGCATGCCAGAAATCATCTGATATTCATTTACTATAGGGCTAACCCCCCACACCCCCTCCTGATAATCCTTATTAGGAATATTAAAAATTTTATAATTTATAGTTTATTAGATTCATTACATCAAGACAAACATTTTAATAATTGTTTCATTCAAATTGAACATCTCTATGTCATGTTGTTATAGTAATTAAAATTTTGTTATAATTTTTTAAGTTATATAAAGTGATTTCAATAACCTGTAATCTAATTTTTGTAATCTATAACTTATTAGCACTGGTCGAAAATTTATAAAACCTACACCTATCGGGTACCAGATAGGTGTAGTATCCGTGCCTAATATCGTACACATATCGGGTACTCGATAGGTGTGAGAAAACATTTTTCACACTTATCGGGTACCCGATATATGTAAAAAAATATTTTTTACACCTATCGGGTACCCGATATGTGTACGATATTAGGCACAGATACTACACCTATCTGGTACCCGATAGGTTATACATGTCATCAAAACTATTGAATTGAGTCAGACGCAATTAAAATCAAGAAAAATTAGAGTTGAGTCAAGGCAAATTTTGATTTTTACTAGTGATTGACGCAATTAGTTGAGTCAGACGCAATTAAAAATTAAAATTTTAAGAGTTGAGTCAAGGCCAAATTAGTTTTGACGACATGTATACGATAGGTGTAGGTTTTATAAATTTTTGACCAGTGTAGTTTCTTCTTATTGAGAAAAATATTTTAATAATTTACTTTTTAAGTTATATGAAGCAATTTCACTAACCTGTAATTCAATTTTTGTGATCTATAGCTCATTAGATTCCCCTTATTGAGGCGAACATTTTNGATACTACACCTATCTGGTACCCGATAGGTTATACATGTCATCAAAACTATTGAATTGAGTCAGACGCAATTAAAATCAAGAAAAATTAGAGTTGAGTCAAGGCAAATTTTGATTTTTACTAGTGATTGACGCAATTAGTTGAGTCAGACGCAATTAAAAATTAAAATTTTAAGAGTTGAGTCAAGGCCAAATTAGTTTTGACGACATGTATACGATAGGTGTAGGTTTTATAAATTTTTGACCAGTGTAGTTTCTTCTTATTGAGAAAAATATTTTAATAATTTACTTTTTAAGTTATATGAAGCAATTTCACTAACCTGTAATTCAATTTTTGTGATCTATAGCTCATTAGATTCCCCTTATTGAGGCGAACATTTTAATAGTTGTTTCATCCAGATTGGACATCTCTACGACAAGTTATTAAATAAAACACACCTGTTTAATCAATAAATAAAATTCTATTATCAAATGGTGTGATTTTGATAACCCGTGATTCAAATTTAGCGATTAATAGCTCATTAGATTCCCCTCATTGAGGTGAACATTTTAAAAGTTGTTTCATCCAGATTGGACATCTCTATACCAAGTTATTAAATAAAACACATGTTTAATCAATAGATAAGATTCTATTATAATTATTTACATCAAATGGAGCGATTTTGATAACCTGTGATTCAATTTTAATAATTTATAGCTCATTAGATTCCTCTCATTGAGACAAACATTTTGGTAATTGTTTCATCCAGATTGGACATCTCTACGCCAAGTTATAAATTAAAACAGTTTTTTTATAAATTTACTTTATTGTATAAATTTTTTATATAATTTGATTTTGTATAATCTTATATTAATATATATCACGTGCCTATATATTATATATAACCTGATAATATGACTGACCCCCACCCCCCTTTTGAATCATCTGATTTCTGGCACGCCCCTAACTACCGAAAGTATCAATATTTATTCGATATTCATGAAGAGATTTCCAATCTTTAAAATGACCTTTACCTAATGNCTCTACGACAAGTTATTAAATAAAACACACCTGTTTAATCAATAAATAAAATTCTATTATCAAATGGTGTGATTTTGATAACCCGTGATTCAAATTTAGCGATTAATAGCTCATTAGATTCCCCTCATTGAGGTGAACATTTTAAAAGTTGTTTCATCCAGATTGGACATCTCTATACCAAGTTATTAAATAAAACACATGTTTAATCAATAGATAAGATTCTATTATAATTATTTACATCAAATGGAGCGATTTTGATAACCTGTGATTCAATTTTAATAATTTATAGCTCATTAGATTCCTCTCATTGAGACAAACATTTTGGTAATTGTTTCATCCAGATTGGACATCTCTACGCCAAGTTATAAATTAAAACAGTTTTTTTATAAATTTACTTTATTGTATAAATTTTTTATATAATTTGATTTTGTATAATCTTATATTAATATATATCACGTGCCTATATATTATATATAACCTGATAATATGACTGACCCCCACCCCCCTTTTGAATCATCTGATTTCTGGCACGCCCCTAACTACCGAAAGTATCAATATTTATTCGATATTCATGAAGAGATTTCCAATCTTTAAAATGACCTTTACCTAATGAAAACAAATCAGGAAATAAAAGAGCTTCTAAGTCTGGATCTTTGTAAGATATTGGAAGTTCTTTATCTGTAGAATCAATTGAAAATCCTGCCATTAAGCGTGTAAAATGATAATCTTCATTATGAATTTCATTATCAAAATTTTCATTTTGAATTATTAAATCAGAAGGACCTGAAGACAATTGTAATGGTAAATGATGATTAGCAATAGGTAATATTAGTGGAGCTTCTCCAAAATTTCCACGAGTATAGAAATGATTATATGGACAAAAAAGAAGATTGTTATTTTGTAACCAGTTTGCAGCATTTGGTAAAGATGAATGATACCATGAATTATTTCCATTATTTAACATTGCTCCAATTGTACCTGTATATAATGAAAATGCATTAATATTTTTAGAATATCTAAAAGAACCTTGCAAATAATGATAATTGATAAAATTGTTAGATTCTGGTGTTCTTCCAAGAGAACAGCTAAGATGAATAGGTGATAAATAAATTCGGTGATATAAAGGTATATTTTCAATTTCAATTGGTACTAGATCCAATACTGGAGATGAACGACGAGTAGATGGTTTAATACATGAACAACAAACAGCAATTTTTGGAGTTGATTGGTTTGGATGAAATTGTAAAGGAATATGAGGAAATGTTCTTTCTAAAGGATAATTTGTTTCTTGATTATATATTATCCATTTAGCATCATATGGATACATTAATCGAGAACAATAACTACATGAAATACATGGAAATTGATATAAGATAATATTTTCAAATCGATTTTTAAGATTTTTAAGTTTTTTTGATGGAATCCAAGGTGGAAAATTATAAACAGTTAGTTGTAATTGTGTTGTTAATGAAGATCTTTGGGGAATTTGAGAATGACCTGAGTTAACATCAACTTGTATAGCTGAACCAGACATAAAAGAAATATCAAAATTGGTATCTGTTTCTAATTCAGTATAAGTTTGATCAAGACTCACAAAAGATAATTGAAAGGACATTTTAACAAAGTTTACTTATCAAATAAAATATTAGAAATAATGTAATGATATTAGGAATTTAAACAATGTAGGATTTCAAGTTTTGAAATAAAAAATTAATAAGAATTAAAAATCTGTTCAAATAATAAGATGGAATTTTAAATTCAAATTAAAATAATTGAATCAATAAGAAATAATATTGAGATTTATATATTTATTTTTTAATCAATAATATAACAGATTTAATTTTTGTTTTCTCTTCTTAAACAATTATAAAAATTTATGAATATATCCTACTTTATTATTTTTTTTCAATTACATTTATTCTTAATTTTTTAAAACCACTAGCATTGAAGTTTCAAAAACTATTTCCATAAGTTCTTATTTTCAATTACTATACTCCTTACAATATGTTAAAAAAAATATTTAAAAATAATTCTAATTTCGAAAAAAAAAATATTCTTTTTAATCAAATAAAAAAAATAACTCTATTCTAATTATGTAGATTTGATCTTGTGAAATTAATGTATTACTGGTTATCAATCGTTATACTCCTTGCTCAAAAAAAAAAATGTAACATTTGTCATATGTTATATACTATTAAGTAATTAAACAAGATTTAATTTATTTTGCGCCAATGTTTTGTTAAAGAAAATTAATCCTGTTTACCAAAAGAAATTAATCTTGTTTTCTATAATAAATTCAAGATATAAAAAAAAAAATTACGAAGCTAATCTTAGTTTTAACACAAATAAACTTATAAATTCCATATTTTTTTATTATTAATTATAAGATTAGTTAATTCATTATGACTTCTACATTTACTGTTGATGCATATATTAACTCAAGTAGGAAGAATATTACTTCAACTCTTACTTGGGGTACTGCTAGTTATAAGAACTTAGATGGTGAAATTATAGATTTTAATTTCAAATATTTTAATAGTTTTGGTTTTGTACACGCTTTTGAAGATTTTTCTGAAGGAGATATTGTCAATTTTTCGGGAAGGTTCACTTATGAAGAAAATTCTGCTTATCACATCGAAGGTATTATGGTATGTAATTATGAGTAAATTTATCATCTTAAAAAAAATCATTTAATAATGGTGTAATGAAAATCGTATCTATAGTTGATAATCGATCGAGCCAGATGTTTGCAAAAACTATCCAACGTCTGTTCTTGGAATATTTTAGACCTTAATATCTCTGTTCCATATGTAAATTTTCAATGTCAAGTGAAACCTAATGCACAACAAAAACCTAGTACTAGTATTAAAGAAGAGACACTTTTTATTGAAACAAGCACTTTCCTTTATAGTAGTTCTAGTTCTCCTCCAGGACTTCATGAACATTTTTTTATTATCTCTATAAAAAAAGAGAATAAACGTTTTCATTCTATTTTTTCCAAATTGACAACATTTTATTCAGTTAGTGGTTTCTTGCGAAAAATTATTAAATGTGATTGGAAGGTTGAGTTTCTTGTTGAAATTTGTTCTTTTGATCAACTCATATTACGGTCTGTTCCAACTCCATCTTCTAATTCTAGACAAACACCAAGAGTAATCCCACAAGATAATTTGGATAGATTTATTTAAGCAGGTCTCAAAAAAGTGAAACTAAAAGAGACTCAAAACGTAAAAGATCTAATCCTCCAGAAAATACTGAAAATTTATTTTCAAATCCCCAAGAGGTTTCAACTTTTAATACATCCACATCATTTTCTCCTGATCGTACAACCAATGTGTATGTGAATCCTTCACCCAATATAACCTCCGATGTTACCATAAACCCATCTTTCTATAATGTTTCTACTTCTACAAATCCATTTCTTTCTAAAAATAAACCCGCTTTTCAGGCTATTCTATACAACACTACTTCAGATGGTTTTCATAATCTTGACCCTGCATCATTTATTCTATCACCTAAAAAAAAAAATCTGGAACTATAACTACTAATGCAAATACTATTCAGAATATTACACTCAGCAAATTACAGAATAATCCTTCTGAGCTTGAACCACCTACACGTAGCATGTCTGGTGTTGAAGAACTCATTGAAGAAAATAATGATGAGACAAGAACTATCCCAGAGGTAATTATTTTCTATCAATAATAGAAGTGATAAAATTTTTACATTTATACGATATCTAAATACAAAATTTTTTATTGTGTAGGAATTAACATTATAAATATGTTGTGATTTCAAAGAGGATTATGTGTACAAAAACAAAACAATAAAAAGTTTGTGACGATGATTTTTAATTCTAGTGATTATAATATACATAATTTCTTTATATANCCAAGAGGTTTCAACTTTTAATACATCCACATCATTTTCTCCTGATCGTACAACCAATGTGTATGTGAATCCTTCACCCAATATAACCTCCGATGTTACCATAAACCCATCTTTCTATAATGTTTCTACTTCTACAAATCCATTTCTTTCTAAAAATAAACCCGCTTTTCAGGCTATTCTATACAACACTACTTCAGATGGTTTTCATAATCTTGACCCTGCATCATTTATTCTATCACCTAAAAAAAAAAATCTGGAACTATAACTACTAATGCAAATACTATTCAGAATATTACACTCAGCAAATTACAGAATAATCCTTCTGAGCTTGAACCACCTACACGTAGCATGTCTGGTGTTGAAGAACTCATTGAAGAAAATAATGATGAGACAAGAACTATCCCAGAGGTAATTATTTTCTATCAATAATAGAAGTGATAAAATTTTTACATTTATACGATATCTAAATACAAAATTTTTTATTGTGTAGGAATTAACATTATAAATATGTTGTGATTTCAAAGAGGATTATGTGTACAAAAACAAAACAATAAAAAGTTTGTGACGATGATTTTTAATTCTAGTGATTATAATATACATAATTTCTTTATATAAAAATTAAATTCTTTTAAATTGTATATTTTTAACTATAGCATTTATTTATGAAATATATTTAATTCAAATTTTAATAAATAATAAAAGTTTAAAAAAAAATAAATAATCTTAATGTTTTTAATAAATATTTTTTATTTGTTTGTCATTGCGATCCATAAAAATAAAAATAATAAATACATATATATTTTTCGATTATTTAACATCTCCTAATTAAAAAAAGAAATAACTAATTATGATCTTTTTAATAAATTTTTTATTCATTTTTTCTGATTTGACAAAAAAATAAATAAATAATTTTGATTTTTTTATTTATTTCATGATCATGATCTATAAAAATAAAAAAAAGATTTATTGACTATTTATTTATTTTTTTTAATAAGCCAATACCTTCCGATTCAACAAAAATAATTAAAAAAATAAATAAATAATCTTGATCCTTTCAATAAATCTCTTTTTATTTGTTCTCGATCCATAAAAATAAAGAGATTTATTGAAAAGATCAAGATTATTTATTTTTTTTTTTAATAAGTTAACACCTGATTCTCCAAAAATAATTAAAAAAATAAATAAATAGTCTTGATTTTTTCAATAAATCTCTTTTTATTTTTTCATGATCGAAAAAATAAAAAAAGATTTATTGAAAGGATCAGAACTATTTATTGATTTTTTTTTAATAAGTTAACATCTGATTCACTAAAAATAATTAAAAAAATAAATAAATAGTCTCGATCCTTTCAATAAATCTTTTTATTTTTTCACGATCGAAATATAAAAAGAGATTTATTGAAAGGATCAAGACTATTTGTTTTTTTTTTAATAAGTTAACACCCGATTGCCAAAAATAATTAAAAAAATAAATAAATGGTCTTGATCTTTTCAATAAATCTCTTTTTATTTGTTCTCGATCTATGAAAATAAAGAGATTTATTGAAAAGATTAAGACTATTTGTTTTTTTTTTTAATAAGTTAACATCCGATTTGTCAAAAATAATTAAAAAAATAAATAAATAGTCTCGATCCTTTTAATAAATCTCTTTTTATTTGTTTCACGATCGAAAAAATAAAAAGAGATTTATTGAAAGGATCAAGATTATTTATTTATTTTTTTTTAATAAGTTAACACCCGATTTACTAAAAATAATTAAAAAAAATAAATAAATAGTCTCGATCCTTTCAATAAATCTCTTTTTATTTGTTTCACGATCGAAAAAATAAAAGGAGATTTGTTGAAAGGATCAAGACTATTTATTTATTTTTTTCCTAAGTCAACATCTCCTGATTTAACAAAAATAATTAAAAAGATAAATAAATAACCGTGATCCTTCTTCATAAATTTTTTTTATTTGTTCCACGCCACTGCGATCCATAAAATAAATAAAAAATTTATTGAAAGATCATGGCTATTTATTTATCTTTTTAATAAGTCAACGTCTTCTGATTCAACAAAAATAATTGAAAAGATAAATAAATAGTTATGATAAAATCATCAATAAATTTGCATTTCATGGGGATAAAGGATTGCTAAAGATTGATAAATTATTAGATTGTCAATTATCAAATAAATTAATAAAAAATAAATAACATAAAATATTACTTAAACAAACAAAATTAAAAAATATCATCAATACATATCCTTAACAGTTTTCCAGCACCAATTCAACCTTGACAAAATGACATCCAAATTAACAACCAACGAATTTCATTTCAATAACCAAATAATCAAACTGGAACTTAAGGTTACAGAGTTATTGTTCTACACACTTCTCTTATTAAAAAAACTAAAAATGAAAAATCTTTAGCAATATTTATCTTCTATAAAGCAAATTTGTCTTGACAATAACAATAATAACAGTAATGATTATTTTTTATTTATAAAGATGTTTGGGATCCAATAAAATCTTATCACATCACCCAACCCATTTGGTCAAAAGATCAACAAATGCTTCCGGATTAGGTAACAGCTTATTTAGAGATAATTAAAAATCAGATGAAGTTCTTTGTTTGGAAGTTGGTGGATATTTTTGGGTGGTATTACTTATTTAGGGATGTTTCGCCGATCGTTGTAGTTGTATGTGGTTAGTGGGTGTTCGTATTTGTTATGTGTTACGGGTTTTGTGTGATATTAAAATATCCCATAAAAAATCTGGTGGCATTTGTGGTTGATGCGGTCCAAGTGTGGATTAGGCTCATCCAGAAGAGCTTTAGTGTTGTATCTTGTGAGGTTAGTACTGCCTTAGAGAGGATTAGTCTGTGTAGATTATTTCCTTAATGTCTGAAAAGAAAGTTGCGATGATTTTATTATAATACTAATAAGCAATTATCTAATCAGTATATATTTGGAAAAGTGGATGGATGCTTATTAATAGCGAAGATCCGGTGTTAGGAATTTTGAAAATCGCAAATAACATGTACATTTTATTTCAAAAAATAAACAATATAAAATATTTTGAAGGAAAAATATCGAACTTTTTTTAAGATATTTATTTTTTGAGAACGATCATTTCATCACGAAGTTTGATGCACGTATTTTTTTTTTAATTTATTTAATTTAATAAAATATTTATTAATTTATTTAATTTAATAAAATATTTATTAATTTATTTAATTTAATAAAATATTTATTAATTTATTTAATTTAATAAAATATTTATTAATTTATTTAATAAAATATTTATTAATTTATTTAATTTAATAAAATATTTATTAATTTATTTAATAAAATATTTATTAATTTTGAACGAATGAATCGTTTCATCACGAAGTTTAATGCACGTATTTTTTTTTTATTTGATTTAATAAAATATTTATTAATTTATTTAATATTTTTTAATTTATTTAATTTAATAAAATATTTATTAATTTTGAACGAATGAATCATTTCATCACGAAGTTTGATGCAC
>PQFF01000198.1:545428-608071 GCA_003547095.1 Diversispora epigaea
TATTTTTTAATTTAATAAAATATTTGTTAATTTTGGGAATGAATGAATCATTTCATCACGAAGTTTGATGCACGTATTTTTTTTTTAATTTATTTAATTTAATAAAATATTTATTAATTTATTTAATTTAATAAAATATTTGTTAATTTATTTAATATTTATTAATTTATTTAATAAAATATTTATTAATTTTGAACGAATGAATCATTTCATTACGAAGTTTGATGCACGTATTTTTTTTTTTTAATTTATTTAATTTAATAAAGTATTTATTAATTTATGAATGGAAATTACATAAAATTCAAAAATCAAGAATATGATAATCGAATAAATACATCATGATGTTCCTCCTTTTTATAAATTATTAATTAACACATGAAATTTTATTTCGTATTACTAATTTACTTTTCTTCATTAATAGGATCTTTGATACCAGACATGCTGCATGTGGGTGAATTAGGTTTC
The DNA here is from genome assembly GCA_003547095.1 of Diversispora epigaea. Classification (NCBI taxonomy): domain Eukaryota; kingdom Fungi; phylum Glomeromycota; class Glomeromycetes; order Diversisporales; family Diversisporaceae; genus Diversispora; species Diversispora epigaea. The sequence goes on from PQFF01000198.1 coordinate 545,894, forward strand.
TGAGCATCACCTTCTTGAAGTTTATTGAGCGCAATATTTTGGATGGAACCGGTGTTGGTAGTTGTCGCTACGTTTTTTTTCTTGTTATTGGATAATACGAACGAAGAAGGGTCGAGGTTATAGAAATCGGTGATTTTTTTATTTGAATTATAATTGATGGCCTGGAACTTGTTTTTGTTGGGAGGGTTAGGATTAGGAAAGGAAGGAGGAGAAAGGTTTGCATCGTAGGTAATACTTGTGGATTCGATGGGAGGAGTTGGTACGATAGGAGGAGTTGGTACGGTGGGTGTGCTGATGGCGGGTTTTGGAAATTGGACATTGGGACTTGAGATTTCTTGAAGATTTTTGACGGTGCTGTCGTAATTCGTTCTTTGGCGTTTTGGGAACTCGGAATGGAATTTCTTATGGATAAAATTTTCAAAATCATCGGAGGGAGCTGTTCTTGACACATTTCTGGATCCTTGAGGCTAAGTTGGAATTGCCCGCACGGAAAGTAAATTGAAAGAGCAAGCTTTGATGAAAAATTCAATCTTGTCGTCGTATTTCGTGGTTTGGCGCAAAAGACCGCTGATTGCATAGAAATTATTAAGGCGTAACCTATCGGGGGTTATAGCTCTAAATCTTGGACTGTCGTTTTTGAGAGAAACTGTGAAAAAAAGTTCCTGAAGTTTTGGTGGCGAAAAACAGTAGATGAGAGCGCTCGTTTCGATGATAAGCATTTCGCCTTCGATACTAGTGCGTGGTTTCTGACCGTCTGGAATAACTTGGCATTGTAAGTTCACATAGGGGGCCGAAGGATGGAGGTCAATAATATTTCATGACCGAATTCCGGGTGGTGGTGGTACGCATTTCGCTTTATCAATAACGACCTACATAACAATGAAGTTAGTGATAAATTTTTTTTTTTTACGAAACAATTAAACATACCAAGACTCCTTCTGGCGAGTACACCGAGTTTTCTTCATATGTCAACTTTCCTGACATGTTGACAACGTCACCTTCTGAAAAATCTTGAATATGATTGCTTTGATAAAAATATTTATAGCTAAAATCAACAACTTCTCCAAATTGGTTCTTGTAATTTGCTGTTCCCCAAGTGCAAGTGAACGTTGAGTTCTTCTTGTATGAATTGATATATGCGTCAGTTGTAAGCGTAGCCATTGAGAGCAAAATAGTATAATATTTTAATATTTTAATAAAAGATTATATTTATTTGCATTGTAAAGGAAAAAAAAAAGGGTTGCTATTTATCTTTCGCAATAGTATATTACATAATTATGATAGAAATAGAGAGAAGGGATCCTTGATAATTCCTGGGAAATATTTTTTGTTATTCATTTTTTCTTTATTGTTTAGGTAAACGTTCAATATCTTTTTTGACATGTCCTTTTTTCTTAAACAATATGAAGGGGTTCATAGAAATTAAAAAAAAGAATAGATAGAATGTGGCGCCATGAGAAAAAAATAGAAGGGGTTGATAATACATTCTATGAAAAAAAAGAATAGAATGTGGCACCATGAGATATAAGGGGTTGCTTTGAATATTATAGAAATTAGGCATTGTACAGATTATGCATTATGCAACAATTATGCAAATTCGGATGATGTTCCACGAAAATAAGGTGTGATCAGATAATTAATTAAGCATTTCAATTAATTAAATCTTATTGTTATATTTTGTTTTTTTCGACAAATTAAGCTAATGTTATATTATTTTTTTTAATTTGCAATGAATTGATTTCTCAATTCAATAAAATAAGATGCGAGTTAAATATTTTTTTTATTCGTTAATTAACTAATTAAAATAATTAGAAAATTCAATATAAAGACTTAAAAATTATTTCTTATATTATTTTGTGACAGTTTTTTAAGATTATTTCTTGTCAATTTCTTATTATCTTGCTGTTATTTTTGTTGTTTTGCAATATATTCATTCTTCTACTGGCTTTTTATTTAAAAAAATCTATTAAAATGTCTTTTCAATTATTTTTTGTGGATCTTAATCAAACCTATTCTGAAATAGAATTAGATGCCAATTTTAATAATTCTTTTATATCTGGTTCAGCTGTTCAAGTAGAGGCCAATTCAAATTATTCACGTGTTCCTCAAAGAGTTCTATCTGTAACACAACTACAACCTGTTCATAGTCATCTATCATGGATTCCATCAAGAAAACTTAAAAATCTTAAAATTGATTTGATAATGTAATTTTATATCAATTTCCATGTATTCCATGTAGTTATTGTACCCGATTATTGTATCCACGTGAAACTCGATGGTTAATATATAATTCAGAAACAAATTATCCTCTTGTAGAAACATTCCCCCATATTCCTTTACAATTTCATCCTAATCAATCAGTATTAAAAATTGCTGTTTGTAATTCGTGTGTTAAACAATCTACTCGTCATTTACCTCCAACTTTAAACCCAATACCGGCTGAAATTGAAGCTGTACCTTCATATCATAGAATTTATTTATCCCCTGTTCACCTTAGTTGTTCTTTAGGAAGAACTCCTGGATCTAATAATTTTACTAATTATCGTCATTTACAAGGTTCTTTTGGATATTCCAAAAATATTAATGCTTTTGCATTATATACAGGTACAATTGGTACAATTTTAAGTAGTGGAAATAATTCATGGTATCATCCAACTTTGGAAAATGCTGCAAATTGGTTAAGAAATAATAATTCTCTTTTTTATACATATAATCATTTTTATACATGTGGAAACTCAGAAGGATTTCCATTAAATTTACCTACAGCTACTTTAATTGCAAATAATTCATCATCACTTCAGAGACATTCAGGTCCTTCAGATTTAGTAATTCAAAATCAAGATTTTAACAATGAAATTCATAATGAAGATTATCACTTTTCACGATTAATGGCTGGATTTTTAACCAATTCTACAGATAAAGAGCTTCCAATTTATATAATGATTCAAATTTAGAAGCTTTATTATTTCTTGATTTATTTCCATTAGGTAAAGGTCATTATAAAAATCAGAGATCATTACATGAATATCGAATTAATATAGATACATATGGTAGTTATATTCGTTTACATTACACATGCCCAGATCCCTGTTTTCGTTTAAGTTGGTATTGGCTACATGTTTCATATTTAAATCTAGAAAAATTACGAAATCACCAAAATCGTATACATATTTTAAAACAAAAAGCTATTGACAGAGAACATCTACCAGCTGTAACAAATTTAATTACAAATAGTGTTTATTCCAATATTTCAATTGTTGATGAAATTAAAACAACTACAGTACCTTCTTACATTCGAACTGGTGACACATATTGGCGTCAAAAAGAACATCATCTAAATACAATTGTAAAAAATTTTGGATTACCTCAAATTTTTTACACAATAATGATGGCTGAAAATAAGTGGCAACATCTTAAATGAATTCTTGAAAGTACAGATAATCATGATATAAATCCTACAAATCGACCATATCATACTTATGAATATTATCATCATCGTTTAAAATCTATACATCAATATCTTTGGAAATATCCTGATTTAACCAATTGGGGTAAATGGTTACATCATTTCGAACGTGATGAATTTCAAAATCGTGGAGCTATTTATACACATGGTGTTGCTTGGCTTGATAAATCAATAACAGAATTAATTGATAACAATGTAATTCGAGCTGATTTACCTGATCCTGAAACTGAAACTGAATTATACCATTTAGTAACAAGTAATAATATTCATCATTGTAATTTATTACATTGTAATGGTCCAGCACCTCCAGGTCAACAATGTAAACAAGGTTTTCCTCAACCATTATCTGATATCACATATCATCATCCAGGTGAATCACGTTACATTTATAGACGTACTAAATATACAGATCAATGGGTAGTTCCATATCATGCACCAACTTTGTTATTGTGGGAAGGACATTGTAATATTCAATATGTTACAAACAAAAATTTTGCAAAATATGTTTGTAAATATATTACAAAACCAGAACCTTCAGATTTATTTGAAATTTGTGAAACTGATGCAATCAAAAGACATGTACATGCTCGTAGATTGGGATCAATGGAATTAACAATGTTGATATTAGGAAAACCAGTTTCACGAAGTTCAATTGCAGTTGTTTTTTTGCCATCAACACCTCCAGAAAATAGACAACGAATAATTTGCCCTGCTTATCAACTTATACAAGATTTTGAAATGGATCCTTATTATACAGATGCAATAGAAAAATATTTTAATCGTCCTCGAAATTTAATATTTCAAAATATTACATATCCAAAATACCATAAACAATATAAAATAATCTCAACTGTATCACCAAACAGATTATATTGGAAAGATTGTTTAAACAATATAATTGTATGCTGAAAAAAAGAAGTTCTAGTAAGATTTCAATATTTAACTATTGAAAATGCAGAAGATTTCTTTTACCAACAAATTTTATTACGTGTTCCAGCATGGAGTGAACAACAATTGAAAGGAGGATATTCTAATTATAAATTACGATTTCAAGCTGAATTTTTAAATGAATATCAGTCATTAATAACAAATTTTCAACAAACTTCAGAAACACAATCATTATTATTTTCACAAAATTATCAAAATCTAATTAACAATTTAATTGTTGCATTACAAAATGATTTAGGTGACATCATTAGAACTCAATTAAACAATTTAATTAAACTACCACGTTCCTTATCTTCATTTTCAACCCTCTTTATTTCAAATGATCAATATGAAATATATAATATTATCACGACCTGCTGGGGACCCTCTCACTATACCTGCCGCCCAAATTCAAAATTCAAATGCCGAAATCCCAAATGCCGAAATCCCAAATCCCAAATCCCAAATTATAATTAGTATTTTTTGCCAAAATCCCAAATCCCAAATCCCAAATACTAGTAATTTGTGCATTTTGGCGTCCCAAATCCCAAATTATTTGGGATTTGGGCAACACGTATACCTCTCACACTCATAACCTTCATCTTTTTTTTTTTCTAACTGGTTTTGCTGATACAGGAAAAACTTTCATGACAAATTTAATTTTAAATTATTTAAAAAACAAAAACAAAAAATATCTTCTAATGGCACCAACTGGAGTGGCTGCCCAAAATATTAGTGGCCAAACCATTCATTCGGAATTAAGAATAACAGGAAATTCTTACAACTTTCAATCATTAGCCATTTATGATCAAACTTTATATCAAAAATTACTTCAAATTAAATATATTATTTTTGAAGAAATTTCTATGGTATCAAGATATCTTTTTTCATTTATCAGTAAACTATTTTCTAAAATACATAAGAATTCATCAGAATTTGGAGGAATTCCAGTATTAGTTGTTGGTGATTTGGCACAATTACCACCTGTTAATGGCACCCAAGTTTTTACTTCTCCTGTTTGGAGAAATTTCTTTCCTTTATTCTTAACAACTTCTCACCGACATCAATCAGACCTCCAATATTGTAATTTTCTTCATGAAATAAGAACAGGAGAGCTTAACCAATCTGCAATAAATATGATAAACAATAAAATAGTATCTTACCAACCACAAAACAATGTTTTAACAACAACACACATTGTTGAATATCGTAAAACTGCAGATGCAATTAATAATTATATTGGATCATTTCTACCATCAACAAGTGAAAACAATACACAAATTATATCATATTTAAAAGACTTTATAGATGATGAAGAATGGTCCACAGTTGAATCTAACAAGTTATTTAAAAAATATACTAACTTTCCTACTGAATTAACACTTAAACAAGGAGCAAGAGTTATGTTTCTCAACAATAAACTATTCTCAGATGGATTGTGTAATGGTTCAATTGGTGTAATCTTAGAAATAGAAAATGAGGAAGCAGTAATTGTTGCATTCCCGTTAGAAGGGGGAATATCACATGTAAAAGTAATAAAAGAAACCAGTTATTTTTACATTCATGGATCCTGAGCATGAAGAACACAATTTCCCTTACAAAATGCATTTGCACTAACAGTACTAAAATGCAAGGCCTTACACTACCTCATTCTACTATATCTTTAGATGAATTAATATTTGCAGCAGGTCAAGCTTATGTTGCATTAAGTCGATCTCCTTCTTGGAATCAAATTGAAATTACATCATTTAATCCATCTACAATCAAAACTGATAAACAGATGCTAATGGAATATGAAAGATTACAAAACATTTGGAATAATGGAATCTCTGAATATAGACAAAGGTTAACCCAATTTCAAGAATCTAGAAATTAAAATTTAAATTTTTCAAAATTCAAAATAAATATTTCGGATATTTTTATGTCTATTTCAAAAAACTAAGAAATGAAAATCCTACAAAAATAGAACAACCCGATGTAAAAAAAACCAATTACAGAAATGGCCTATCTACTCTTACTATAAAAATGTACAACTATTAAAATAAAACAAAATCCAAATATATCCGGTATATTCAAATAAAACTCTGCATATACAACACAATAATCTTGCTCCCCTCTTGTCCATGGCCGCTAGTTTAGTATATATATAAGATTACAAGGTGCATATTTGCGTCTATATCAGGCATAAAGGAAATGATTTCCAACAAACTAAACCCTTTCAGGAAGACACTAATCCCCTTTGAATAGGACTAATCCTTTTTCAAAAAAGACTAACCTAGAAACATGTAGCACATACCAATACAAGCAGCACTAACCCGTGACATCTTCCAAATTGCTCACCACCTCCCAAATTGGATGGCACTACCCTGTAACATTTCCCCAAATTGTCCAAATCGAACCCAAGTAGGAATCATCTTCCAAAATCAGATGTATCATCTAATCTTTAATTTGTTTTAATAAGCCATTACCTAATCTGGAAAGGCCTGTTGATCTTTTACACCAAATGGGTTGAATGGTGTGATGAGATTGTGTTCCATTTTATTGGTTATAAAATATTTTCATTAAAAGTATGATATGTAACCTTAAATAAAAAAAAAATAATTTCCCGTTTCTCCCTTACGCAAAATAGATATTACTAATGATTCTTTTTTTATTTTTTAGATCATAAGCAATTTTTTTCAAAATTTCTCATGACACAAGAGAAGTGTATAGAACAATAATTCTATTGAGATTTTAGTCTCAGATTGATTATTCAATTATCAAAAAATATAATTCTTTGGTTAGGTTATAAATTTGAATTTTTTTTGTCAAGGTTAAATTAGATACTTAACTAGATATTAAGGTTGTACATTGAAAATTTGTATTTTTCTAATTGGTGTTTATTTAATTGAGATGTTAATTAATTAGTAAATATATTTTTTCAACAGGTGGATTTATTAGATTTGGAATATTTATTTTATAGATCATGGTAATATGAAACAAATAAAAAAAATTTATCAAAAAGATTAAGATCATTTATTTATTTTTTATAATTAATGTTTATCAAATTGGAAGATGTAAACTAATTAAAATTAACTAATAATTTTAATTTTTTTTTTATTTTTATATNGGTTGAATGGTGTGATGAGATTGTGTTCCATTTTATTGGTTATAAAATATTTTCATTAAAAGTATGATATGTAACCTTAAATAAAAAAAAAATAATTTCCCGTTTCTCCCTTACGCAAAATAGATATTACTAATGATTCTTTTTTTATTTTTTAGATCATAAGCAATTTTTTTCAAAATTTCTCATGACACAAGAGAAGTGTATAGAACAATAATTCTATTGAGATTTTAGTCTCAGATTGATTATTCAATTATCAAAAAATATAATTCTTTGGTTAGGTTATAAATTTGAATTTTTTTTGTCAAGGTTAAATTAGATACTTAACTAGATATTAAGGTTGTACATTGAAAATTTGTATTTTTCTAATTGGTGTTTATTTAATTGAGATGTTAATTAATTAGTAAATATATTTTTTCAACAGGTGGATTTATTAGATTTGGAATATTTATTTTATAGATCATGGTAATATGAAACAAATAAAAAAAATTTATCAAAAAGATTAAGATCATTTATTTATTTTTTATAATTAATGTTTATCAAATTGGAAGATGTAAACTAATTAAAATTAACTAATAATTTTAATTTTTTTTTTATTTTTATAGATTGTGATGGCGTGAAACAAAATAAAAAATAAATTGAGAGGGGTGTTAATTTATTAAAACAAAATAAAGAAAAATTAAGATCGGGTATTTATTTATTTTTAATTAAATCGGGGGTGTAATAAACAAAATAAATTAATGATCTTAATATTTTTTTATTTTTATAGATCGTAATGGTATGAGATCATCTATTTATTTAATTAAATCGGGAAGTGTATTAAAATGATTTTAATTTTTTTTAATTTTTAATTATAATAGTGTTAAACAAATATTAACGATCTTAATTTTTTTTATTTTTATAGATTATAATGGCATGAAACAAATTAAAAAATTAAAAAATAAATTGGAGGGTGTTGATTTATTAAAACAAAATAAAAAAAAATCGAATTTATTTAGTTATTTTTAATTAAATCAAATCGGGGGGGAAGTGTTAAAAAAAAAAAAAATTAATGATTTTAATTTTTATAGATCGTGATAGCGTAAAACAAATTAAAAAAAAAATTAGAGAGTGTAATTTATTAAAACAAAATGAAGAAAAATCGAAATCAGATATTTATTTATTAATATTTTTATAGATATGAGACCGTTTAATTACTTTTAATTAAATCGGAGGTATATTAAAATAAATTAATGATTTTAATTTTTTTTATTTTTATAGATCATGATAACGTAAAACAAATTAAAAAATAAATTAGAAAGTGTTAATTTATTAAAACAAAATAAAAAAAAATCGAAATCGGGTATTTATTTATTTATTTATTTAGTTATTTTTAATTAAATCGAATCGGGGGGAGGTGTTAAAAAAAAATAAAAATAAATTAATGATTTTAATTTTTATAGATCGTGATAGCATAAAACAAATTAAAAAATAAATTAGAGAGTGTAATTTATTAAAACAAAATGAAGAAAAATTGAGATCGGGTATTTATTTATTAATATTTTTATAGATATGAGACCGTTTAATTACTTTTAATTAAATCGGGGATATATTAAAATAAATTAATGATTTTAATTTTTTTATTTTTATAGAAGATCATGATAGCGTAAAACAAATTAAAAAATAAATTAGAGAGTGTTAATTTATTAAAACAAAATGAAAAAAAATTGAGATCGGGTATTTATTTATTTATTTATTTTTAATTAAATCAGGAGATCTATTAAAACAAAATAAATTAACGATCTTAATATTTTTTTATTTTTATAGATCGTAATAGCATAAGATCTTTTAATTATTTTTAATTAAATCGGGGATGTATTAAAATAAATTAATAATTTTAATTTTTTTTATTTTTATAGATTGTGATGGCATGAAACAAATTAAAAAATAAATTGAAAAGATGTTGATTTATTAAGAAAAATCGAAATTGGGTATTTATTTATTTATTTAATTATTCTTAATTAAATTGGGAGGTGTGTTAAAACAAAATAAATTAACGATCTTAATATTAATATTTTTTTATTTTTATTATTATAGATCGTTTAATTATTTTTAATTAAATTGGAGAGGTGTATTAAAATAAATTAATAATTTTAACTTTTTTTATTTTTATAGATCATGATAACATGAAAATCAGAGGACGTATTAAAACAAAATAAATTAACAATCTTAATCTTTATTTTTATAGATCGTAATGACATGAGATCGTTTATTTATTTTTAATTAAATCGGAGAGTGTATTAAAATAAATTAATGATCTTAATCTTTTTTTATTTTTATAGATCATGATAGTGTGAAATAAATTAAAAAATAAATCAGGAGTGTATAAAACAAATAAAAAAAAATAAAGATTATTTATTTATTTTTTATCGAATTAGAAAATAATTAATTAAAAAATATATGTAAATTTATTATTTTAATTTCTATAGATCGTGATAACAAATAAATAAAAAATTCTTTTTAAAAAGATCGAAAATATTTTTTTTTTAAAAACTTTTATTATTTATTAAAAATAGATATCAATTTGAATTAAATATTAATTTAACTAATGAATACTAGTTATTTAAAAGAATTTATATACATATATTATAATCACAAATTAAAAATCATTACAAATTTTTATTATTTTGTTCATATACATTATTCTTTTTGAAATTATATAAATGTAAAAATCTTATCACTTCAATTATTAATAGAAAACAATTACCTCTGGAGTAGTTCTTGTTTCATCATTATTTTCTTCAATAATTTCTTCAACACCAGACATACTACGTATAGGTAGTTCAAGCTCAGAAGAATTATTTTGTAATTTGCTAAGTGCAATATTTTGAATAGTATTTGTGTTAGTAGTTATAGTTCCAGCTTTTTTTTTTTTAGGTGATGGAATAAATGATGCAGGATCAAGGTTATGAAAACTATCTGAAGTAGTATTATATGAGATAGCTTGGAAAGTGTTTTTATTTTTAGAATGAAGTAGATTGATAGAGGTATTAATATTATAAATAGATGGATTTATAGTAGCATCGGGAGTTATATTAGGTAAAGATGTAACAGTTGCAACAGGTGAAGGATTTGCGTACGCATCGGTTGTACAATGAGAAGATGTATCAAAAGTTGAAATTTCTTGCGAATTTGAAAATAAATTTTCAGTATTTTCAGGAAAATTAACTCTTTTATGTTTTAAATCTCTCTCAGCTTCACTTTTTTGTGACCTGTTTAAAATAAACTTATCTAAATCATCTTGTGGAGCTATTCTTGGTGTTTGTCTAGAATTAGAAGGTGGAGTTGAAATAGACCGTAGTATTAGTTGATCAAAAGAACAAGTTTCAATAAGAAACTCTACTTTTTGATTATTTTTTTTTTTTTCCAACGGAGCCATGCTCCAATAAACCTTTATTAATAAATTATAATACGAATTGTACATAAATTTATAATACATCTATTGAAACTGACTAAAATATGCTATGCTAAATTTACCGTCCGGCCCATCGTTGCCTAGGTTATTAAGCCTAGGAACTGATGGCCATGTCCCCATCAGAAAAAATTTTTATTTTATATAAATTGTTTCCTTTATATGTATTAGTGTTAAGAAAACTTTCATTTACAAAAAATTCTAAATTAGTCTTTTTTTGTTTTTGTTTATTTTGGATATATTCTTTTTCTTCTATTATCTTTAGGTTATTGATGTTATAGTTGTTCCTTTTTCGTATATTTGATGTTTTTACAACTTGATTGTTTGTATTTAGTTTTTCTTTGGTTTGTTTTATTCTTTTATCTTTATTTGTTATGCCATTATTAACCTCCCATTCAATAACCTTGTCACATCTTTCTTTCCATATTTGTTTGAGTATTTGTTGAAATTCTTCCATAGCGTCTATAATTATTTTTTTTGCTTTTACTTTTTTATATTTACAGATTTTTATTACTTTTGTAGTTATTATAGATGGCACAAAACCTTTGATTANATTTTTTTTTTTTTCCAACGGAGCCATGCTCCAATAAACCTTTATTAATAAATTATAATACGAATTGTACATAAATTTATAATACATCTATTGAAACTGACTAAAATATGCTATGCTAAATTTACCGTCCGGCCCATCGTTGCCTAGGTTATTAAGCCTAGGAACTGATGGCCATGTCCCCATCAGAAAAAATTTTTATTTTATATAAATTGTTTCCTTTATATGTATTAGTGTTAAGAAAACTTTCATTTACAAAAAATTCTAAATTAGTCTTTTTTTGTTTTTGTTTATTTTGGATATATTCTTTTTCTTCTATTATCTTTAGGTTATTGATGTTATAGTTGTTCCTTTTTCGTATATTTGATGTTTTTACAACTTGATTGTTTGTATTTAGTTTTTCTTTGGTTTGTTTTATTCTTTTATCTTTATTTGTTATGCCATTATTAACCTCCCATTCAATAACCTTGTCACATCTTTCTTTCTATATTTGTTTGAGTATTTGTTGAAATTCTTCCATAGCGTCTATAATTATTTTTTTTGCTTTTACTTTTTTATATTTACAGATTTTTATTACTTTTGTAGTTATTATAGATGGCACAAAACCTTTGATTATATCAAAAAAGGTCAAATCTGAGTAATTTTTTGATAAAGTATAATCTTTTTCATACGAATAATTTAAAATATCAATTTCATTTATATGTTCCCATATTACTTTGATATCCATGTTGGATTCTTCCTTCTTAATTCTTTCCATTAAGATTTCTTTAAATTTATTATTTAGGCCCTTTATTGGATCTATGTTTCCCTTTTGTTTACAGGTGAAAACATGCATATTATCTTCTTCTATCAATTCATCACATAGTACACATGATGAGCTGTTATATAAATTTGGTTTATGTACATATCTTCATGATAAGGTTGGTAATTCTTCACACAATAACTTTATAGCAAAACTTCTTCTGCTTGAATCTTCTTTGTTTGTAGTGTCTGAGGTTATCTTGCTAGGGTGTTTGGTTTTAAATGTTAGATCCCAATCTATTTCTCTACATTTTGTACTTGACATTATATGTTTAAATCTTTCTTGATATTTAAAGTTTAACATCGATTTAATTCTATTAATTTCTTTAATTGCATCTTTGATGGGTGTTTCTATTGGAGTAGATTTCCATGTTGGTATAAAGTTAAGACTTGTAATACTGTTGTAGTTTAATGTTATTAGTGTGCCTTCGAAAATATTATTCTTAATTCCTTTTACAAAGCCTGGTATTTTAGCTAAAGAATTTGCAATCTCATTATATTTGTCTCCTGAGTGTGCTTTGACTTTATGACAAATTACTTTTAGTTTTTTTTCCTTCATAATATCATTTATCATTTGTAATAATATAGCAAAAAAAAAACTCTTTCTGGTTATTCGTCCGTCACTCAAATTCCGCAGTAAAAAACTGAAGTGGATATTTATGAAGCTACGAAAGGCAGTCTAAGTCAGAGGTTAGGCAACAACCGGATAAGACTAGAAGGCGGTGGGGTTGTCATTCTTAAATACTCAGGAAGTTTGGTCAGTGGAGTTGGTTCCAGTTTCTTCGCAGAAGACGTAAATGACGAACTCTCTATTTTTCTTGAAAATAGTCTTCGTGTGGATAAGCCCTAATATGAACTGGCAACTGGTTCAGGTTGCCTTTTTTTGAACAAAATAGTTTGTTTNATGTTGGATTCTTCCTTCTTAATTCTTTCCATTAAGATTTCTTTAAATTTATTATTTAGGCCCTTTATTGGATCTATGTTTCCCTTTTGTTTACAGGTGAAAACATGCATATTATCTTCTTCTATCAATTCATCACATAGTACACATGATGAGCTGTTATATAAATTTGGTTTATGTACATATCTTCATGATAAGGTTGGTAATTCTTCACACAATAACTTTATAGCAAAACTTCTTCTGCTTGAATCTTCTTTGTTTGTAGTGTCTGAGGTTATCTTGCTAGGGTGTTTGGTTTTAAATGTTAGATCCCAATCTATTTCTCTACATTTTGTACTTGACATTATATGTTTAAATCTTTCTTGATATTTAAAGTTTAACATCGATTTAATTCTATTAATTTCTTTAATTGCATCTTTGATGGGTGTTTCTATTGGAGTAGATTTCCATGTTGGTATAAAGTTAAGACTTGTAATACTGTTGTAGTTTAATGTTATTAGCGTGCCTTCGAAAATATTATTCTTAATTCCTTTTACAAAGCCTGGTATTTTAGCTAAAGAATTTGCAATCTCATTATATTTGTCTCCTGAGTGTGCTTTGACTTTATGACAAATTACTTTTAGTTTTTTTTCCTTCATAATATCATTTATCATTTGTAATAATATAGCAAAAAAAAAACTCTTTCTGGTTATTCGTCCGTCACTCAAATTCCGCAGTAAAAAACTGAAGTGGATATTTATGAAGCTACGAAAGGCAGTCTAAGTCAGAGGTTAGGCAACAACCGGATAAGACTAGAAGGCGGTGGGGTTGTCATTCTTAAATACTCAGGAAGTTTGGTCAGTGGAGTTGGTTCCAGTTTCTTCGCAGAAGACGTAAATGACGAACTCTCTATTTTTCTTGAAAATAGTCTTCGTGTGGATAAGCCCTAATATGAACTGGCAACTGGTTCAGGTTGCCTTTTTTTGAACAAAATAGTTTGTTTTGAACGAACGAAATAAACGAAGAAGTTCCCTGGAGCTGTTTGACTTTCGTATATATTGGTTATGGGTCTGCGCCACAAAAATTTTTCCTCTTTTTCATGGAATACTTTTTGGGGGGGAATGTCAAATTTTGGTTTGACCCTGAATCATCGATCTTGTAGATCCAGGTGGTGTCGCACTGATGCAAAAGGGTGATACGTGGGTATTTTAGGTGGTGATCGGAGGTAATAATGTGTGATGTGAGATTTTGTAGGAGTGTGATGTTTATTAGTTGTAGAGTGGTGGGACGAAGTTGTAGGGAGTAGTATTAGGTGTTGCATGGTGTAGGGTTTATGGAAGTTTTATACTGGCTACCTTATATGAGTGATAAGGGAGGAGATCAAATATGTGAGCTGATGATTTGATTAATTCCGCCCGGCCGGGGAGGTATACCTTACAAGAGCGGTAAGAGAGCATTCTTTTGATGTGAGCTGATGCAAAAGATTTTTGTGAATTGGTACTTTCGAACTTCTTTTTTTTTAGCAGCTGGCTTGGCCCTTTTTTAAAATTAATCACCATGGCTTTGGCTAAGTGATTTCTCACGTTTAGTGGGCTTTGACGGGTTGTACCATAGATTAGTTTTTTCTAATTTTAGTAAGCTCCTCTATGTATACTTTAGAAAATTTTTGTAATTTACAAGTTTTCTGTAATAAAAATGTCTTGGAGCAAGACTCTGAAGGGAAAAAAAAATCATTTGTAATAATATAGGATTTTTGTTCTTTATCCCTATTTCTCTAGTATTTATCTTTTCCATAATTGTCTTCATATTTTGTATGGCACATGTACTATCAGTGTATATTAGAACTTTAGATTTTGTTGGCATTACTATTAATGTTGTAAAGATCGCCATTAATTCTGCCCTTGTTGATGAAGGGAAATTTTTTATATTACCTCGAAAAGTTAGTCTTTCATAATTTTTTACCTCTGGTATGACCTAGCCAAAGCCCATTATGCTTTCTGTTAGTGTTGTTTCCAATGAGCCATCTGTATACACTTTGACCTGTTTTCTATGTTTTAGTTTCTCCTTAATATCTAATAATATCACTATATCTTCATCTTCACACTTTATCCATTTTTGTATTTCCTGATATTTATGTTTCTCTCTAATATCTTCCTCTTCTATTGTATTTGACAAATTATCCATTATATCATTCTCCTGATTTCTCATATAATTTTCCATTAAATCTGTTGCTGTATATAAGTCTTTTACATTCATCCTTATCCTATTTTTAAAGGATCTTGTTGCTGTACTAGATGTTGACGTTTTTGAATATATTACTGGGATTTCAATTTTATCTTTCTTATCTTTATCTATTCTATATATACATTCTTCATTTTTATCTTCTATATTTATTTCACAGCCCTCGCATGGTATCAGCACTGATGTAGGCTCTAAATTCTTTGTTATAATATTATAATGCTTCATTTGTTGTATTCCCTTTTTATTGTCCTCCTGTTTTCCTTTTTTATGTTCTTTCCCTATTATTAATTCATTATTGTCTTTATGTGCAATCCATAACTTTTTTGTGGATATGTGTTTTTTCATTAAATTGTTAAAAATATTAAGATTATGTATATAATATTCTTTAAGTTTTTCTTGTATTATGTTGGTTGCAAAATTTTTATTTTGATTAATATGTGTATACCATCCTGGTGGTCTCCCTCTTTTAGGACGTATAGTTTGAATGTGTTGCCAGCTTAATATATTTTTAAATTTTAAATCCATTATTTGTTCGACAAACATTATTCCATTTTCCCTTAGACTCCTATTTAATATTTGTTCTTCATATCCCATATCATTCCATAATTCTTTGATTGTATATTTGCCTCCACTTGGAATTGTAACTATTAAGTTTCCTTTATTTGTAAATTTCCATATAACTGATTTTTCTTTTGCCTTATTTATTATCATTGCATTTAGGTTAAAATTGTCTTTTATTTTATAAATAAAGTCTTCATCAAAAATTGATTTATTTGTCCATATCCAATTTTGAAATTGCTGTAATCTTATTTTTGTTGATTCTCCTAATATTAAAAAATAAATATATAAATCTCATTATTTCTTATTGATTTAATTATTATTTGAATTTAAAATTTTATCTTATTATTTGAATAGATCATTAATTTTTATTAATTTTTATTTCAAAATCTGAAGTCCTACATTTTTCCTGTTAATTCCTAATATTATTACATTATTTTTAATATTTTATTTGATACATATATCTTGATAAAATGTTATTTCAATTGTCTTTTGTAAATCTTGATCAAACTTATGCTGAAATAGAAACAGATATCAATTTTGATGTTTCTTTTATGTCAGGTTCAACTATACAGATCAATGCTAACTCAGATCATTCCCAAATTCCCCAAAGAACTNCTTGTCGCTGTACTAGATGTTGACGTTTTTGAATATATTACTGGGATTTCAATTTTATCTTTCTTATCTTTATCTATTCTATATATACATTCTTCATTTTTATCTTCTATATTTATTTCACAGCCCTCGCATGGTATCAGCACTGATGTAGGCTCTAAATTCTTTGTTATAATATTATAATGCTTCATTTGTTGTATTCCCTTTTTATTGTCCTCCTGTTTTCCTTTTTTATGTTCTTTCCCTATTATTAATTCATTATTGTCTTTATGTGCAATCCATAACTTTTTTGTGGATATGTGTTTTTTCATTAAATTGTTAAAAATATTAAGATTATGTATATAATATTCTTTAAGTTTTTCTTGTATTATGTTGGTTGCAAAATTTTTATTTTGATTAATATGTGTATACCATCCTGGTGGTCTCCCTCTTTTAGGACGTATAGTTTGAATGTGTTGCCAGCTTAATATATTTTTAAATTTTAAATCCATTATTTGTTCGACAAACATTATTCCATTTTCCCTTAGACTCCTATTTAATATTTGTTCTTCATATCCCATATCATTCCATAATTCTTTGATTGTATATTTGCCTCCACTTGGAATTGTAACTATTAAGTTTCCTTTATTTGTAAATTTCCATATAACTGATTTTTCTTTTGCCTTATTTATTATCATTGCATTTAGGTTAAAATTGTCTTTTATTTTATAAATAAAGTCTTCATCAAAAATTGATTTATTTGTCCATATCCAATTTTGAAATTGCTGTAATCTTATTTTTGTTGATTCTCCTAATATTAAAAAATAAATATATAAATCTCATTATTTCTTATTGATTTAATTATTATTTGAATTTAAAATTTTATCTTATTATTTGAATAGATCATTAATTTTTATTAATTTTTATTTCAAAATCTGAAGTCCTACATTTTTCCTGTTAATTCCTAATATTATTACATTATTTTTAATATTTTATTTGATACATATATCTTGATAAAATGTTATTTCAATTGTCTTTTGTAAATCTTGATCAAACTTATGCTGAAATAGAAACAGATATCAATTTTGATGTTTCTTTTATGTCAGGTTCAACTATACAGATCAATGCTAACTCAGATCATTCCCAAATTCCCCAAAGAACTTTACAATTACAAATAGCTGTTTATAATTTTTTACTTGGACTCCATCTAAAAAACTTGAAAACCTTAAAAATCGATTTGAAAATGTTATTTTATATCAATTTCCATGTATTCCATGTAGTTATTGTTTCCGATTAATATATCCATGTGATGCTAAATGGATAATACACANTGTACTAGATGTTGACGTTTTTGAATATATTACTGGGATTTCAATTTTATCTTTCTTATCTTTATCTATTCTATATATACATTCTTCATTTTTATCTTCTATATTTATTTCACAGCCCTCGCATGGTATCAGCACTGATGTAGGCTCTAAATTCTTTGTTATAATATTATAATGCTTCATTTGTTGTATTCCCTTTTTATTGTCCTCCTGTTTTCCTTTTTTATGTTCTTTCCCTATTATTAATTCATTATTGTCTTTATGTGCAATCCATAACTTTTTTGTGGATATGTGTTTTTTCATTAAATTGTTAAAAATATTAAGATTATGTATATAATATTCTTTAAGTTTTTCTTGTATTATGTTGGTTGCAAAATTTTTATTTTGATTAATATGTGTATACCATCCTGGTGGTCTCCCTCTTTTAGGACGTATAGTTTGAATGTGTTGCCAGCTTAATATATTTTTAAATTTTAAATCCATTATTTGTTCGACAAACATTATTCCATTTTCCCTTAGACTCCTATTTAATATTTGTTCTTCATATCCCATATCATTCCATAATTCTTTGATTGTATATTTGCCTCCACTTGGAATTGTAACTATTAAGTTTCCTTTATTTGTAAATTTCCATATAACTGATTTTTCTTTTGCCTTATTTATTATCATTGCATTTAGGTTAAAATTGTCTTTTATTTTATAAATAAAGTCTTCATCAAAAATTGATTTATTTGTCCATATCCAATTTTGAAATTGCTGTAATCTTNTATTGATTTAATTATTATTTGAATTTAAAATTTTATCTTATTATTTGAATAGATCATTAATTTTTATTAATTTTTATTTCAAAATCTGAAGTCCTACATTTTTCCTGTTAATTCCTAATATTATTACATTATTTTTAATATTTTATTTGATACATATATCTTGATAAAATGTTATTTCAATTGTCTTTTGTAAATCTTGATCAAACTTATGCTGAAATAGAAACAGATATCAATTTTGATGTTTCTTTTATGTCAGGTTCAACTATACAGATCAATGCTAACTCAGATCATTCCCAAATTCCCCAAAGAACTTTACAATTACAAATAGCTGTTTATAATTTTTTACTTGGACTCCATCTAAAAAACTTGAAAACCTTAAAAATCGATTTGAAAATGTTATTTTATATCAATTTCCATGTATTCCATGTAGTTATTGTTTCCGATTAATATATCCATGTGATGCTAAATGGATAATACACAATCAAGAAACAAATTATCCTTTAGAAAGAATGTTTCCTCATATTCCTTTACAATTTCATCCAAACCAATCAATTTTAAAAATTGCTGTTTGTTGTTCATGTATTAAACCATCTACTTGTCGTTCTTCTCCAGTATTGGATCCAGTACCAATTGAGATTGAAACCATACCTTTATATCATCAAATTTATTTATTACCTATTCATCTCAGCTGCTCTCTTGGAAGAACTCCTAAATCTAATAACTTTACCAATTACTGTCATTTACAAGGTTCTTTTGGATACTCTAAAAATATTAATGTATTTTTATTATATACAGGTACAATTGGAGCAATTTTAAATAATGGAAATAATTCATGGTATTATTTAACTTTACCAAATGCTGCAAACTGGTTATGAAATAACAATCCTCTTTTTTATCCATATAATCATTTCTATACTCGTGGAAATTCTGGAGAAGCACCATTAACATTACCTATTGCTAATTTGATTACTGATAATAATTTACCACTACAATTATCTTCAGGTCTATCTGATTTAGTAATTCAAAATGAAAATTTTGATAATGAAATTCATAATGAAGATTATCATTTTACACATTTAATGGCAGGGTTTTTAATTAATTCTACTGATAAAGAACTTCCAATATCTTATAAAAATCCAGATCTAGAAGCTCTTTTATTTCCTGATAGGTAGAGGTCATTTTAAAGATTGGAAATCCCTTCATGAATATTGAATAAATATTGATACTTTTGGTAGTTATATTCAATTACATTATACATGTCCTGATCCATGATTCCGTTTAAGCTGGTATTGGCCACATATTTCATATTTGAATTTGGAAAAATTAAGAAATCATCAAAATCGTACATGAATTTTGAGGCAAAGAATTGCTGATCGAGAACATTTACCAACTATATCAAATTTAATTACAAACAATACTTATTCTAATGCTTCAATTATTGATGAAATTAAAACAACTACTGTATCATCATACATTCAAATTGAAGATACATATTGGCATCAAAAAGAACGTCATTTAAATACAATAGTACGTAATTTTGGATTGCCACAAATTTTTTATACAATGGCAATGGCTAAAAGTCGATGGAAACATCTTAAGCATATTCTTAAAAATACAGATAATTATAATTATACATGTTCCCAAAATTGATTTTGGATTTTTGAGGTATTTCGACTTTTTGAGATTTATGCAGAATCTATTCTATATATGGAAGTAAAAAAAGTACCTAGTTATATGTATCTTTAATCAAAGAATATATCTGGGTGGTCAAAAAATTTCGGGTTTTAAGTAAAATAATTTCGTCTTCTATGAAAAACTATTTCGACTTTTTTCCCCAAAATTGCAATTTCGGGGCCCCAAAATAATTTTGCATGCAAGTATAATTATAATACCAATCCTACAAATAGATCATATCACACTTATGAACATTATCATCATCGTTTAAAATCAGTACATAAATATTTATGGAAAAATTCTGATTTAACCAACTGGGAAAAATGGTTACATCACTTTGAACATGATGAATTTCAAAACAATGGTGAAATCCATACACATGGTGTTGCATGACTTAGTAAATCAATAAGTGAATTAATTAATGACAATATAATTAGAGCTGATTTACCTAATCCTGAAACTGAAACTGAATTATACCATTTAGTAATTGAAAATAATATTCATCGTTATAGTTTAATATATACATGTCGTCAAAACTATTGAATTGAGTCAGACGCAATTAAAATTGAGAAAAATTGAAGTTGAGTCAAGGCAAATTTTGATTTTTACTAGTGATTGACGCAATTAGTTAAGTCAGACGCAATTAAAAATTGAAATTTTAAGAGTTGAGTCAAGGTCAAATTAGTTTTGACGACATGTATAGTTTAATACATTGTAACAGTCCAGCACCAGTTAATCAACAATGTAAACAAGGTTTTCCACAACCATTATCAAATATAACATATCATCATTCAGATAAAACACGTTATACATATTGATGAATTAAATTTGAAGATCAATGGGTAGTTTCTTATCATGGGAGGGACATTGTAATATTCAATATATAACAGATAAGAATTTTGCAAAATATATTTGTAAATATGTTACAAAACCAGAACCTTCTAATATTTTTGAAATCAGTGAAACTGATGCAATTAAAAGACATGTACATACTCGTAGACTAGGAACAATGGAATTAACAATGTTAATTTTAGAAAAACCTGTTTCAAGAAGTTTAATTGCAGTTATTTTTTTACCATCAACTTCTCCAGAAAACAGACGTCGGACAATTCGTCCTGCATACCAGCTTGTACAAGACTTTGAAATGAATCCATATTATAAAGATGCAATAGAAAAATATTTCAATCATCCATGTGATCAAATATTTTTAAATATTACATATCCTGTATATCATCAACAATATAAATTAATTTCAACAGTACCAACAACTAGATTATACTGGAGAGATTGTTTAAATAATATTGTTGTATGTTGAAAAAAAGAAATTTTAGTAAGATTCCAATATTTAACTATTGAAAATACTGAAGATTTCTTTTATCAACAACTTTTATTACAAACACCTGTTTTAAATGAACAACAATTAAAAGGAAATTATCTTAATTACTGATCAAGATTTCAAGCTGAATTTCCAGATGAATTTCAATTATTAATAACAAATATTCAACAAACTTCAGAAGTACATTCATTAAGATTTTTTCAAAATTACAAAATTTAATTGATAATTTAATTGTTGCAATACAAGAGAATTTAGGTATTATAATTAGAACTCAATTAACCAATTTGATCAAACCAGTACATAATTTATCATCATTCTCTACTCTTTTCATTTCTAATGATCAATATGAAATTTATAATATAATTACAACATGCTGGGGACCTTCCAATACTCGTAATCTTCATCCTTTTTTCTTTTTAACTGGTTCAGCTGGTACTGGAAAAACATTTATGACAAATTTAATTTTAAATTTTTTAAAAAATAAAAATAAAAATTATCTTTTAATGACACCAACTGGAGTAGCTGCTCAAAATGTTGGTGGTCAAACTATTCATTCAGCATTAAGGATTACAGGAAATTCATATAATTACCAATCATTAGCTATTCATGATCAAATTCTATATCAAAGATTACAAAAAATTGAATATCTTATTTTTGATGAAATTTCAATGGTACTAGGAGAACTTCTTACATTTATTAGTAAATTATTTAGTAGAATACATAAAAATTCATTAGAATTTGGAGGAATTCCTGTATTAGTTGTAGGAGATTTGACACAATTACCACCTATAAATGGTACACAAGTTTTTACTTCTCCTGTCTGGAAAAACTTCTTTCCTTTATTTTTAACAACTCCACATAGACAATNCTAATGATCAATATGAAATTTATAATATAATTACAACATGCTGGGGACCTTCCAATACTCGTAATCTTCATCCTTTTTTCTTTTTAACTGGTTCAGCTGGTACTGGAAAAACATTTATGACAAATTTAATTTTAAATTTTTTAAAAAATAAAAATAAAAATTATCTTTTAATGACACCAACTGGAGTAGCTGCTCAAAATGTTGGTGGTCAAACTATTCATTCAGCATTAAGGATTACAGGAAATTCATATAATTACCAATCATTAGCTATTCATGATCAAATTCTATATCAAAGATTACAAAAAATTGAATATCTTATTTTTGATGAAATTTCAATGGTACTAGGAGAACTTCTTACATTTATTAGTAAATTATTTAGTAGAATACATAAAAATTCATTAGAATTTGGAGGAATTCCTGTATTAGTTGTAGGAGATTTGACACAATTACCACCTATAAATGGTACACAAGTTTTTACTTCTCCTGTCTGGAAAAACTTCTTTCCTTTATTTTTAACAACTCCACATAGACAATTATCTGATTCTAGATATTACAATATTCTTCAAGAAATAAGAATTGGTGAACCAAGTCAATCTTCAATAAATACAATTAATATTAAAGTAGCACAATATTAACCACAAAATAATATTTTAACAACAACACATATTGTTGGATATCGTAAAATTGCTGATACTATTAACAATTATATTGGATCATTTTTACCATCAACAAATGAAAATTGCACACAAATTATATCATATTCAAATGATTATATAAATGGTAAAGAATGGTCTATATTATTGATCAAGAATTACTTTCCTGATTCTTACGGTTTGATGTTAAATTCTATAATTCAAAAAAACTGTAAAATGATTTTTTAATAAGTAATTTTCATTTAAAAAACATAACAGAGATAATTTTGATTCATTTTTTTTTTTTGATTATAATTTCGATCCATTTTTTAAGAAGATTAATTCAGATTTTATTTTTTATTATTTGAACTTAAACATTTATATAAAATAATTTAATTGTTACAAGATTTCCAAGTGATTTAATTATACATATATTGTAACAATAATATTTATTTGAAATAAAGTTATTTAAACTTCAAACTCTCGATCATATTCTTATCTAAAAATAATTTAATTAATTAATTAATTAATTTTTACTAAAAATGCTAATATAATCTATGAATTTTTAGATTCGTACTTACCTTCTAAATTTTTATTTTGATCTCTGTTTACTGATTTCGAAAAAATTTACCTATTTTTAATCTTTGCCTAAATTAGTACTTTGAATTGTAAATTCCTGACATATAGTCTATAAAAATCAAATCAACAAGAGCTGCCACTTACTATTTTCATTAGCTCTGTGGGTTCTTTCAAAATCTTTGTGATCTTTCCGGGCTTTTGGTTTGTTTCTTTTTAAGTTTTACTTCTGATTCAAAATTTTCTAAAGCACAAATTCTTTAATAATTCAAAATAGATCAAAGTCCTAATCAAGTAATCGATTATAATTTGTAATTTGAATTATTTTTATTTATTTATTTATTTTTCTTCTTTTTTCTTGATTTCTTTCTTGTTTAATATAATTAAATAAATGCATATAAATATTTGACATTTCTAAATTGTAAAATATATAATGGAAAACTAAAAATTCAAGCTCCTGGTCTGGAATTTTTGTTTATTCTAATAGATTATGTTGAATCAAAATTAAATTGCGAGAGCATAATGAAGCAATGAACTATGGAACTCCACAGTTGTGCTTGTCCTCTAATTATAAATAAATTAACCATTATGTTTATATCAAGAAAATACTTCATAATCAGTAAAAAATATTCATTAATATATTACTTGATTAAATTTTTTTTTTGTTAACAAAATTATTATAAAAAAGTTTCACAAATATTATATGCCATTGATTTTTAGTACATAGTATTTTTATATTTAACGTAAGAAAATACTAAATAATTCAACGAACTAACATACAGATACAGATACTATAACTAAATATATTTTCTTATTCGGTATTATCTTTAAACTGAACTCCATATTCTTGAATAACTTTAAAATGTTCATCACTTAATGTAAATAGTTGCGCTTGTTCTGTACGTTTTATAATAATCTTTCTATTTCTTCCACCCCCATTACAACACCACCCTTCGAAAAAATTTCGTAAGCTATTAGCACTAAATTCTCCTATTCCAATTTCAATAGTTTCGAGTGATTTTGGTACATTTTCGGCCATCTGACATAATAATTCATTAGCATCAAATCCTTCTCCACAATCAAATGAAAATTTTCTTAATTCATTAAAATTATTATTAAATATGGCTATCACATGTTCAGGACGTAAATTATGTAATGTTAATTTGGTAATATTTGTGCAATAATTTAAAATTGCTAAAAATGCATCTGTGGTATATGAATCTAAATAAATCTTTCTTAATTTTGTATTCGCTGTTTCGAAAATTTTTATAATAAATTCTTGAGGAACCTTATTATATTTATGTCTAAAATGAAAACTACTTAATTGAGAAAATGATGAAGCAAAGAATAAACTATCCGATTTATGCAATCCAAAACAATTTTCAATATAAAGTTCTTTAAGTGAAGTAAATTGTCCAATTGGTGATGATTTCCTCCTCTCGAAATTGGAAAAACTTACTGTTTTAAAACGAAGACTTTTTAATGTTTCTTTTTGACTAATGATAGCCCAAAATATTGAATTATAATCCAGATAATAATCATCACCACTAATTGATAGATTTTCTAAACGTTTTTGAACACTAGTAAGTTTTGCTAATAATTGCACCTGATCATTTGAGAACAAGGACAAATCCATATTTAAAATATTATCACAAATTAATTCTAATGATTCATATAATGGAAAAATCGGTTCATAATCTCTTATCATCGAAGTAAAACTTTCTAATTCCTTAAATACTTTCGGGGCATCAGGTAGCTTGTGAATTGAACCAATTGAACCAATTAAATCAATATAATTACGTAAATTTTTATAAAAATATTTGAATTTCGTGATTTTAAAAGAAACCAAAAATGTACAACGATTTATTATTAATCTAAATATCTCACGAAATAATGTTCTCGATATGATTTTCTTATCAGCATCATAACCATTGTTATTATCTTGATCCGGACCGATAATTTTCTGCGGACTACTTTGTAGCAAAAATGTGGAAATAAAATAAACTAAATTATTAATTATAAAATTATGAGTGAATGATGGATAATCAAAAGTGGCTTGAGGTGGTGATAATGATAGATCAAGTCCATTTCGAATAAGTAAAGTTCTAGCTTGAGTATCCATACATGATATGTAAGTTCGAATACATAATGCTTTCTTTTTCAAATTTTTATCTGTACAACATTCTTGACCCAAAGGTAAATCCCAAAGTATAGGTATAGTAACTTTACACCAGATTCGATTGACCAATAATGATGAATATAAATCTTGAGTTGATTGGATATTATTTAAAATCAAAATCAATAATTCTGTGGAAATTTTCGTTGCCATTTTTTTTTTGCCTAAAGAGAAAAATAGTTATATCACATTTATATAATATTTATGATTTAGTATTAGTGTGTGTAACTACTTTTAGTTATCAGAATAATAATCAAAATTACACAACTCAATCATCATACAAATATACTATAAGCGAAATTGTTTGATTAACATGCATCTATATATGGAAATGATATTTATCAAAATGGAATATGAATCAAAAAAAAAAAAAATTGAGTTTGTTTATATTTTATTTCTCCTGAATATCACATGCCCTCTATTTTATTTATAAGTGGAGTGGTACGTTTTTTTGATGCCAACTGTATTGTATAATATTATATTACCATATTTTTTTTCTGTTTTTTATTAGCTAAAATTCGAGTTTTAGAACAATTTCGTTAATTTTTTTATTATTGCAAATCTCATCTAAAATGCGCAAAATGCTAATCCTAAAATTGAGCAACAAAGTTTAAAAGGTAATTTCTTCGGATTTCGGTAGAAGTATTTGTGAATTAAGAAATTGTTTGTGAAATAACAATACAATACGCATATCACTACTACAATTATTTTTTTTTCCCTGTGANTATAAATCTTGAGTTGATTGGATATTATTTAAAATCAAAATCAATAATTCTGTGGAAATTTTCGTTGCCATTTTTTTTTTGCCTAAAGAGAAAAATAGTTATATCACATTTATATAATATTTATGATTTAGTATTAGTGTGTGTAACTACTTTTAGTTATCAGAATAATAATCAAAATTACACAACTCAATCATCATACAAATATACTATAAGCGAAATTGTTTGATTAACATGCATCTATATATGGAAATGATATTTATCAAAATGGAATATGAATCAAAAAAAAAAAAAATTGAGTTTGTTTATATTTTATTTCTCCTGAATATCACATGCCCTCTATTTTATTTATAAGTGGAGTGGTACGTTTTTTTGATGCCAACTGTATTGTATAATATTATATTACCATATTTTTTTTCTGTTTTTTATTAGCTAAAATTCGAGTTTTAGAACAATTTCGTTAATTTTTTTATTATTGCAAATCTCATCTAAAATGCGCAAAATGCTAATCCTAAAATTGAGCAACAAAGTTTAAAAGGTAATTTCTTCGGATTTCGGTAGAAGTATTTGTGAATTAAGAAATTGTTTGTGAAATAACAATACAATACGCATATCACTACTACAATTATTTTTTTTTCCCTGTGAAATAAATTTAGTTTAATAAAAATAACACGCCGCATTTATTTGTCACACGAAAAACAAAATAAATAACACACTCACCACATTTATTTATTAATCATGCAAAAAAAAAAATAAACGTTTTATTTATTTATTGCATAAATAAATGATTAAATTAAACAAATGTATTCACGCGAAAAAAAATAAACATTTTATTAATTTGTTATTATTTGAGAAAAAGTAGAAAATTCTTTCCACTTAGAATAAAGTTAAATTATATTATTTTTTTTAAAAATCAACAAATTTTTATTCTAGTAATTTCTTTTTTTACCTTTTTCTTTCGTGTGAGAAAATTATTTGTATTAAATTGGAATTATTATAAGTTTGCATAATAGAAATATATTGTTAATTTAATAAATTAATTTAAACATTAACAATTTAGCTAAATTTGGAGAAGAATCGATCAAGTATATGGTTTTTTTTATTAATTTCATTCAAAACAATGAGCATTATTAACATTTAAAGGTCAAGGTGATGTTCTAATTAATTTTAATTAGTGAAATATATTAATTCGTGATCCGTGGGTTAACAGAATATTATTCGCTGAAAGTCTAAGTAATTTTTTTGATGGGTGAAAAAAAAGGATTACATAAAATGTTCGAATATTTATTATCACCATTAAAATTTGTAGCAATAAGGAGTGAAAAAGTTATTGAAGAATATGAATTTTAATTAATAGCAATCTTTTAAATATTCATTTACTATGATAATTTCAATCGTACCTATCGTACTTTATGCTAAAATTCTTAATCGAACTAATTTATCTGAATCTCACGGATCACATGATGAATACGTTTGGAGTAACCATATATATTATATTATCAATTGTATAATCAATTTCATCTGTTCATTTTTGATTGGTAAGCAAGGAAATATACTGTTTTAGGTGTAGGTATACATGTTTTCAAAATTGATTTTAGATTTTTGAAGTATTTCGCCTTTTACACGCACTGATTATTTTTTAAAAAAATTTTCTCTTTATTCATTCGGCAAAAAAATATGGCAATTAAAATTTCCACAGAATTATTGATTATGATTTTGAATAATATCAAATCAACTCGAGATTTATATTCATCATTATTAGTTCTAATAATAATATTGGTAACTTTTCTAATTGTAAATATGACGACCCCACCCTGGCCGGTAATAATGTAATTCAAATCAAGGATCTATATTTGTGTTTGATGTATTTACCATATGTATCTATTCGAGATTGATGAATATCTTGGTAGCAATTATCTCAAAAAAGTAACCATGTCTATCTGGAAATAAATCAGGAAATAATAGAGCTTCAAGATTTGGACCATTTATTGATACTGGTATTAAATTTGTATAATCAGTCTTTTGAATTCCAGTCATTAATTTTTCATTAATAAAATCTAAATGGGGCACAACTATATCACCTTGTATAAATGGTGTGTCATCAATAATAGTTGCAGTTTGAAATGTGGGAATATTATTTTGATATGAAAAAAAGATGAAGATGAATAAAATAAAATAAAGGGATTATTATTATGTAACCAATTCGCTCTTGATGTGATGAATGTTATTACGATGATCTTCCAAAATAGCACTCCAGAATATATTGTGATATGTAGTTTATGCATTTGAACCAAGAGATTGGTGAGAGATATTTCTGTTTGATAATGATATAGATTCAATTTCTAGAGGTACGGGATACAAATAAGGGATAATTTCTTAAGAGAATTTTGTAACACACGTCACAAGGTTAATGAATTCGAATATGCTCTAAGGAGTGAATAAATAAAACCAAATTATCATTTTTAGAGATCTTTCACTTGATCACAATAGGAAAACGATGACATGTATATCGGACAAGAATACAAAGTTCAAATTTGTTTTTAATTAATACAAATTTCTTAGATGGAATCCAAAGAGATGGATGAGGTGATAATTGTAAATACGAATCCGAAGATATGAGATTGATTTGTCAGATTTTGATAATTTCATTCTGTATTAATAACATCCGATTTTTAAATTGTAATATATGATTATAATTATATTTTTGGGTTACTATTTAAAAGATAAAATATTAGCCGAAATAATTATTTTTATTTTTTAGATAAATAAATCTTTTTCTATTAAAAAAAAATCTCAAACAAAAAAGTGTGTACATTTGTTTTCTCATTTTTGTTTCTTCAGATAGAACTCGTTTAAATTTAATCACCTGTATCTAAAGTTAAAGATCATTATGCAAGTCTTGGAATTTCTATACATTTGATAATTTTGAAACACATAATTCCTTCCTCTATTTTTTGTTGAGTTAGTTAGCTATTTCCGCTGTTCTGTCGTGTTGGTAATGATGATTCTTGATTTTCCACTTCTAAGAAGACTAACCCTGCGTAATTTTGGTTGATGGTGATTTCCGCCAAATGATATAATTTAAATGTCATGAAGCCTGATTTCATATATCCTTTAATTATTATATCCAGTGTAACCCTATCATTATTTACTTCTAAATTATCAGAAATTACTTTATTGCTATCAACCGCTATCAATTTATATTAGCAATTATATCTTCGTCTCATCGCCATCAGTTTTCATCTTCCTTGAATATTGACAATACAGTGGCGATCAAAAGTATTGCATCACCTGAACAAATTTTTTAAAATTTTAATATCTTGTGATTCCGGGAACACAGTGCTACAATACTTCATTAATAGTTTTGTCAAACCTTATATTTATCCCCTGCATCATCTTTTTTTTATTTATTTTGAAAATTTTTTCGGAAATAAAAATAATGTTCAGAACCCGCGATGCATTTTTTTTGATCGTTTTGAAAAATAAACATAAACAAGATGTACAAAATTTTTTTTCTTCTAAACACACCATGTAGTACATATAAAAAAGGTACCTTATTGTTTACTCTGTTATTAATTTTTTTTTAAACCATTCATGGTATATTTACCTGTTGAAAAAAGAGCCCGGGTTTATGCACTACTTGAAGAAGGATATCCTTCTTGTTATGTAGCAAATAAAGAAAATATTTCACAATCAACAGTTATAAGAATTAAACAACGTAAAGATAAGACTGGTACATTTAAGAATCAACCAAAATCTGGTTGCCCAAGACTCATAACTGACTGTATTGAACGAAATGTTGTACGATTAATTACAACAGGCGAGTGTACAAATGCAGTTGCAATCCAAAAAAAATTAAGAACTGACGATCAAATTGATGTTAGCGAGTGCACAATAAAGAGGACATTACACCGAAATGGTTTGGGTGCACGAGTGAAGTGCAAAAAACCATATCTTAAAAAAACACATAGAATTGCTTGTATGAGGTTCGCAAGAAAATATCAAAAATGGACTATAGAAGACTGGAGCAAAGTAATCTGGTCTGATGAATCAAAATTTATGATTTATGGATCAGATAGAAGGGAATACTGTTGGAAACGACCCAAAGAACCATTACGTGATCATCATGTTAAACCTACAGTCAAATTTGGATGGGGCAATATCATGGTATGGGGATACTTCATATCTGATGGTGTTGGTAACGTTGTCAGAATTTATGGACACATGGATGGGAGTTTATATCGACAAATTTTGGAGGAAGACCTATTAGGAACCATCTAGTGGCATGGGTTGGATAAAGANTTAAGAACTGACGATCAAATTGATGTTAGCGAGTGCACAATAAAGAGGACATTACACCGAAATGGTTTGGGTGCACGAGTGAAGTGCAAAAAACCATATCTTAAAAAAACACATAGAATTGCTTGTATGAGGTTCGCAAGAAAATATCAAAAATGGACTATAGAAGACTGGAGCAAAGTAATCTGGTCTGATGAATCAAAATTTATGATTTATGGATCAGATAGAAGGGAATACTGTTGGAAACGACCCAAAGAACCATTACGTGATCATCATGTTAAACCTACAGTCAAATTTGGATGGGGCAATATCATGGTATGGGGATACTTCATATCTGATGGTGTTGGTAACGTTGTCAGAATTTATGGACACATGGATGGGAGTTTATATCGACAAATTTTGGAGGAAGACCTATTAGGAACCATCTAGTGGCATGGGTTGGATAAAGATAATATCACTTTTCAGCAGGATAATGACCCCAAACACACTGCTCATCTCACAAAACAGTGGTTTAAGGACAATGACATTAGGGTATTAGATTGGCGAGCACAATCTCCGGATTTAAACCCTATTGAGCATCTGTGGAACGAAATTGATTGACGATTAAGGCAACTTGAGACCTCTGTTAAAACTCAGGATCAGTTGTGGGACGCAATCCAAAAAATTTGGGTGGAATTGGGAGTAGATGTTTGTAAGAAGCTAGTAGACACCATGCCAACTCGTATAAATGATGTAATTAAAGCAAAGGGTGGTTATACCAGCTGGTAAAAAATAGTTTTTAAAAATTTTAATATTATTGAATTGTTATTTGTTATATTTTTTTACATAAATTAAAAAAAATAACTAACGATCAAAAGAAATGCATCACATAAATCATAAAAAATAAATTTTTTAAAAATTTTGGTCTTATTAATAAGCAATAAATTTTATTTTATTGAATCTAATCATTTTCGGGAGTCTAATAAAATTTTTATGTTATGTTGTACATCATGTATCACGAGATATAAAAATTTTAAAATTTTTATTCAGGCGATGCAATACTTTTGATCGCCACTGTATCTACTTTGTCAAAAGATCTATGATATTATCCCAAGTAATATCTTTTGCATAAAAAGCTGCAATGGGAAGAAAAGTATTAGTATTTTGATATTTAGGAAAAAAATTTCAAAGGCTTCTCAGAGATTCATTATTTGACCAATATACCAAATAAAATAAAATCAGATATTTTTGGCTTCCGTATAAGGATCTTTTTTATAAAAAAATCTGGTCTATTCAAAAAAAAAAAATAACTCACATCATGAGAAAACAACTATATATTAATAGATCCCATAAATCAACTAAAAGAGATTATATAAACGAATTATTTTATTAATTGATAAAAAAAATTGGACAATTCTTAATATAATAAACTTATTCAATTATTTAATCAATTAAAAAAACGAAAATTCGTCATCAACATCTATTTATACGGAAAAATTATAGCAAGTTGAATTCCAATGACTAATCTCGGTATTTATTCGTTTTAAAATTTTAATTTTTTTAACAAATCTTAATATGTTAGTCAGGGATAATCATCTTACTAATAAAATAAATTTTTTTAATATTAAATTTACAATAAATAGCCGTTATAAAAAAAAATTAAAATTTTAAAACGAATAAATACCGAGATTAGTCATTGGAATCCAACTTGCTATAATTTTTCCACGTTTTAATAATTATAAAAAAATATATAAAACACTAGTTTAAAAAATTATTAAAAGTAAAAAAAAAAGTAGATCAATTAATATGTAGGTTGCGGATTTTTATATATATCTCTCGAAAAATAAATTTGAATATGTGTACCAATTTTATAAAAGTGCTTTTACAAAAAACAAAAAGGTAATCATTGGGAAATTTTATTTGGCGTAATTTTTACGTAGTGTCGTTAAAGTGCTATGGACCCTTTTACCAAAAAAAATTCCAAAAAAATAAATATTATTTCGTTTTTCCCAAAAAGCTTAACAAATGTATTTACTAATAAATAAAAATGTTCTAACAGTAAAGTAACACTCTAAACATAGTTTTAGAAAAGGAAACTGTTAAAAAAAAAAAAATAAACGCACATAAACAAATAAATAAATAAGCCACGCAACACAAACCTCTTATAAATGTTAATTAATCAAATACATATGTTGTGCATTTTTTATTATTAATTTGGTATATAAATGTGATACGATTATTTTTTTAAAAAAATTTTCTCTCTATTTCTTAAACAAAAAAAATGGCAAATAAAATTTCCACAGAAGTATTGATTATGATTTTAAATAATGTTCAATCAACTCAAGATTTATATTCATCATTATTGGTTAATCGAATCTGGTGTAAAGTTACTGTGCCTATACTTTGGAAATTACCTTTTGAATATTATTGTCCAGATATTTTACCTTTTGGTCAAGAATATTATCGTACAGATGATGAAAATTGGAAAAAGAAAGCATTATGTATTCGAACTTACATATCATGTATGGATACTCAAGCTAGAACTTTACTTACTCAAAATGGATTTGATTTATCATCATCACCGCCTCAAGCTACTTTTGATTATCCATCATTCAATCACAAATTTATAATTAATAATTTAATTTTTTTTATTTCGATATATTTACCACAAATCATTAGTCCTTATCAAGATAATAATGAGAACGAATCGAGATTATTATTTCGTGAGATGTGTAAATTAATTATAAATCGTTGTACATTTTTGGATTCTTTTAGTATGGCGATAATCAAAGGTTTTTCCAATTTTGATGATTTAACTGGTTCCATTCTCAAGTTACCTGGTGCTCCGAAAGTATTTAAGAAATTAGAAAGTTTTACATCGACGATAGGAAATTATGAACAACTTCATCCATTATATGAATCATTGGCATTGATTTGCGATAACATTTTAAATATGAATTTTTACTTTTTCTCAGATTCTCAAACGCAATTATCAGCAAAACTTATTAGTGCTCAAAAACGTTTAGAAAATCTATCAATTAGTTTTCATGGAGTTTTAGATTACAATTCAATATTTGGGGCTATAACTAGTCAAAAAGAAACATTAAAGAGTCTTCATTTAAAATTTTTAAATTTTTTTCAAGATAAGGATAAATCATCACCAATTGGACAATTTATTTCGCTTCAAGAGCTTCATATGGAATATTGCGGATTTGGTAAATCGGATAATTTATTCTTTGCCTCATCATTTCCTCAACTAAGTAGTTTTTATTTTAGATATGGATTTAATAAGTATTCCCAAGAATTTACAAAAAAAATTCTCGAAACAGCCAATATAAATTTAAAAAATATTTGTCTATATTTTGATCCCGCATTTACATCTGATATATTTTCAACAATTGTTAATTATTGTACAAAGATTACTAAATTAGCTTTAGGGGTATTAAACTTTGAACAAGTAATTGCAATATTTAATAATAATTTTAATGGATTAAGTGAATTAAGAAGATTTTCATTTACTTATTTAGAAAATGCTGATGAATTATTATGGAAAATAGCTAAAAATGTACCAGAATCACTTGAAACTATTGAAATTCGCATGGGGATATTTAGAGCTGATAGTTTAAGAAAATTTTTTGAAGGATGGTGTTGTAAAGGAAGAGGAGAAAATAAAAAGATAATTGTAAAACGTATAGAAAAAGCGCGACTATTTATATTAAGTGATGAACATTTCAAAGTTTGTGAAGAATATGGAGTTCGTTTTGAAATGGAAGAAATAGATAAATAATGTTTCAAATAATATTTTTAATACCAAATAAGAAAATATATTGGCATATGAATTTTATACAATTTTTAGATAATAATTTATTAACGATAAAAATTTATTAAATAATTTTGTTTAATAAGCTTTGATATAGTTTTATATTATTTTATTATTTTATTCTCTTTTAATTGTAAACGTTCATAAAAATTATAAATAAATTGACATCTGATAGAAAAAATAATTGTATTCACAAGTAGAACAAATAAAATTGTGGAATAATGAAGCTGGGTAATTTTAATTATATGCATTTGGATTCCAGGATCATTACTTTTATTTATATGCTTTAAGATTTAATTTGAATATTTTTTTTTAAAAAAAAATCAATTACTATATTATATAAGATTTTTTTACCCTATTATGATGCAGTTTTGGCTTTAGAAATATTGGCTTTCAGATAACTTGGTTAAACTAATTATAAAGCTCGAACATGGATACTCAAAACTGAACCGGTTATATTGGTTTATATATTATATTTTAATATTATCTTATCATATAATTTATTTATTACTATTCAAAATTACTTAAGATTATATTAATTTTATTATTTATTAATGAAAAAATAAATATAAAATTAATTAATTTTTAAATTATATAAAATAAAAAATCAATCTCAAAATTATATAATTTAAAACTAATCTCAAAATTATATTAAATTAATGGAAGTTAATAAAAAAATTTACATGATTTAACAAGTGGTCTAGGTTGGGGGAGCTTTTACTTATGATATTTAATTTAATTTAAATAAAAATAAAAAAAAAAAAATTGAATTTTTTAAAATATGTATAACCATATCTTCTTTTGAAAGACTATGTTTAGAAATCTCCAATACTTATTAAATGCACTCTTTATACTTGTCCAAAATATTGAAATATTAAAGAACATAAATCATTGCAATTTCATGATTAATTTTTAGATAAATATGTATCATGTATCAGAAAATTTGTATTCTTGATTCTGTCAAATAAAATAGATATTTAATTTTAGTGTCTAATCTTTATTTATTTTAAAGAATATTAATGTGAAAATCTAAAGGCTTGAAGGTTGATACTGCACTGAATATTTAAAAGCAGAAAATTTCAAATAAGTTTTGAAAATTTGATGAATATTAAATTAATTTTGTAATTTAAAAATCAAGAGATACAATTTCATATTACCTTTATCATTAAACAGCACTGAATATTTAATATATTGATGCAAAATTTTTATATTAATAATTCTGAAAATGGCCATCTAAATATTAGATAGTTTCAAAGATTATCTTTAATAAATAACTTTTTAAATTATTTGTTAGAGGGATGATTTAAAGTTTATGCAATTTTAATATTAAATATTCTTTTATTTAAATTATTTAGATTGAAACATTCAACAGTGTTAAATATATTAGTGCAATAATCAATGGTTGTACAGTTGTGTCAGAAAGCAAAGCCTTGTTTTTTATTAAAATAAAAATTCACATGATTTATCCTATTTCTAAATTTTTTTTTTAAACAAAAAGTGAGATCTCCTCTTTATTCATTTCAAAGAGTAAAATTTTAAATTACATGGAAGAATAAAGATTGGCTATAACTAAAAAAATTAACTGTCCGACCAGCCACACTGCTGTCTATGTCAAAAATATAACTATAAAAGGATGTTGCTGTCCTGAAAATGGACTTTATGGTTAAATTTTTTATACTATTCCCAGTCGTGATTAGATTTTGTTTAATTCGTTTATATTCTTCATTCGGTATGATTCTTTTTTTAGTTTGTTTGCTATTATTATTATTATTCTTATTGTTTCTTTCATCTGTATTGTTAATTCCTTTTGTTTTTTCCCACTTCACGAAATTCTCACGATGTTCTATCCATTTCTGTTTCATTAGGTTCCGTAAGAAGCTATAAACATTGGATTGGATTTTTTTAATTGCCTCTGTGTCTGTTGTGATGTGTATTTTAATTTTCTGCTACATAAATTTATAAGATTACCCTCTTATTATATCGATGAAGCTGAACCTGTCAGAGGGCATAGTACCTCTAACTTGTCTACCCACATTAATTTTCAGGAAGTTTTCTTTTCCAAAGATTTTGACGATATGTGATTTCTCTTTTTTACATTCGTGAGCTTTTCCTTCCCAGCCTATTTTTTCTATGACTTTAGTTCTCAGGAAACTATTGCAGTTATTACATTCGAAGGGATGTAGAGTGTCTTCTGTCATCGAATTGCAAGTAATACATGTTGTTGTTTTGTAAACCTCTGGCTTCCTTATATTTAAGTTTCTCAAGTTAATCATTTAGGATTTTACTATTGAAGGTTCTATCGCTAATATCCTGTTTATTTGTGAACCTGGATGTAACTTTTATGTTGTGTAATAATTTAGCCGTCATTTTCCAATTTGTGTCCTTTCCTATATTATGATTGCACCATTTAAAAACTCTGTGTTGTGTCCACCAATTAGCATACCATTCTGTTAATCTTTCTTGTTTAGTGAAGTTTTTTATATTGGTGTCAATTGTACTGTTGTTCCAGGTGAAGTTGATATTCCTTTGTAAGAAGGAAGGGTTGATTTTAATAAGATCCCCTTTCTTGGCTAATTCATCTGCTCGTTCATTTAACAGGATCCCAGAGTGTGCTGTTATTTTGATTAAGTCTATTGTGCTTCGTTTACTATTATACTTATCAGATATCGCTTTAATGGTAGTGATAGCTGACAAACTATCCATGAAAATTTTAACTCTTGAGTTTACGGGAATCAAATCTATTACCAGGATTGCCCATAGTTCTGGCCTTGTAGAAGACGGTGGGCCTCCTATTTCTAAATATGTACATTATTTTTATTATTGATTAGAGATTGTTATATAATATTAAAAAATTGATTTCAAAAATGATAAAATTAAATACTCACGAACTGTAATTGATTAGTTAATTATTGACTAGAGAATTATTATATAAAATTAAAGCATTGATTTCAATAATTATAAAATTAAATGCTCACTCGCCGTAATTTATATTGATTAGTTAATTATTGATTAGAGAATCGTTATATAAAACATTGATTTCAATTAAATATTCGCTCGCTGTAATATGGTATGGATTAGTTTATTATTGATTAGAGAATTGAATTGTTATATAATATTAAAACATTAATTTCAATAATTAAAAAATTATATACTCACAAACTGTAATATAATTTATATCGATTAGTTTATTATTTATTAGAGAATTGTTATATAAAATTAAAACTTTGATTTCAATTAAATACTCACAGACTGTAATATAATTTATATTGATTAGAGAATTGTTATATAATATTAAAACATTGATTTCAATTAAATACTCTCAGACTGTAATATTTATTAGAGAATTATTGATTAGAGAATTGAATTGTTACATAATATTAAAACATTGATTTCAATAATTATAAAATTAAATACTCACTCGCTGTAATATAATTTATATTGATTAGAAATATTAATATATGTAAAAATAACGTTTAATATAACAATATGCCCTCTTCCGATTCTTCTGTTTCTTCCATTCTTTCATTTCTTTAATTCAACTATCAATTTTCTTTAAAATCTAAAAAAAATATTCCCAACAGCATTTCATTATCGGATTAAATAAATTACCTTTCCGAACATACATATTTTTTTTGAGTTGTACGATTAGAGATTCAAAAGAAAATTCCGTAACACAAATGATCTTTTTGAAGTTACCGACGCAATCTAAATATCTCTCTTTAAAGTCATCGAACCGTCCTTCAAAATACTTGATCCATAATACAATACTAAGTATTAGTTAATTGCTTTAAAAGTATTTCTTTATAAATTATATGATATTATAATTAATGAATAATTTATTGTATTTAAAAAGAAAGAAAAAGAATTTAAGGAAACAAACAAATCCCTCAATGATTCTATGACAGCATTTGTGAATTGATCAAAAAAGAGCTCGTTAAAAAAATTTCAAAATTTATTTATAAGTTAGAATTACCAAATATCAAATATTGTTAATTCTTAGCATTTTAATAAATATTGAATCGCTTTCATGAATATCCAAATGAATTATTTTATAAATAGGTATTTATTAATAGATAGATTTATAAAATTTAATCTCACATTAACCTTTATTATTATTATCATCATTAATATATCCATTATAAACGATCGTTATCATATAAATTCATCACCATCATATTATCATCAAAATATTCATTATTATCATCGCCACCCTCATTATTATTATTATTTTAATCCATCATCACATAAAAATTGTTGTTGTTGTTAAAATTATTATTATTCTCCTTCTATCTTCGTTACAATACGCTTATCAAGTTAAAATAAGCTTTTAAACTTCAATAAAATATTTTAATGCTTATACTTATATCTTCGATAATTATTAATTATAAAATATTTAAATGTATATACATATGTCTTCGATACTATCTTGATTTAAAATCTTTAAAACTCGTGCTAAACATATTATTTTATAAAAATAAAATATATATTAGATGATATTGTAAATTTCAACTATTATTATTATTGTTAAAATTCACAAAATAGAAAAATTTCTGCGCCATATAATATTTGATATATCTTTCTATCATATTAAATAATAAATTAAGATTTCAACGATAATATTCTTTTGATGTTATTCTTTCTATAATTTTTCGTTAAAAAATAAATTAATTAAATAAAGTATAAAATAGAACTAAATAACAAATTGGCTCGAGTATCTAACGCTTTACCATCTATCTTTCTCGTGATTCTCATTATTCTCATGATAAGAATGTTTCTAAATTGAAAACTTTTAGATGTTGGTTTATCCATTTTCTGTTAATTGTATTAATTAGCTCATTATAATTTTTATAAAAAATTTATTGCACCAGTATAAATAAATAATTGGAATTACCTTTTCACTTTTTGATGATAGATTTTTTAATTAGTACGATTCGAGAAAACTAATTAAATAAATAAATAAATAAATAAATAATCTTGATCTTTTCAATAAATTTTTAGTTTTATGAATCACGGTGACATGAAACAAATATTAAGAAGATCAAGATTATTTTGTTGAATCAGCTTATTAAAAAATAAACTTATTAAAAAGATCAAGATTATTTATTTTTTTTTTTTTAATAAGCCGGTTCAACAAAAATAATCTTGATCTTTTTAATAGATTTTTTTTCATTTATTTCATGTCACCGTGATCCATAAAAATAAAAATTTATTGAATATTATTTATTTATTTTTTTAATTAGTCAACCACCACAATTCGACAAACTAATTAAAAAAATAAATAAATAAATAAATAATCTTGATAATTTTTGTTATTTGTTTCATGCCACCATGATCCATAAAATTAAAATTTAATAAAATGATAAATACTCCAAATCTTATAAATCACCTACCACCACCAAATATATTTAACACCTCACGATTCGACAAATATTAATTTAAAAAATATCAAATTTTCAATACACCCAATTCTTCGCAAAACGACAAAATCTAAATCATGAGACTCCAACACAGTCATTGACCCACAAGCTTATCTCCGCATTTGTGAAATAACTAACAACAACAACAATAATAATTATTATTATTATTTCAGCAGCATAATTATTTTTCTTGTCTTTTTCTAGATGTTTAGTCGTTTTCGTACTTCAAACAGAATAAAAAAATAAGGTTAATTCAAGGCATAATTTATACAAATCAGATTGCGTATGAAGTTAACTTTTGACAGGTCATTTATTGTGGTTTATTGGAAGAAAATTTAAAATATGAAATAATAAAATAATATAAAACTATTTTAAAGCTTATCAAACAATAATACTTAAATTTTTTTTTCATTAACAAAATCATTATTTAAAAATTGCATAAATTATTCTGTTGATTTTTAGTGCATATTATTTTTGATATTTTCAATATTTTTATATTCAATGTAACAACATAATAAATAATACAATGAAATACATATTCCAACATGCATGTTAATATATTCGAAATATTATTTGGAATCCTTCTATATCAAACTGAACCCCATATTCTTCAATAACTTTAAGATGTTCTTCACTTAATGTGAATACTCGCGCTTGTCCTGGAAGGCATACAATCATCTTTTTAATTCCTTCTCCTTCTTTACAACACCATACTTCAAAAAATTTTCTTAAACTATCAGCACTAAATACCCCCATTCCAATTTCAATAGTTTCAAGTGATTTTGGTAGATTCTCTGCCATCTGACATAATAATTCATTAGCATTTCCTCCACAATAAAATGAAAATCTTCTTAATTCATTAAAATTATTATTAAATATTGCTATTACTTGTTCAAGACTTAAATTATGTAATGTTAAATCGTTAATCTTTGTACAATAATTTAAAATTGTTGAAAATATATCAAATGTAATTGTGGAACATAAATCTAGGTAAATATCTTTTAAATTTGTATTGGCCGTTTCGAGAATTTTTATAATAAATTCTTGAGGCCCATGTGTCTGCAGAAAATAAAATCTGCTTAATTGAGTAAATGACGAAACCAAGAGTAAACAATCCGATTCTTGCAATCCATAACAATCATCCATATAAAGGTCTTGAAGTGAAATAAATTGTTCAATTGATGATGATTTTCCCTTGAAATCATAAAAACTTACTGAATATAAACGAAGACTCTTTAATGTTTCTTTTTGACTAATGATAGCCCAAAATATTGAATTATAATCAGGATGATCTAGAAAACTATTATCGACAATTGATAGATTTTCTAAATGTTTTTGAACACTAATTAGATTTGCTAGTAATTGCACTTGAGAATGTGAGTACAATTCCAAATCCATATTTAAAATATTGTCACAAATTAATGTTAATGACTCATATAATGGACAAATCATTTCATAATTTTCTGTCATCGAACTAAAACTTTCTAATTTCTTAAATACTTTCGGGGCACCATGTAACTTAAGAATTGAACCAATTAAATCATTAAAATTAAGAAAAGGTGTCTCAAAATTAGTGGGAACTCTTGCCAATTTAAAATAATCCAGAAATGAACAACGAGCTATTATTAATTTACACATTTCACGAAATAATATTCTCGATTTGGTGATAATGATTTCGTTATTACTATTATTATTATTGTCATTATCTTGATCTGGAACAATAATTTGTTGTGAATATATGGAAATAAAATAAACTAAATTATTAATTATAAATTCATGAGTGAATGATGAATAATCAAAAGTGGTTTGAGGTGACGATAATGATAAATCAAATCCATTTTGAATAAGTAAAGTTCTAGTTTGAGAATCCATACAGGATATATAAGTTCGAATACATAATGCTTCCTTCCTCAACTTCTTATAATCCCACCAACAACATTCTTGACCCAAAGGGAATTTCCAAAGTATAGGCATAGCAATTTTACACCAGATTCGATTAACTAATAATGATGAATATAAATCTTGAGTCGATTGAACATTATTTAAAATAATAATCAATAATTCTGTGAAAATTTTAGATGTCATTTTTTTTGCCTAAGAGATAAAGTAAAAAAATTAATCGTATCATATTTATGTAATATTTATGATTCAGCGTGTAACTATGTATGATTACCAAATTAATAATCAAAAATACACAACATGCTCTTAATATGTACTTAATTAATTGACATATCGAGAAAGTTTGTGCTGCGTGGTTATATATTTTATATTTTATCGTACAATTTAAACGGTTTCCTTTATAAAAAATAATTCCTTGTTATTAGAGCTTTTTTTATGTTTTTTTAAATGCATTTGTTATTATTAATTATTTTTGTATATTTGATATTAGTTATCATAACTTATTTCTTGATATCTAATTAATTTTCTAATTATTTATTTCCGATTTACATAATAAAAGTGAAATTCATTGTGTAAATAAAAAGAAATAATTGTTCACACCGCTATAAAAAAATAATGATTCATATTGCAAAAAAAAAATAAAAAAAAAAATAAGTGAAAAGCAATCGGTATTCTCTACGAAATAAAATAAATCAATTTTGGATAAAATAAAAATTTTATTTTTGTATTTTCGATGAGATTCACTTTGTGGTATCATTCATCGCCTTTCATTTTTTATAAAAGCTCTTTAAAAAAAATTGGTAAAGGATATGATTGGATTTTTAATAAATAAATAGTTAATTGGCAAATTAAATTTTTAGAAAAGAATAGAAGGTTATTGTAATTTATTTAGTTGAAAATATCAATAAAATAATCCCATTTTATTTTATTTAATTTAATTTATTTATTTCACCGATTTATTTATTTAATTTTTTTTTTTTAATTTAATTTAATTTAATTTATTTATTTATTTTTATTGATCTATTTATTTATTTTATTTTATTAAATTATTTTTTCTAATTTAATTTCTTTTCGTTTCTTTTCTTTCTTGTAGCTTTTCGAACCTAAGTAGTTTTACCGGTTTGTATATAATTTCTACGTATTATTATTTATGCGATAATTTATTATAATTAATAAATTATTATTTATAAATCATTATTATTAACTGCTGATAGGTGCAGCATAAGTATGATGAAATGGTTCGAATTGTGGTATGTAATCTTTAATTATTATTATTATTATTGTTATTTTAATTATCATTTATTTTAATATTTTAATTGTTATAATTCCACATATTCATTCACACGTGAATTAAAATATACGTAAATTAAATCTCTGATTAACCCAAATCCATTGAATATAAAGGGATTAGACAAAGATAGTATGACATTTAATGTAGTGTTGGAATCCTATTTCAAAATACAATCCGGATTAGATCAGGATTTTCTTGATTAAATCCGAATTATAAATCTTTATTATTATCCTTAAATATTTAGGATCCATCCTTATTTTAAGGATTCATCCTTATTTTAAGGATCTATTTTTATTTTAGGATTTATCTTTTTCAA
Organism: Diversispora epigaea; assembly: GCA_003547095.1. Lineage (NCBI taxonomy): Eukaryota > Fungi > Glomeromycota > Glomeromycetes > Diversisporales > Diversisporaceae > Diversispora > Diversispora epigaea. Next base: position 589,568 of record PQFF01000198.1, read on the forward strand.
AATTTTATTTAATAAAATGCAAATTTGCAATTTAATATTATTTATTTTATAATTTTTATTATTTTATTTTAAAAAAGTATTTTTTTAAAAAAAAAAATTAAGAATATATATATAATCTGGATTATAATCCGAATTATGATCCGGATGATCCGTTTTTATTTCTTTTTAAAATAACAAATTCAGATTATAGGATTGATCCGGATTATAGGATCGATCCGGATTTACCGGATTAAGGATTAAAACACTAATTTAATGTAATATTATGTAATCACATGATAAAAATAAATAATGAAATGAACACTTGTGTTACAAAGATTATCAGTCGAGTTTTTTTAAAAAAAAAATTGTCATAATAAACACAAGTAAAATAAAATAAAATAAAATTAAAAAAAAATAAAAATAGACACAAGATAACTGGAGCAGCTATAAAACAACAATTACGATGTAATTCTTCATCCAAAAATGTAGAAATAAATAAGTATTGTCCTAAATCCCAAGTGCTTCGTGTGAGTACCATTTATCTTATTAATTTTTTAATTTTATTAATCTAATTTATTAATTTTATTAATTTAATTTATTAATTTATCTGTTGATATTAAAAAGTATATGGAACAGGGTTAACACCTGAAGACATGAGTAAAGCTCAAATTGGTGTAAGTGATGGTATTAGCGTGAGTACAAGAGGAATGTGCTTTTCTCTTCAAAGTAGAGATTTAATTGCAGATTCAATCGAAACAGTATGTAAATAATAAATTCTATTATGAATATTTTTTAAAATATATTATATGCATACATTTGTTATTTGTATGTTAAAATAGGTGATGGGTGGACAATGGTTTGATGGCAATGGGACGTCTTAATCATTTATCTCTTACGGTTTACGGTGGAACAATTCGTCCTGATCGATCACATTTTGTTCAATGTTCTTTAGATGGGACGTTGCTTCTTGTGGTTTTTATATTGCCAGCGTAATTGATCAACAAAAATTGGATATTGCGAAAAATTCATGTCTGGGAGTTGGTGCATGTGGTGGAATATACACAACTAATACAAGTTAATGTTAAATCTATTTTTTTTTTACTTTACCATTTTTAATTATCATTTTTAATTATCATTTTTAATTATCATTTCATTTTTATCATTATTTTTGTTATTTTACAATTATCATTATTTTTTTGATTTTTTTTATTCTTTTTATTTTTTTTTTTATATTTTTTTTATATTTTTATTTTTTATATTTTTTTTTTATTTTTTTATTTTCTTTTTATTTTTTTTTTATTCTTTTTATTTTTTTTATATTTTTTTTGTTCTTTTTTTATTTTTTATTTTTTATATTTTATTTTTTTTTTTTTTTTTTTTTTTTTTTTTATTCTTTTTATTTTTTTTTATTCTTTTTTTTTATTTTATTATTATTATTTTTTATTCTTTTTTTTTTATTCTAAATGATTATGTTTAATTTTTTTTGTTCTTTTTTTATTTTTTATTTTTTATATTTTATTATTTTTATTTTTTATATTTTTTTTATTTTTTTGATATTTATTATGTTCATATATTTGCTTCTTTCCTAATAGTGGCTTCTGCAATTGAAACAATGGGAATGACTCTTCCCTATGGTTTATCGACTCCAGCAGAATACCCCGTGAAGCTTGAAGAATGTTTTAACGCCAGTATTGCTATACGAAATCTTTTAGAAAAAGATATAAAACCATCCGATATTATGACAGAAAAAGCTTTGAAGATTAAATGACACTGGGAGGATCTACAAATGCTTTCTGCATTTAATTGCTATTGTAAAAGCAAAAATCAGCAGACAATAAATGATTTTCAAAAAGTTCTGATAGGTATGATAAACCGTTGTTTTTCCTGTGTTATGAAATGTGTGGTCCTTTTTATATAATAAATATTAAAATTTTCTAAATTTAATAGTGGAAAGTATGTTATGGAAGATTTACATACTAGGTAAGAATTTCAAAACAAATTATTTATTATGTTAACTTTTAACTTTTAACAAGGCATTTTTGTATAAATGGTTATATTATCTATTATAACACTTTTATTAATTATTTTAATTATTCTTTTTTTAGTTGTTCTAAAATATCTACTAGAAATCACGAAGATATTTTAACGGTAACAGGAAAATTTTTAGCTGAGAATTTAGAATCTGTTCCAAAATTATCGTAAAACTCAAGATGTGATTTATCCATTATCAAATCTCATTAAAAAAAAACCGTACATATTCAAATATTAAGATCTGTAGAAAAATCACGGGTAAAGACGGTTTTTTATTTTTAGGAGTTGAAAAATTTTGGATTGAGAACAAGAAATGTTAAAAGCATTTAAACAAGATGAAATTAAAAAGGACAAGTTATTATTATTCGTAATGAAGAGGTCCGGAATGCCTGAAATATGTAAGTCAAATTTATATTATATTTTTTATTTATCTTTTTTATTTGTTTTGTCTGAGTTGATAGTATAAAAATCATTTAAAAATAATATCAAAAATTGTAATCATTTTATAGTAAGTCCAACAAGTGCAATTATGGGAGCAAGACGGAAAAGATGTCGCTTTATTAACTGATGGAAGATTTTCTGGTGGGAGTCATGTGAGTAATAAAAATTAAATTATTTCTTTCTTACGATCGTTTTAACTGACAATATCAATATTTATTGTTTTAGGGATTTATAATCACATAAAACCTGAAGCACAACTAGGCGGATCAATTGCATTAGTACGTGATGGTGATAAGATTGAAATAGATACGTAGAAAAAATGTTCAATCTAGACGTTAGTGAAGAACTTTTAACATAAAGAAAAAATTGGAAACTCCATCATATAAGGCAACAAAAGGAGCATTATATAATTACACTAAAAATGTTAAGAAATCTACCGAAGGCCGTGTAACGAAAGAATAGATAAAAAATTTATTTATAAATTTTATTTAATAGTGTTATGTATTTATAATAACAAGGTTAAATTCTAAGATATTTATAAAAATATTTTCATTATATTCTTACACTAATGAAGATTCAACAGATATGTCATCAGGAAAGAGAATATGTTAGGAAGGTACCAATAGAATTGAAAAATTCAGCAAAATCGATGATGTCACCAACATTATTTGATAAATTTATGAAATATGTATTACATAATAAAATATTTACCTTCTTAATCCTTTATCTTCTTAATCTTTCATCAGCCAATATTTTAAATTCTTTTATTATTACATCTTGCACACGACCGACCATCGAAAACTTCGATGACCCAATTAAGTTAATCAATTATTAATCTTATAAATAAAGCATAAATTATTATTATAACTTTCATTACATTACCAAATATAAAAATAATTGTTATGAAAAAATGAAATCGGTTATGACAAGTTTGGAATTGTGTATATCTGGGATAACTTATTCTTATATCGGTCTAAATAAAATAATAAAATAATAAAATAAAAATTATATTAAATATGGTGGATCAAAATTAAGTTGCAAGGGCAAAGCAATGAATAACGAGGCAATCAACCAAACATTTCACTGAAGCACTTTAGCAACAAGAGTTATGGGACTTTGTAATTTTCACTAGAAAACAATTCATCAATTATTACGTGCATTTATGTATTTGTCGATTGATGCTGCTATTCCTTGATAATTATTAATTTGGAATGGGTGTGCAGTATATCATATTTTCCCATCCCATGACTATTTAGCTGATCATCAGGAACAACAGATCTAAATGATTTAATGTTGATTTTAATTTTAACGATAAAATCAATAATATTTTAATAAATATAAAAAATTTAAGCTATAAGATGATAAAATAATATAAAACATATCGAGCCTTAGAATAAATAAAATTTTTCGTTAATAAAATTATCATCTAAGAATTGCGTAAACCGTTGATTTTTAATACATAAGTTGAGTATGAAATAAATAATTCAATGAAATATAACTAAATATATTTTCTGATATTAAAAATATTATTTGAAATATTATTTGGAAAATTATTCTTCTATATTAATTTGAACTCCATATTCTTCAAGAACTTTAAAATCTTCATCACTTACGATAATCTTTTTATTTCCTCCTCCTTTACAACACCACTCTTCATAAAAATTTTGCAAACTATCAGCACTAAATATTCCCATTCTAATTTCAATAATTTCAAGTGATTCTGGTATAATTTTGACCATTTGGCATAATAATTCATTATCATCAAATCCTTCCTCTACACAACAGCTAAATGAAAATCTTCTTAATTCGTTAAAATTATTATTAAATATTGTTAATAAATGTTCAGAACTTAAATTTTGTAAAGATAATTTGGTAATCTTCGTACAATAATTTAAAATTGCTGAAAATATATCAAATGGAATTGTGAAATATAAATCCAGATAGATTTCTTTTAAATTTGTATTGGCCGTTTCAAAAATTTTTATAATAAATTCTTGAGTATAACTATTAACTAATGTAAATCTATTCGAATTATAATAATGAAGACTACTTAATTAAGCAAATAATGAAGCAAAAAACAAACTATCCGCACTATTAAATCCATAACAATTTGTCATATAAAGTTCTTGAAGTGAAGTAAATTGTCCAATTGGTGACGATTTCGCCTTGAATTTATGAAAATGAATTGAATCTAAACGAAATGTTTCTTTTTGACTAATGATAGCCCAAAATATTGAATCATAATCAAGATATAATAATAATCGATAATTTTGGATTGATAGATTTTCTAAATATTTTTGAACACTAATAAGTTCTACTAATAATTTCGCTTGATAATCGCAAATCCATATTTAAAATATTATTACAAATTAATTTTAATGATTCGTATACTGAACAAATCTTTTCTTCGTCATTATTTCTAATCATTGAAGTAAAACTTTTTAATTTCATAAATGCTTTCTTGGCATCACGTAACTTGAAAATTGAACCAATCGTATCTTTGTAATTTAGAAAATCGCAAGAAAAATCTCTGTGAACTTTCGCCAATTCAAAATAATCAAGAAATGAACAACGGCCTATTATTAATTTACACATTTGAATTAATAATAATAACATTTTCGATTTTTTGATTTCCTCATCATCATCATAACTATTTCTATTAGATTGATCCGGACTCGGACTAATAATTTGTGGTGAATATTCGGAAACAAAATAAACTAAATTATTAATTATTAATTTATGAGTGAATGATGGATAATCAAAAGTGGATTGAGGTGGTGATGATGATAAATCAAATCTATTTCTAATAAGTATTTTTCTAGCTTTGTTATTCATACATGATATATAAGTTCGAATGCATAATGCTTTCTTTTTCAACGTATTCTCATTATCTGTATAACAATCTTGACCCAAAGGTAATTCCCAAAGTATAGGTATAGTAACTTTGCACCAGATTCGATTAACTAATAATGATGAATATAAATCTTGAGTTGATTGAACATTATTTAAAATTTTAATTACGATTTCTGTGGGAATTTTATTTGGAATTTTTTTTTTGCCTAAAGAGAAAAATAATTGTGTCACATTTATATAATATTTATTCTTGGTTACCAAATTAATCTTTAGGTGCATACGCAACATACTCGACGTACATATATATATTTATTAAATGTAAGGCACAGAAAAAATGAAATATATTATTGGATGGATCTTTAAAAAATTACTTGGGTTTCGTATATGAATCAAAATTTTTTTAAAAAAAACTTTCCTTTCTTCCTTGAGTTCCATTTTACAATTCTAGATGTAATAGGCTTAGTAGTATCATCACGAAAATTAATAAGGCAACATTGCACCTTATTAATTTTCCTGATGATAATTAGCAAATAAAAAAGATTCCAGAACATCGCATAAACAATGTAATCAAGATATACAAATTTGTGACGAACCAAAATTTTAGAATTAAGATTCATAATTTCTATTATTTTTGATTGCCTTATTTTATTATAGTATTAAAAATAAAACAAGCAATTTAGTTTCATTTAACAAGATCAAATAAAATATAATATATTTAAACTGAAGGATATATTTAATTCTAAATCAATTATTCAATTAATTTCCAGTGAATTAAATTTACATTCCATTCCTTGAGTTTCATTTTCTTCATCTTCGACTAAATATAGTATAGTTAATAAACTAAAAATATCAGAAAAAAATAATTAAAGAAATAAATTTACCAATTATATTATCAGGAATTGAAAAAATTGATGTTTTGAATCTAAATAAATAATTATTGTAAAATTTTTTTTTTCTAAAAAAAAATTAATAATATTTATTTATACTTACTAAATGTATAATATTCAGATTGTGGTTTTAGGTATGAGTCTCTTGCTTTAGGATGCATTTCATTTGGATCATATTTAATAAAATTCTTATTTGATTTATTAACTACTTTAATTTGTTTTCTTATTTCATTATTGAAAAAAAAATTTATCAAGTTGAGATTTCAATTCTTCAACAATTGGACAATTGAGAGGTTCCAAATTCCAGCATTTTCCATAATTTCACACTTAATTTCAGGTTTAAGCCCTTCACAAATGCCCTTTGCAAGATTTTCATTATGTGGAATATTATAATACGGTGGATAACTAGTTAGAACTTCTAACATAACTATACCAAAAGAATAAATGTCAGATGCTTGAGTGTATTCTCCTCTACTCAGTGTTTCAGGTGCCATGTATGGGATTACACCATAAATTTTTTCTGGATCATTTTCTGTAACTGGTTTGCAGTGTCCAAAATCAGTTATATAACATGAATCTACTTTTTGATCAACTATATTACCAGGATCAGGATGAAAATCTTTATGAATTACATGGATATTTGTAAGTCCATTTAAATTAGTTGAAAAAATATAATATTTTTTTCCCCAAGTTAATTCTTCAAACTTGTTATTCAAAAGTTTTTGATGGCTACCATATTCTGCATAATTCATAACCATCACATATTCATTTTCTGTTGGATTTTTAGTGATGCCATATACTGCAATTCAAAATTTAAGTTGCTTTTTAACCTAAAATATTTATTAACATAAAATGAAATTATTATATATTTAAAATAATGAAATTATATAACATGAAATATTTATCTCATTAATAACAAAATTTCACAAAAAAAAGAATTATAATAATTTTCTAAAAGATTAATAATTAATTTAAATTTTTTTAATCTATTTCTAAATTCAATTAAATATAATTTGTGTACTTTCAAAAAATAATAAATTAATAATATTATTTATTTATTTATTATCGAATTTTATATATTATCTAATTATTTCAAATACAAGTTTAACATTTTCTATTTCAAATAAAGAATAAACAACATGAAAATAAAAATTTTATTAAGATCAAGCTTTTTTCAAATTCACACTTAATAATAAAACAGTAGTATATATTATGAATTAAATACATTAAACATAAATAAATAGCAAAATATACAATATTAATTGAAAATTCAAACTCCCCTAATCTTGAACTCTTGTTTTTTAAAAAATAATTTCGTGATTACTAGTAAGTTTTTATGTTACACTAATTAATAAACTATACAAATAAATTCAATATTTATAATTAATAAATAATTGACTTAATTATTCTATTCTTTTTATTTTTTAAAATCTCACTCTTTTGTTTCTTTTTAAAATTTCACCCTTTTTTAGTTTATTAAATATCCATACCTTTGTTTCTATTGAAAAAATGTTCAATGAAATAAATAAAATCTAAAATCAGTTCATCACATCAATAGTTGTAATATTATATTTAACACTTAGTCGATTTCATGATAAATTTATATTTCCTTTATTATTATTTCCTATTTTTTTATAAAATCGAAATTACAAACTAAGCTAATTGAATTTGTACTCTACGCCTAGTATGAAAATTTTATTATATATAAAATAAACTAATAAATAGACATTATAGTTTAATAAATTTAGTAAGTAAAATATAAATAACAATATATATTGCCTTATAAATTTAAAATTTAGACATATCCAAATCAATTATTCCAGAATCGCCTAAACAACATAGAAATAAATTAATATAATTTATTATAAAAATACTAAAATATATAAATAAATTAAAAATACAATATAATAATACTTACTAGGGCATAAATTAGATATAGATTTAGTTAATTCTTCAAGTTCCCTTTCGAAATTTTCTTCGTTTTTGGGTTTTGGAAGATTTGAATAATTAAGAAGTCGACTGGTATAAATTGCTTGTGGATGTGTTTGATAATTACGAGGAGTTACAGTATTTGTAGTTGCATTGGTTGATTCTTGATTTGCTGAAAAATTTTCAGCTTTTTTTATTTGAATTACAATTTCGGAATCTTTATTTCTCCCGTATTCTAAATAATCATTATAATTTCTATGGTACTTATTTAATTCTTTTTCTAATTCTTTAAAAGTGGGTCTATGTGTAACTCGAGCATCCCAACACCTCATAATCGTTCTTGTAATTAATTTGGGGGTATGAAATGGAATTTTTGGTCGTAATCCATTGCATATTTTCATAGCTAAATCTTTATCATGTGGTATATCAGGATATGGAGGAAAGCCCGTAACTATTTCATAAGCAACAATTCCAAATGAATATACATCAGCAGCTTTTGTATATTCTTCATCACCACTTAATACCTCTGGAGCAATATATGGTAATACACCTAATATATTCTTTTTTTCGGGATTATTTGGATTTGCCCCTATTAGTTTACTTAATCCAAAATCTGAAATCTTTATATTAATTTTAAAATTATATGATAAAATATTTCCAGGATGGAAGTCTTGGTGAACTATACCTAATTTATGAATATTCTTCAAATTTAAAGATAATCCCGATAAATGATATAATTTTTGTAACCAATTAATATTATTAAAATTAATTTTTAAATATTCTCGAATATTTCCATCTTTTGCATAATCTAAAACCATCATATATGAGTATGTTTCTGGATCTTGTGTAATTCCGTAAAATTGAATTGAAGCAAATTTAGTGTATATTTTTAAGTGAATTGCCATCTAATTACATAAACATTTTTAATTTATATTTATCTAAAACGTTATATAATAATTTGAAAATTAAATTTAAATATTAATTAAAATATTTACCTCATTTAAGACATCGTTTAAATTCACAATATTATCAAACTTTTTTAATGCCACTTCCTTTTGTTTACCTCTTTTCCATTGTTGATTTTCAATATCCCATTCTTTAATTCGTCCATCAATCCACCTAGCATAATGTATTGTTCCAAATCCACCTCTACCTATTTGTTTAACATCTTTAAATCTATCATAAGGTATCCATTCTATTATTACTTCCCGACGATCATTATCATTTAGTTGAGCATCTTGAATGAACTTATCTATTTTGTCATTTCCACTTGTCCAATTATTAAAATCATTTTGGAAATGTTTCGAGTTACATGGTTTGCACCAATACCAGGAAGTATCTTTTTGATTACATTCTGGGCATACTTTACGAGCCATTTTTTTTTCTGTTTGCTTATGGTATGAAAGGTAGAATTTTATTTTTTTAAAAAAAAAAAAATTGCAAAATGTTTTTGCATGCAAAAGAAAAAAAAATCGCATTTATTTATTATTTTATAGTATTTATTTTTATCTCATTGCACAAAATACGCAAAATGCTAAATCCTCGAATCGAGCAACCAGGTTTATGTTTGAAAAACCAGAATATTAAGATTTATTCGGATTAAAAAATGATGTAAAAGGTAATTTCCTCGGACTTCGGTGTGATGTGCATTTAATTAGTCACTTTTAAGAAATTATGTGGTATTGTGAAATAACAATAGGCGCATATCACTACTACAATTATTTTTTTCCGCATTTATTTATTAATCACGCGAAAAAAACTATTATTATTATATTATTTACTTTTATTATTATTAATTATGAACCAATTTATTACATAAATAAATTTTATTATTATTATGAACTTAATTTATTACACAAATAAATTATTATAATATTAATTAACCTTAAAAAATGTATTGAAAATTGTTAGTATTAGCTGTCAAATTTCTATTATTATTATTAAAAAATTAAAAAAATGCGAACATTGTAATCGATTAAATTTAATTATTTTATATTTAGTATTTCAAAATTATAATTTATTGACTTGGATTTTAGTTCCCCCCCCCCGAAATCTTGTTATTAATTGAAAAAATTTTCAACATTCATTGATAAAGAAATTGTTGTTAAAATTTCTCGGCATTCAGTGATTGAAAGAAATTGATTGATATTGTTTTTTTATTTTATTTTTTTTTTGAATTATATTTGTTAATTGGTATAAATTAAAAATTTCTTGACGATGAAAAAAAATAATTGATCAAAAGAAATTAATTGATATTACAGAATCATTTTGTTATTATTAAATTTTTGATAAAATGAATAAAATATTTTGTATCAAGCGGTGTAATATTAATTATTTTTGAATAAATATTATATAATTTTTATGAGTACTTACGAAAAGAAATATAAATTGTTTCAATTTTTATATTAATTGTATGAATTTAAAAATGCTAGGCAATAAAAATTATTGAACAATGACTAGTTATTTCATTGTACTTAAAATTACTTATTTTGATTAAATAAAAAATTTTATCATGAAGAATTAACCAGATTTTCATTCCTTGATATAAGATTGATCAGAAAAAAAATGGTTAGTAACAAAAATAAAAAAAAGTTGATTTGTATTTTTAAAATCAGTGTAACCTTTCTAAAATCAAAATAATTGAATAATAAACAAGTGGCTTTATGGTATATTTTTTTTTTTTGAAAAAATAGAATTCTGAACTAAACATTTCTATATAACATATGTTATTTGGATTTATTTACTAATTCAATTTTTTACTTATATAATTAATTTTGAACATTTGCTAAATTTATTACAGTACTGAATTATAATAAATATAAATAATAAATAAACTATTTGATATTAATTTAAAATTTAAAATTCCTTTATTGAAGTTATCTTTCAGTCTTGTATATTCAACGAACATTTGTTCATCTACTTAATTGCAGATAAATCAAATGAAATAATATTCATGATAGTGAATGACTCAAAGCAAATGCATTTTGTAATGGAAATTGTCTATGCTGTGCTGGAGATCTATAAATATATTAGAATAAACTGTTTCTTTGATAACATTTACACCAGAAATTATGGAATCCATGTCATAATGAGTAAAGGGCACATCATACTTAAAAGTTATTGTTATAAGATGCACCTTCGCTGTATCCCTTTGATGATCATTACAATTATAAATGATAAAAAAAAATTTTCACACGTGAGCCCATATCATAATAGGTAAAGGCTACATCATACTTAAAAGCACCATAATCATTTATTTGTGTTTTTAAACTCATTAAAAAATATTTCTAAAATAAATTAGAATTAGAAAACCATTTTGGCGAAACTCGCTGAAAACTTGATGCCTATGTAAAATTATTGTTTTTTGTCATTTGATAAAAAATTCGCTATATTAAATTAATTATTTTTATAAGATATAAAATGATAAAAATAATAAATAATAAATATTGTGACTTCAAATCCTACAATGAAACGATTCGAGTTCAAAAATAATAAAAATTATCGGTTCGATAATTTTCTTATTTAGTGATTCTGCGCTATATTATCATTAGACGACAGTGTTGGCCTATGACCAATTGTGACCTATTGGTCAATTATAATGATTGATATGACCTAAAATGTTCATCACTGGATAAAACTGAAGGTTTGATCGGCATGACAACAGTGCACAGAAGTTCCTGACTGGTCATCACAATTCCAATATATTGAAACATAAAGAGTAACTGCTGACTTCGAAGGAGGTACTTCTGGAACATCCAGGGATGTTGTGTATGGGTTTTGTTGATTAGGACCTCTATTATCGCAATGATGGCCATTAATAAATACAGGATCGCCTAAAGCAAGTTCAGTCCGCACTTTACTGCCATCATACCATTTATAGTAAACGTGGCCGATTGCTTCTGGAAATGTGTTGCTAGGGGTTTCCAACTTTAAATAGAGTTTCTTATCGTATGTAAAAAAGGCGTAATCAATAGAGGGATCCGCTATGTAAAACAAAAAAATAAGTCATTAATTTTTTACTCGTAGAGTTGTTGAACAATAAAAAATTAAAAAATTGTTTGAAAATTAACATACGTCTGCAAGTTTGTTTTCCAGCAGGATGACATCCGTGAGTTTTTTCAACATGTATAAGGGAAAATACAAGTAAAGTAAATAAAATAATAAAGTATTTCTGATTCATGATGAAATTATAATTGTTATGATTTACGTTCGAATTGTAATGTGTGCCAACTATCGACTTATTTATATCGCTTGCTTAAGAAAATCTTTCTTATAAAAGGCAAGACAATCCATCTTGCTAAATATGACAATTTGAATTTATTAATGTCAAAAAAAGTAGTAATCTTTCATGTTCTTCATTCAAAAAGAAATTATAAAATAGATTTTATTATTACAATTTTCTTTTTTGAATTTCGGCACCTATTCTCGAAAAAGCAATCGATTAAAATAATTTAATAACGTTGCATTATTTATTTATTTAAATAATTATCTAAAAAAGAACTAACTATAACTAGAACAGATTTTCTTTAACCAAACTAATCAAGAGATTCCTCTTCCTCTATTATATATACACAAAAATGGCTAGTCAACGAAACACAAACCTAATTATCTTAATTATATATATTTATACCATGCCTAATTTATTAATTTTTAATATTCGATAAATAAAATAAATTAATTAATTTTTAATATTCGATAAATAAAATAAATTAATTAATTTTTAATATTCGATAAATAAAATAAATTAATTAATTATACCTTAAGACAAATATATATAAATATTAATTGCAGTTCTTACTGCCTGTGCAGTGGAATTGTAATCGTATTATAAATTAGTTGATCATTTATTCTAGGGTCCGTTAAAGCGGAGTCGTGTTAATCTATATATCTACATAATGCATAAATTATAATATATTGATATTTATATATAAACGTATAAAAAAGGTATCTCCCGCTTTAATCTAGTCTCTCTACAGTTTAATTGATGATCCGCGAGTCAACTATGTAATTTTTTGCAATTCAATGTGACGCAGATCATCTATTAAAATACCTTTATTAAAAATAGCATATGATTTTACCTTCAAGCATGTATTTTTTGACGAACTTTACTTTGGAGGCAAACAACATTCATTTAATGCTTTTCATTAGGTAAAAATAAATTCTAAAAATTACAAAAATGCTAAATTTTCATATTCCTTTTTCACTTTTTATGTAATATTCTTACATATTTTATATATTTATCACATTTTTATATAAGTAAACCTATATATAGTTGCTTAGCAGATCTTACTCATTATTTATGCAAAGCCACGTTTTAAGTGTCTTTTTAAATCATCAAGTCGATTAAGAGCTGCATTCTAAATTATTTCAAGTAAGTAATTTCATATATTATCAGTTATATAAATTTATAATATTCAAATTATACTAATCATGTTGTTTTATCTTCAAAATTACTTCGAATCATATTGGATAAATTTTCAAATGTTTCATATCCATAATTATTACATATTTGACATAAACCTCCAAGGTCATCACGATATTTCAGATTTTTAGAATTTTGTAGACGTGTCATAAAAATGGTTCTTTTTATTCCAGTTCAGAATATTTATTCCATAAATTACATTTCTAATTACGTAAATATAAGATTATCAATCCCGATTTTGCATCTATTTGGTAAAACTCATGGCCACATTTTCACGATCTTGAAAAAAAATTTTAAACTGTTCTTCATTGGAAACGTCTACACGCTAAACAATTCTTTTTATTTTATTTAGAGGGGGAGCTCCCGGACCATGCAATCATGCACATAAATAATAATTATTATTATATTTTTCTTTATAATATGTAAATTTTATAACAGTTACACAATTGTGTACTTACTCCTAATTCTTGTTGTACCTGAATTTTAATGCTATAATAGATAGGATTCTAATACGTCCATCTGGACTCCTTTTATTTGAATCTATCACATTTCGAAAACTTCCCAAAATTTTTGTTATAATTGGAAAGGATATGGATATAGATTTGTTATCAATGGAAAGTAATTTTGTTTTGTACAAGTTATTCAATATTTCTTTGTTCGCTCTAACATCATAAGCTCTACTCCAAAATTCAATTTGAGATTCAGTACGTGAAAATGGAGTTATATTTGAACAGCCACACGCTTGAAACATTGCATTGCACGCCAGGCTCTTATTCATTGTCCTGAAATTTATAATTTCCTGGATATATTTTATTAGTACAGATGGAAATTGAACAATAGAATTGTGTTGTTTATACCAATCATCAAATAACTGCGTCCAATTAATCATTGTATTTGGAATTTTTCATGTCTTTATATGCCGATTAAATATTTTAGAGAATTTTTCATGATTATACCATTCATTAGGTAAACATGTAGCCTTTTGATTATCCCCTGAATTTAATAATTGTTGTATAGATCTGTGAGTAATTCCAAAGATATATGATCCCAAGAAATTTTTATGAATTTCAACATTTCTCCAAACATCATCGGATGTAAGTCCAATATATTGCTGAATTTTATTATCATCATATACTTCTACGATGCATTGGCTATCTTCTATTTTCAATAAAAATAAATGTTGTGAACCCTTATACCGTGTTATAAAAGAAGAAATAAATCCCGTTCCGGCTCCATAAAACCCATCTAAAGAAGAATAGCCAATTCCTAATATTACAATTGAAAATTTTTCAATTCGGCGAAATATTGGAATAAATTCTACTTTGTCAAATAGTTGTTTAATAATGTCTTTATTATCAAAACCCAAAATTGATATACCAGAATATTCAGTTTTAGTGTCAAAAACTTTTTGGTAACAAGAATTATTGCAGCTGAAGGATAAGATTATATTTCAGAACTTGTATATTCACAAGTACATTGGAAACCAGGTTTTAGTCGATTATTATTATTTTTAACAACAGTAAGAATGAAGTCTTTACCATTGAGATCACAAGTAACTTAATTCCAATGAAACGGGTTCCCACCAATTTCGTGCAAAAACACCATAGTGCAATTCTGGAAAAATATATCTGATTTTTAGTAGTTTTGAAGTAAAACAGTATCGCTTTGGCATTTTGACAATGAGAAACTTCAAATTCAGAATTGCTGTAATTAACTAATAAATCGCGTTACATTTACTTATGATACATCGATCATTTTCTGCACCTGACCCAAAAACTATCAATTAATAATATTCTTTCATGGCGTTCTGTAATAATTGTCGAAAATCGAATATCACTATATATAATAATTAGCTATCAATTTTAGTTATTATACATTAATTTGTTTATTATAGTTTCTTAAGATGAATAAAATTTTGTTCACAAATTTTTATGATAATAAATAATTTAATAATTTTTATATAAAATATGTATTATTTATTTTGAAATATCAAAAAAAAAGAGAAACCAGTAAAATAAGAAATTAATTTTCCTGATAAAAATTTATTAGGGACAATGTAATTACATTACTTGAATAAATATGTAAATAATAATCAAATTGAAATATTATATTTTTAATTTTTGTGCTTAAATAATAAATAATTAAAAAAATAAAGCAATAAATTCAATTTTCTTTATTATAATTTGTTCTTGTAAATTTTTTCATTATAAAAATTATAGGATCTAAAAAACTACACTACATCGAGAAAATACAATAATATAATAAAAAAATAAAATATTAAATGAAATACTGTGGCATAAAAATTAAAAAAAAAATATAAATCATTAATTATTCTATGAAATTTAACCATGCTACTTATAAATAAATAAAATATATGATATGTGCTTGATTACATAATACTTGTTATTTAATAAATTGGCATTTATTTTTGAAATAAAATTTGTCAATGAATTTTACTTAAAAAACAAGAGTTCGAGTCAGGGGCGTTTTATTATCTTTCTAGTTTATAAAATTAAGAAATACTAAATATTTAATAAAAATTGAATCCTAAATTATCAGATATTGTAAGTTATTAATTTATTATTATTTTTAGTAGTACATATCTTCTTATATCTTGGGTTAGTAAGGTAGATTCCTTTTTATTTGCCATGTTCTTACTTGATTTCCTGTTTTTTAATACCTGAATTGATGATGGATTTTATAATAAGATCTTTATTATTTTAATACTTGGAACTTCATAATAAAATTTTTAATTTCTTTTTTAGAATTAACTAGATGATTTGGATATGGCGACTTCGTCACCGCCACGTAATTAAAATTTATACATATGTTTGATTATTTGATTTATTAATGTTCAAATAAATAAAAGGTTTTAAATAAAATTTAATGTAATGTTTAAATATATTGATTATGAGATTAAGATTTATACAAATGATTGGTTGTATTATTTATTAATATGAATAAATAATAAATATTTGAACCAAGGATTTTATTTAATTCATATGATCTTATATTTAATAATTCAAAGAAAAATGAAAAAATGGAAATGATATTTATCAAATTAATCAAAAAAAAATTTTGAATCTCGTTTATATTTTATTTCTCCAGGATAACTGATAAAAATTGTTACGATAATGATATAACAATATTGTTTATATTATTTATATGTTTAAATTAAATATATATATGTATATTTTGTGAAGGTGGATAATAAATATATAAAAATAATTGGCTTATATTATTTCCTTTTAAAAAAAATTTTAAAAAATAAATATATATATCTCGCAAAAGTAGATAATAAATAAATAAAAATAATTGGCTTATATTATTTCCTTTTCTCTTTTCCGTGAGGGATGTTGTAATATTTTGTTTATTAAAAAAAATTTTTAAAAAAATAAATATATGTATATTTTGCAAAGATGGATAATAAATAAATAAAAATAAACAATAAATAATAAATATTTAAACTGAGGATATTATTTAATTCATATGACTTTTTATTTAATAATTCAAAGAAGAAAATGAAAAAAAAGAAATGGAAATTGAATCAAAAAAAGATTCAAGTCGGAAAAATTGCTGTGTGATCTTTTAAATTTAGTTTTTCCCTGCTTTAGTTGTTGTTCCCTATTTTTCTTTGAAGGTATAAATGGGCCAACAACGCCTATTATTTATTTATAGTGATTCTCGTACTTCTTATCTCATGATTTGTTGTTTTTTTTTTGTTTTTACAAAGAAAAAAAAAATAATATTTAATCAACCTCCATTCATTGCGGTAAAATTTTTCCTCCTATTTCTACCTCTAATTCTAATTCTAAATTTTAAGTAGAATTTAAAATTAGAACAAGTGGTCTAGGTTAGGGGCGCTTTTTGTTTATTATATTTAATTTAATTTAAACAAAAAAATTAAAAAATTGAATTTTTTAAAATATGTATAACCATATCTTCTAATATCCTTCTTTTAAATGATTATGTTTAAGAAATCTCCGATACTTATTGAATGCACTCTTTGTACTTGTCGAAAATTAAAGATTTAAATTATCACAATTTCATGATGAATTTTTAGATAAATATGTATACATGCATCAAAAGATTTATATTCTTGATTTTGTCAAATAGAATTTTTGATTAATTATTTAATTTTAGCATTTGATCTTTATTTATTTGATCCATTCATGCATGAATTTCTCAAATTAATAGTATTTTAATGAATATTAATGTGAAAATCTAAAGTTTTGAAGGCTGATACTGTACTGAATATTTAAAAACAGAATATATGCAGAAAATTTCATTTAAGTCTTGAAAATTTGATGAATATTAAATTAATTTTGTAATTTAAAATTATGAAGAGATACAATTTCATGTTGCTTCTATCATTAAACATCAATGAATATTTAGTACATTGATACAAAATTTTTACATCAATAATTCTGAAAATGATCATCTACATAATTGCTAGAATTATTATTATGCTAACACTTGATCTAGAAAACATTTTATATCTGAGTAAATATTAGATAGTTTCAAAGTTTGTCATTAATAAATAACTTTTTAAATTATTTGTTAGAGGGATGATTTATATTAAATATTATCTCCCATTTAAATTATTTGGATTTAATTTTGCTTATTATTTCAATTTTATGCATTAAACTGCTATATTAGTGCAATAATCAATGATTGTACAGTTGTGTCAGAAAGTAATGGCTTATTTTTTTTTAAAATAAAATCTACATAATTTATATAATACTTAGTTGGCCTCCCTTTGTATCCAATACAGTTTTAATTCTTTGTGGAATTGAGTCCACAACCTTCTTAAGAATTGATATATTAAATTTTGATCACTCTTCATCTATAGTTTTTGGAAAATTTTTGTTTCTGAATATTGTCCTTTAAAAATTTCCAGATGTTTTCTATGGGTTAAGGTCAGGAGAATTACCAGCCAGTCCAATGTTTTAATTTTTTTTT
>PQFF01000198.1:613280-623280 GCA_003547095.1 Diversispora epigaea
AAAAAAAAAAAAAAAAAAAAACAATAATACTTACTGTTTATAAATAAATAAAAAATATATAAATCATTAGATAATTGATTATTTTGGTATCATTGGTTAGATAAATATGTATACTAATACTAAGAAAATAATACAATCGGCATAAAAAAACGCACCACTTATAAACTATTATTAAAAATTTGCATTTTTATGAGCTTCATTATGCAACAATAAAATGTAATAAAAAAAATTTTATAAAGGTACAAAATAAAAATTTTATTAAATCTATTTATTAAATTTATTTATACCAATGAGCTTTTATTAAAAATTTTATAGAGAGTGAAATAGTGATCATCAAAGAAACAAAAATAAAAAACAATTATTTTTTAAAAAATAATATATAAAATTAAAATGAGATAATCAAAAAACTAATCAAAAATATTCAATCAAATGATGAAATAATTGTTCGCTTTCAAAAAAAAAAAAAAAACATCAAAGTATTACAAAACTTCAAACAAAATGTGATCATCCGCAAGGTACATCTCATAACTTTTATGTTTGATGCAGCAACTTGACATTAAAAAAAATTCCTATGAAAAAATGAATTTATTTTCAAAAAATACAAAGATCATTTCCTTTTTTTTCAAAAACATGAAAAATCACAGCACATTCGCATGAAAATTTCAGGATATAACCTGTCTGCTTTTGACCACGCAACAGGATATAACCTAACCCTATTGTTCCACGCAGAAACGGAAAAAATGACGGCCNTTTATAAAGGTACAAAATAAAAATTTTATTAAATCTATTTATTAAATTTATTTATACCAATGAGCTTTTATTAAAAATTTTATAGAGAGTGAAATAGTGATCATCAAAGAAACAAAAATAAAAAACAATTATTTTTTAAAAAATAATATATAAAATTAAAATGAGATAATCAAAAAACTAATCAAAAATATTCAATCAAATGATGAAATAATTGTTCGCTTTCAAAAAAAAAAAAAAAACATCAAAGTATTACAAAACTTCAAACAAAATGTGATCATCCGCAAGGTACATCTCATAACTTTTATGTTTGATGCAGCAACTTGACATTAAAAAAAATTCCTATGAAAAAATGAATTTATTTTCAAAAAATACAAAGATCATTTCCTTTTTTTTCAAAAACATGAAAAATCACAGCACATTCGCATGAAAATTTCAGGATATAACCTGTCTGCTTTTGACCACGCAACAGGATATAACCTAACCCTATTGTTCCACGCAGAAACGGAAAAAATGACGGCCAACAAAATAATAATTGTCGATCTGCGTGGGGCAAAGCAGACAGGTTATATCCTGAAAACTCATGCGAATGTGGTGAAAAATCATTCCTTTTTTCTCGAAAAGGAGCGATTTCCATCAAAAAATCTTCAAACTATTTATTATTGTTTGATTTTTTTTAAATCAATGAGATTGAAAAATGTTATTTATTCCTGATAATGCATATAAATATGCAGGAACTTATAAAAATACATTATGAAAATATTTTTTTTTTAAACCAACGGAGCCTCACTCCAAGATGTTTATTATATTGGACAATAAATACAATTTATAGAACAAATAGGTATATAAAGGAGTTTGCTAAAACTAGATAAGATCTAATCTATGGCACGGCCCATCATTGCTCAGTAAACCTGAAAAACTGATTAGTCAAGGCCCTGTCAGTTAATTTTATAAAAGCGTGAAGTCCCTTTTTTGCTAACACCATTCAAGAATTTTGCGTATACCATGTGAACAACTGCTGTGTGAAAGGAATTACGTGTATCACCTGAAACATAATCTATATTATTATTCTGTATATAGAAGTGTCTACTCCTTTGCATTGTTCAATGTCCAAGTCATCATATACTCTTAACTCTGCAGCATCATGTGTCACTGTTGATAATATTGGAAACTTTCTCCTTTCTGCTTTTTTGCCTTTAGTTTTGATATTTTGACTTTTTTCCCATATTATTACTTTGTTGTAATGGTATTTCCATAGACCAAATAAATGAATTTTAAATTTGCGCATACTTCTGTGTATAACTAAATGACTGTATACGTTATGAAAATATAAAATAAAAATATTAAAAAAAACAAGTTTTAAAAATTTCATTTCATTTTTTATTATTAATCAACATTTTCAATAAAAATAAATTCCTGAATATTTAGATCCGAGTGACAATTTTTCAATTATTATCTTTGAATATGAAATATTTATTTATAAAAATACAAGAAATACATAAAAAAAATTTTAGTAATAATTTTAATAATTTATTTATCTATAGAAATAAATTATTATTATTTTATATTAAAATATGACTATTATACCTTCAAATCTGAACCATCAAAATTAAAAAAAATGTATATTTTTATGTTACTTTATATTAATTTAAATAAGAATATTCATGATGCTAGATACATAAAATTGTGTGATATGCTTACATTTTAGTATTAAAAACCACATGATGATAATTTTAAAAAAATTTTAGAAAGTAAATTTTGCCTTTGTTCTATTTATCTATGCTAATTTTTCATTACTATTTTTTTTTATTTACTCTGCTGTTAATTCTCTAGAATAACTCTATGGAAGATATATCTTCTGTATCCCATCTAAAATTATACAATA
This sequence comes from Diversispora epigaea, assembly GCA_003547095.1. Classification (NCBI taxonomy): domain Eukaryota; kingdom Fungi; phylum Glomeromycota; class Glomeromycetes; order Diversisporales; family Diversisporaceae; genus Diversispora; species Diversispora epigaea. The sequence goes on from PQFF01000198.1 coordinate 615,913, forward strand.
TTACGTTTAGTTTTTTATGAAAAAAAAATAAACATTTTACATCTTACCTTGCTTAGAAATGCCATATAATTTAAGAATGTTATCATAAGTACCCAATTTTCAATATCTTTTAACCTTTTTTTTTTTTAATTAAAAAATTGTATAAAGTAATAAAAATCTTGGTAATAATTAAAATAATAGGATAAATAATTTAATTTAACTCACATCATTTATTAAATTGTCCAATGTAAATTTATCATTTAAAGAAATATACTTAAGCGCAACAATTTTTTGTGAAATTTTAACATTTCCACTAATTAAATTTACATTCTCAAATTTGAAATATTGGTAAAACGAGATATTTTCTTCAATAATCAAATTGTACATCCAGGTCTCCCATTCTCAAATCATTTTCTTGAGACATTATTAATTAATTTAATAAACTACTAATATTTGTATTGTTATTTGGTAAATTGAATTAATCAATTGTTTGACTACGTAATTTCATATTGATACATGTTGTAGATAATTTAATTATCAATTAGTTCCCACACTCAATGGTAACTCATATAGCAAATTTAAAATTTTTTTCCACACCCTTTTTACAAAGGAAACTTTGAGTGGTGCTCTATATTTTTCATTTTTATTTTATACATGAAATTTTTGTCTTTTATTAAAAGAACACATGAATAATTGAAAAAAAATGAATTAAAAATATGACAAAAATAATAGTCCTGTCTTGATCAATAATTTAGTCTCCTTTTATTTTTTATTTCTTTATGTTTTTGTTATATTATTATTATGAATAATTATTAAATTTTTAAAGATTTTAATATATATATAAATTTAGCATTCAATCTTTAATATTTTGGAGAATTTTTTTGTACATGTCACATAATTATAATAATTAATGTTTAATATTTAACATTAAAATACACGTGCGCCAATGTTACATTGTCCTAATATGTATAAAGACATATTGAAATACACCTTTGAAAATCGATCGGTATATTGTACTTTAAAAAAAATTATAAATTTATCATTCTGTTCGTCACCATAAAGTTAATTGATTTTATTTTCACGTCAGCTGAAAACTTTTTTAAGTGATCAAAATTTAAACGCCTTTGTAACGATAATAATTGCCAATTTTACTAAAAATATTTTAAAATTCAAAATTTAAAATTTAATATTATAATATTTAAAAAGAGGTATAAGTTAGAGGAGCTTTGTATTCATGATATTTAATTTAACTTGTTTTAATTAAAAAGTTTTTATTGTGATATTGTGAAAATTATGTATGATACAAATTATTTACTATAAAATATAATTAACTTGATTGATTTAATCTTCTATAAAATTCCATTATATTTTTCTCTAATCTCTGATATTCAGCAATTACTTTAGATTTTCCTTTCATTAAATGATGTAATTTCTATATTTTCCCAAGATAGTGCTCTGCTCAATGCAACATATGCTTGTCCATCAGCAAAAATTGACTCATTTAAAGATACTGTAATATTGGGAAGTGATAATTCTTGGGTTTTGTGTACTGTCCATTTTGGAGGGGAAATTAGGTACGATGTGAGCAAATTCCATTAACTCTAAAATAACAGTTTTTTATATCATAAATATTTTTAAACTTGAATTATAATTTGATAAACAGAGATCATTAATATCATTGGCAGGAAGATAAATTACAGATGAGATTAAAATTAAATTACGAGAGCAAAGCAATAAACAACAATGAAGAAACAAGAGTTATATTTTTTACTAGCAAACAATTCAACAATTCATCAATTATTTCATGCGCTTATGTATTTATCGATTAATACTCCATGATAACTATTAATTGGAATAGGTTGTTATATTCTCTCATGCTATGGTGATTATACGCTTCAAAAGATTTAAATCGGTTGTTCATTATTTTAAAGTAAATTGACTAAACTATTATTTTCTAGTTAACTATTTTTAATTAACTTTAAATTAACTTAAATTAAAATTAAACTAATTTATCGTTAATAAAATCAATAAATTTCAATAAATATGAAAAGTTAAGATATAAAATAATAAAATCATATAAAGCTATATCAAAGCTTACTACTTAATAAAATGTTTTCATTGATAAAATTATTATACACAGTATTTTAATATTCTCATATTCAACTAAACAAAATAATAAATAATTCAATGAAAAACATGCAAATACTATAGCTAAAAGATTTAGTATTATATTTAAAATATTATTTGGAATATTATTCTTCTATATCAAATTGAACTCCGTATTCTTCAATAACTTTAAGATGTTCATGACTTAATGTACGTTTTACAATAAACTTTTTATTTCTTCTTCCTTTACAACACCAGCCTTCAAAAAATTTTCTTAAACTATCAGCACTAAATATTCCTTTTCTAATTTCAATAGTTTCAAGTGATTCTGGTACATTTTTGGCCATTCTGCATAATAATTTATTAGCATCAAATCCTTCTCCACAATCGAATGAAAAACTTCTTAATTCATCAAAATTATTATTAAATATTGCCATTACTTGATTGGGTCTTAAATTTCCCAAAGTTAATTTGATAATCTTTGTACAATAATTTAAAATTGCTGAAAATATTTCGAATGTAATTGGGGGATCTAAATCTAGACTAAGATTTTTTAAATTTGTATTGGCTGTTTCGAGAATTTTTATAATAAATTCTTGAGGATACCATACATATGCATAACGCGTATGAATACAATGAAAACTACTTAATTGTGTAAATGATGAAGCAAACAATAAACTATCCGATTTACTCATTCCACAACAATTTTCAATATAAAGTTCTTGAAGTGAAATAAATTGTTCAATAGGTGATGAATTCTCCTCAAAGCTATAAAAACTTAATAATTTTAAATGAAGACTCTTTAAGGTTTCTTTTTGACTATTGATAACCCAAAATATTAAATTAGAAAGTGGAAAAAAACTATTATCAACAATTGATAGATTTTTTAACCGTTTTTGAACACTAATAAGTTTTTCTAATAATTCCACTTGATTATATGAATTCAATTCCAAATCCATATTTAAAATATTATCACAGTTTAATGTTAATGATTTATATAATTGACAAATCCGCTCGTCATCTCTCATTATCAAAGTAAGACTTTCCAATTTCTTAAATGCTTTCGGAGCACCGGGTAACTTGAGAATTGAACCAATTAAATCACTATAATAACGAAAAATTTTCTCAAAATTTTCGGGGACTCTCGCCAATTTAAGATGATCCAAAAATGTACAACGATTTATTATTAATTTACATATCTCACGAAATAATATTCCCGATTTGGTGATAATGATTCCCTCATCATCTTGATCGGGATCAATAATTTGTTGTGGACAGATTTGTGATGAATATATAGGAATAAAATAAACTAAATTATTAATTATTAATTCATGAGTGAATGATGGATAATCAAAAATGGCTTGAGGTGGTGATGATGATAAATCAAATCCATTTTGAGTAAGTAAAGTTCTAGCTTGAGTATCCAAACATGATATGAAAGTTCGAATACATAATGCTGTCGTCCTCAGCTTCTCACCATCCATACAACATTCTTGACCCAAAGGTAATTCCCAAAGTAAAGGTATAGTAACTTTACACCAGATTCGATTGACTAATAAAGATGAATATAAATCTTGAGTCGATTGAATATTATTTAAAATCATAATCAATAATTCTGTGGAAATTTTCATAGCCATTTTTTTTTTGTCTAAAGAAAATTTTTTTTTAAAAAAATAATCGTACCGTATTTATGTAATATTTTATTTATGTTGTGTAACTACTCTGATGTAATGATTACCAAATTAATAATAAAAATACACAACATACTCATACAGATACTATGAGCAAAATGGTAAATATTATTAATTAAATATATATACATAATAATTAATTAACATATATAAATATTTTTTTTTTTTTTGTGGAGGTACAATGTAAACAGTTTCTTTTTTTAAAACTAATTCCTTGTTATGATTTTATTTAATAAATTGTATTATGTATTTCTTGATATCTAATTAAATAATTTATTATTATTAATTGAGAGATAGAGGGAGAAAGAGGAGGAAATTCTTTCCTCTTAGAATAAGGTTTATTTAAAAATAAAATAATTATGATAAAACAAATTTCTATCCTAGTATTTTTTTTCTTTTTCTTTCGTATGAGAAAAAAATTTTTTTCTCCTAACTCAAAATGGATGTTGATAACGAATATTCATTTTTTAATTAATTAATTAATAAAAATAATTCCATTCGTTATTTTTTTTTTTTTTTAGTTAGTTATTTTATGTTTATCGTTGTTATTATTTACTCGTCATTTTCTTTTGTTATTTAAAAACAATAAAAGTTCGAATGCGAAAAGCGATTCTTCTTATTTTTAATTAATGTATGAATTTTTTTTGTTTATTCAAAAATTTTTTGTGTATTAAATATATATTAAATATTTTAGAGAATAATATCTTAATTATGTTTATTCTTTTTTTGTAGTATTTATTTAATCAGATTTATATGGTTAATAGAGAAAATGTTATCATTATTTAATTTCCAAATTTGGAAATCGCATGTAGAACACAGAATATTCTCACCGTTCGACGAATGTATTCTTTAAAAAAATCCCACAAACCCATTTTTTTTTATTAAGATGTATTTTGATATTTTTAATATTAACAGATAACTCTAAACGTAATAAAAANCTAGTATTTTTTTTCTTTTTCTTTCGTATGAGAAAAAAATTTTTTTCTCCTAACTCAAAATGGATGTTGATAACGAATATTCATTTTTTAATTAATTAATTAATAAAAATAATTCCATTCGTTATTTTTTTTTTTTTTTAGTTAGTTATTTTATGTTTATCGTTGTTATTATTTACTCGTCATTTTCTTTTGTTATTTAAAAACAATAAAAGTTCGAATGCGAAAAGCGATTCTTCTTATTTTTAATTAATGTATGAATTTTTTTTGTTTATTCAAAAATTTTTTGTGTATTAAATATATATTAAATATTTTAGAGAATAATATCTTAATTATGTTTATTCTTTTTTTGTAGTATTTATTTAATCAGATTTATATGGTTAATAGAGAAAATGTTATCATTATTTAATTTCCAAATTTGGAAATCGCATGTAGAACACAGAATATTCTCACCGTTCGACGAATGTATTCTTTAAAAAAATCCCACAAACCCATTTTTTTTTATTAAGATGTATTTTGATATTTTTAATATTAACAGATAACTCTAAACGTAATAAAAATCATCGCCAAATATAAAATAACTAATCTAACGATAAAGAGTCGATAACAAATGGAATAGTGAATAAATAAGATTCGGAAAAATTGTAAAAACGATCTCTTATATATAATAATGTAATAAAAGTGAAAATTATAAATAGAAATAAAATATAATAATTCTATTAATCGTTGATTTTCAAAGATTAGATTCGGTGGTGACATTTTATTAATACATTTTTTGTAAATCAAAAATAATAATAATAATATTCTTTTATTGTATATTTTATACATTATATAGGCGATTTTCATTTGATTAGATCATTATGTCAGATGTATTTGATTAAATGATGTAAATAATAAACTTAGGAGATTATGTATAAAAACAGGAAAATTCATTATATGGAATTCAATATGATGTCCCAAATATACCAATTTCTGTTATAGTATCTGTATATTGAGTATATTATATTATGCATTTTTGATTATTATTTTGGTAACCATTGCATCACATCAGAGTACGCAGTTATATACTGCACTGGATCATAAATATTACATAATTTTGATACGGTAATGGCACCGAAAGTTTCCACCGAATTATTGATTAACATTTTAAATAATATTTAATCGACTCGACTCAAGATTTATATTCAGTCAATTGAATCTGGTGTAAAGTTACTATGCCTTTATTTTGAGAATTACCTTTTGGTCAAAAATGTTGTACGGACTATAAGAAGTTGAGGAAGAAGGCATTATGTATCATGTTTGGATACTCAAGCTTTTGCTTATTCAAAATGGACTTGATCTATCATCATCACCACTTTTAATTATCCATCATTCACCCATTAATAATTTAGTTTATTTTATTTTCATACTCCCACAAAAAACCATTGGCCCTTATAAAGATATATTATTTCATGATTAATAAAAGGTCGTTGTACATTTTTGGATTATCTTAAATTGGCGAGAGTTCCCGAAAATTTTGAGAAAATGTTTTGTCACTATAGTGATTTAATTAATTCAATTCTTAAGTTACCGTGTGCCCAGAAAGTATTTAAAGTTTTACTTCAATAATAAGTGATGATGAAAGGATTTGTCCATTATATGATTCATTAAAATTAATTTGTGACAATATTTTAAATATGGATTTGAAATTAAATTCATATTATCAAGCGAGATTATTGGCAAAACTTATTAGTGTTCAAAAATATTTAGAAAATCTTTTAATTGTTGGTAGTACTTATGTGGAACATGATTTATTACTTTGGGTTATAATTAGTCAAAAAGAAACATTGAAGAGTCTTCGTTTAAAATCATTAAATTTCAAGGGAAAATCACCGGCTGGACAATTTACTTCACTTCAAGAACTTTATATTGAAAATTGTTCCGGATTGAATGAGTCAGATTGTTTATCCTTGGCTTTATCATTTACTAAATTAAGTAGTTTTCATTATTTTCATTCGCGTCAAGCTACCAGGTATCCTCGAGAATTTAGTATTAAAATTCTTGAAACAACCAATATAAATTTAAAAAATGTTTGATTTATATCCCGAAATTATGTTTCAGCAATTTTAAATCATTGTACGAAGATTTCCAAATTATCGCTACATAATTTAAGTAATAGTAATATTTAATAATGATCTTAATGAATTAAGAAGATTTTCATTTAATTGCGGAAAAAATGGATTTGATGCAAATAATTATTATGCAAAATGGCCGAAAATGTTCTAGAATCACTTGACACTATTGAAATCAGAAAAGGAATGTTTAGTGCTGATAGTTTAAGAAAATTTTTTGAAGGGTGGTGTTATAAAGGAGGAGGAGGAAATAAAAAGATTATTGTAAAAAGGTACAAAACAAGCGAAACTATTTACATTAAGTGATGAACATTTGAAAGTTATTTAAGAATATGGAGTGGGGTTCAAACTGAGATAGAAGAATAATATTCCAAATAAAATTTCAAATAAAATTTTTAATATTATTATGTGTTCCATTGAATTATTTATTATTTTGTTATTATCTTAATATTTCAAAATTCTCATATTCAACTTAGTATGAAATTTATTCAATTTTTAGATAAATAACAAGAAAAATTTATTAAATAAGCTTGGATATAGTTTTAT
>PQFF01000198.1:628280-632961 GCA_003547095.1 Diversispora epigaea
TTAAAGCATTTCTTTATCAGCCTAGCCAATATTTCAAATCCTTTTATTATTACTAAATTAATTATAAATAATTTATTACGTTAACTCTTACATTATTGAACCGAATATAAAAATAATTGGTAAAAAATGTGTTTGCACATCACGGAGTTTTTAATAAATAATAAAAAAAGAAACAAAAAATTATTTGTTAAATTTACTATGCTTTTTGGATTCCATTTTGCTAATAAATATTATCTTACACATATCTCCAATTTTTATTAATGAAATTGTCCAGTTGTTATGCGAAACACGAATTAAATAAATAAAATAAGAAATATAAATTATAAAAATATTAAAGTTGACTCAAACAAAATACAAAATAAATTAAAGATTAATTTCATTTTCTTAAACTATGCAAATTTAAATATTATTAATTATGTTTTAAATTCAAGAAATGTAATGCTTACTTATCTTTGGGAATTTTAAGACCCCATTGTTTTGTATCTTAGAATAATAATTTATGTAAATATTTATAAAAACAATTATTTATTAATTTAAAAAATATACTTACCATGTTCAATAGTTTCAATTTTCTTTGATTTCAGAAAAGGCAAATGTCTACTTATGTATATTCCTTGAGAATGTGTTATTTTTGGATCATATTGAATGAAATTCTTATTTGACTCATTAGCCTCATTAGCTTTTTTAATCTGTTCATTTATCTCACTACTATCCAAATCCAAATAATACCTAAGATGAGATTTCAATTCTATAGCTTTTGGACGATTGGAAGGATCAGTATCCCAACATTTTTCCATTAAATCCTTAAGAAATTGTGGAATCTCACACATAATTTCAGGTTTTTGTCCTTCACAAATTGAGAAAACAAGATTTTCATCATGTGGTATATTATAATAAGGTGGATAACTAGTAAAAACTTCGTACATAATCATACCAAATGAGTAAATGTCAGATGCTTGAGTATATTCTTCTCTATTTAATGTCTCAGGTGCCATATATGGAATTACTCCATAAATTTTTTCTGGATCATTTTCTGTAACTGGCTTACACAATCCAAAATCAGTGATATAAGAGCTAGTTTTAGTTTGATTAACTATATTACCAGTGTGAAAATCTTTGTGCATTAATCCAGTTTCATGAATTTTGGCAAGTCCTAAAGCTATGTAAAATAAATTTTTCATTTTATTATACCAAGTTAATTCTTTAAAGCCACTATTCAACATTTTTCGTAGACTACCATATCTTGCATATTGCATAACCATCATATATTCACTTTCTGTTGGATTTTTGGTTATTCCATATATTGCAATCGCCCATATACCTCGAAATTTGAGTTGATGTTTTATCTAAAATATTAATCAGTTCAATATGAATAAAATGATTATTGTTTACTCAATTAATAAAAATTAAATAATATAAAGTATTTCACCTCTTGTAAAAATCCACCTTTATTTGTGGAAGTATTAAGACTTTTTAAGCAAACAATTTGTTGTAATCTTTGCCAAGTTTTTCCTTGAGAATCCCAAGATGTAATATATCCATCAGACCATGCTGCCCTGAAAACTTTGCCAAAACCACCTTTATCAAGATATTCAATATTATTAAATCTATTAAACGGAATCCATTCAATAACTTCTTCATATTTAGTTGCCGTGAGTTGAGTTTTTTGAATAAATTCATCAATTTCTGCATCTTCACTTGTCCATTCACTAAATTCATTTTGAAATCTTTTGCTATTACATGTATTGCACCATTTAAATGATGTATTATCTCGCTGACAGTCTTCACATTTTCCATATTCACTAAAATGTATTATTTAAAATAAGAAATTATGAAAACTCTATATTGAAATTGTTCTAAAAATAAATATTTACCCCCTATATACAATGGATTGAAAAAATATTAGTTGATATTAAATTAATGATAATTACTTAAAGAAGTATTATTAGATATTAAATTAGCTTGAAATTTCGATCTAAATAATTATAAATTTAAATAATACTCACTCCCTGTGATTCAATTGCATGATAATTAATTAAAGAAGTATTATCAGATATTAAATTAGCTCGAAATTTCGATCTAAATAATTATGAATTTAAATAATACTCACTCCCTGTGTTTCAATTGCACGATAATTAATTAAAGAAGTATTATTAGATATTAAATTAGCTTGAAATTGCGATCTAAATAATTATAAATTTAAATAATACTCACTCCCTGTGATTCAATTGCATGATAATTAATTCAAGAAGTATTATCAGATATTAAATTAGCTCGAAATTTCGATCTAAATAATTATGAATTTAAATAATCACTCCCTGTGATTCAATTGCACGATAATTAATTAAAGAAGTATTATTAGATATTAAATTAGCTTGAAATTGCGATCTAAATAATTATAAATTTAAATAATACTCACTCCCTGTGATTCAATTGCATGATAATTAATTCAAGAAGTATTATCAGATATTAAATTAGCTCGAAATTTCGATCTAAATAATTATGAATTTAAATAATCACTCCCTGTGATTCAATTGCACGATAATTAATTAAAGAAGTATTATTAGATATTAAATTAGCTTGAAATTGCGATCTAAATAATTATAAATTTAAATAATACTCACTCCCTGTGATTCAATTGCATGATAATTAATTCAAGAAGTATTATCAGATATTAAATTAGCTCGAAATTTCGATCTAAATAATTATGAATTTAAATAATCACTCCCTGTGATTCAATTGCACGATAATTAATTAAAGAAGTATTATTAGATATTAAATTAGCTTGAAATTGCGATCTAAATAATTATAAATTTAAATAATACTCACTCCCTGTGATTCAATTGCATGATAATTAATTCAAGAAGTATTATCAGATATTAAATTAGCTCGAAATTTCGATCTAAATAATTATGAATTTAAATAATCACTCCCTGTGATTCAATTGCACGATAATTAATTAAAGAAGTATTATTAGATATTAAATTAGCTTGAAATTGCGATCTAAATAATTATAAATTTAAATAATACTCACTCCCTGTGATTCAATTGCATGATAATTAATTCAAGAAGTATTATCAGATATTAAATTAGCTCGAAATTTCGATCTAAATAATTATGAATTTAAATAATCACTCCCTGTGATTCAATTGCACGATAATTAATTAAAGAAGTATTATTAGATATTAAATTAGCTTGAAATTGCGATCTAAATAATTATAAATTTAAATAATACTCACTCCCTGTGATTCAATTGCATGATAATTAATTCAAGAAGTATTATCAGATATTAAATTAGCTCGAAATTTCGATCTAAATAATTATGAATTTAAATAATCACTCCCTGTGATTCAATTGCACGATAATTAATTAAAGAAGTATTATTAGATATTAAATTAGCTTGAAATTGCGATCTAAATAATTATAAATTTAAATAATACTCACTCCCTGTGATTCAATTGCATGATAATTAATTCAAGAAGTATTATCAGATATTAAATTAGCTCGAAATTTCGATCTAAATAATTATGAATTTAAATAATACTCACCAACTATAATAAGATAATTAATTAAAGAAGTATTATTAGATATTAAATTAGCTTGAAATTTCGATCTAAATAATTATAAATTTAAATAATACTCACCGACTATAATTAATTAAAGAAGTATTATTAGATATTAAATTGGCTTGAAATTTCGATCTAAATAATTATGAATTTAAATAATACTCACTCCCTGTGATTCAATTGCATGATAATTAATTAAAGAAGTATTATCAGATATTAAATTAGCTCGAAATTTCGATCTAAATAATTATGAATTTAAATAATACTCACAAACTATAATAAGATAATTAATTAAAGAAGTATTATTAGATATTAAATTAGCTTGAAATTTCGATCTAAATAATCATGAATTTAAATAATACTCACTCCCTGTGATTCAATTACATGATAATTAATTAAAGAATTATTATCAGATATTAAATTAGCTCGAAATTTCGATCTAAATAATTATGAATTTAAATAATACTCACCAACTATAATAAGATAATTAATTAAAGAAGTATTATTAGATATTAAATTAGCTTGAAATTTCTATCTAAATAATTATGAATTTAAATAATACTCACCAACTATAATTAATTAAAGAAGTATTATTAGATATTAAATTGGTTTGAAATTTCGATCTAAATAATTATGAATTTAAATAATACTCACAAACTATAATAAGATAATTAATTAAAGAAGTATTATTAGATATTAAATTAGCTTGAAATTTCGACCTAAATAATTATGAATTTAAATAATACTCACAAACTATAATAAGATAATTAATTAAAGAAGTATTATTAGATATTAAATTAGCTTGAAATTTCGATCTAAATAATTATGAATTTAAATAATACTCACATACTATAATAAGATAATTAATTAAAGTATTATTAGATATTAAATTGGCTTGAAATTTCGATCTAAATAATTATGAATTTAAATAATACTCACTCCCTGTGATTCGATTGCATGATAATCAATTAAAGAAGTATTATTAGATATTAAATTAACTTGAAATTTCGATCTAAATAATTATGAATTTAAATAATACTCACTCCCTGTGATTCAATTGCATGATAATTAATTAAAGAAGTATTATTAGATATTAAATTAGCTTGAAATTTCGA
>PQFF01000198.1:633025-668393 GCA_003547095.1 Diversispora epigaea
GATAATTAATTAAAGAAGTATTATTAGATATTAAATTAGCTTGAAATCTCGATCTAAATAATTATGAATTTAAATAATACTCACCGACTATAATTAATTAAAGAAGTGTTATTAGATATTAAATTAGCTTGAAATTTTGATCTAAATAATTATGAATTTAAATAATACTCACTTCCTGTGATTTAATTGCATGATAATTAATTAAAGAAGTATTATTAGATATTAAATTAGCTTGAAATTTCGATCTAAATAATTATGAATTTAAATAATACTCACATACTATAATAAGATAATTAATTAAAGAAGTATTATTAGATATTAAATTAGCTTGAAATTTCGATCTAAATAATTATGAATTTAAATAATACTAACACCCTGTGATTCAATTGCATGATAATTAATTAAAGTATTATTAGATATTAAATTAACTTGAAATTTCGATCTAAATAATTATGAATTTAAATAATACTAACGCCCTGTGATTCAATTGCATGATAATTAATTAAAGAAGTATTATTAGATATTAAATTAGCTTGAAATTTCGATCTAAATAATTATGAATTTAAATAATACTAACGCCCTGTGATTCAATTGCATGATAATTAATTAAAGAATTATTAGATATTAAATTAACTTGAAATTTCGATCTAAATAATTATGAATTTAAATAATATTCACAAACTGTAATTCAATTGCATAATAATTAATTAAAGAAGTATTATTAGATATTAAATTAGCTTGAAATTTCGATCTAAATAATTATGAATTTAAATAATACTCACCGACTATAATTAATTAAAGAAGTATTATTAGATTAAATTAGCTTGAAATTTCGATCTAAATAATTATGAATTTAAATAATACTCACTCCCTGTGATTCAATTGCACGATAATTAATTAAAGAAGTATTATTAGATATTAAATTAGCTTGAAATTTCGATCTAAATAATTATGAATTTAAATAATACTCACTCCCTGTGATTCAATTGCATGATAATTAATTAAAGTATTATTAGATATTAAATTAGCTTGAAATTTCGATCTAAATAATTATAAATTTAAATAATACTCACTCCCTGTGATTCAATTGCATGATAATTAATTAAAGTATTATTAGATATTAAATTAGCTTGAAATTTCGATCTAAATAATTATAAATTTAAATAATACTCACTCCCTGTGATTCAATTGCATGATAATTAATTAAAGTATTATTAGATATTAAATTAGCTTGAAATTTCGATCTAAATAATTATGAATTTAAATAATACTCACTCCCTGTGATTCAATTGCACGATAATTAATTAAAGAAGTATTATTAGATATTAAATTAGCTTGAAATTTCGATCTAAATAATTATGAATTTAAATAATACTCACTTCCTGTATAAGATAATTAATTAAAGTATTATTAAATGATTAGCTTGAAACTTCAGTCTTAATTATTATGGATCTGAATACTCACGACCTATTGTATAAATTAAAAAATAGTCAAGTGGTGAATTGGTTTGAAAGTTTTGATTTCAATAATTATTGAATTTAATACTCACATATTATAATATAAATAATGTTAATTGGCCCCTTAAATATGAATTTTTTAAAATTTACTGATATCTGGTCACTTTTGGTTATTACAATGAAAATTCGAAATAAGAAATTTTTACAAATAAACTCAAAGGGATAGTACATGTAGTATTAAATACGATTTTAATAATGTAGTGTACTATTGTGTGACATTAAGCCACCAATTGTTTTTGTAATTTCCAAAAATAAAATTTTCTCGTAAATCTCTTTCTTATAAGGTAACTAAATGTTTTTGGATATGGCAACTTCGTCACTGCCATGTAATTAAAATTTATACATATTAATATACAATTAAATTAAAATAAAAGGTTGTAAATAATCTTTAACATAATAGTAATTTTTAAATATATTGATTAAGAGATTAAGATTTATACAAATGATTGATTGTATAATTTATTAATATAACAAATAATAAATATTTGAACAGCAGGTTTTATTTAATTCATATAACTTTTTATCTAATAATTCAAAGAAGAATAAAAAAAAAGAAGGAAATGATATTTATCAAAATGTAAAATGAATCAAAAAAAATTTTGAGTTTCATTTATATTTTATTTCTCCGGGAACTGATAAAAATTGTTACGATATAATGATATAATAATATAAAACACAATAGAACATAATTATTATTTATATTTTTATTTATGAGTTATGTTTAAATTATGTTTAGATTATATAAATTATATAAATTATTTTGTTTATTAAAAAAAATTTTAAAAAATAAATATATATACTGTATGTATATTTTGCAAAGGTTAGGTGAGTAATAAATAAATAAAAATAATTGGCTTATATTATTTCCTTTTTAAAAAATAAATATATATGTATATGTGAAGGTGGATTATAAATAAATAAAAATAATTAGTTATATTATTTCCTTTCTCTTTTTTGTGGTGTTGTGATATTTTTGGTTATAAAAAAAGTTTAAAAAATAAATAAATATATATATATTGCAAAGGTGGATAAATATTTTTTCTCTGGAAAATTTTTTTGTAAAACACAATAGATAATCATTATTATTTATTTTATTTTATTTAATTTATATATTTAATTTATTTATTTATTTATTCCTGCGCATTTCACATCACAAAGGTCGATAATAAAAAATAAAAATAAATAATTGGCTTGTATTCCTTTTCACTTCTGTTGTGATATTTTTATTTATTGAAAAATTTTAAAAAATAAATAAATATATTCGCACAAAAGTAGATAATAAATAAATAGTAATAACAATAAATAATTGATATTTGAACAGCAGGTTTTATTTAATTCATATAACTTTTTATCTAATAATTCAAAGAAGAATAAAAAAAAAAGAAGAAAATTATATGGAAAATGAAACAAAAAAAAAAAATTAAGTTTCATTTATATTTTATTTCTCACGGGATAACTGGTAAGAATTGCACAAAATCTGAGGATATAATTGGATAGATGGACAAAAAAAAAATAAAAAAAAATCATGTTCGCAAATACAACTATAAGTACGAAATGTCAATTTATAAAAGTTTTCACAACTTAATTTTTATGATTTTTATTTTATTTTTTTAATTGAGGTTTGGTGTCCTTACATCTATCAGATATTCAAAAATCTTTTAGTTCCCACAATTTACCATTCAATCCTATAATAATAGTCTGTCAACAATGGGTAAAATTATAACAAGAAAACAATGATTACGGAAAAAAAAATCTAAAATTAAAACTATCCCCGGAATTTCAAAATATTTTTATTTGGAATAGCCTATTGAAGCACCTTTAGCAGGTTACATTCGAACAAAATCACTTCCATATATTGGTTCTTGGATCCAATTTTCTCCGGCTATAATTTCTAATTTATGTAATAATACAATTGAACAACCACAACCCATGGTATCAACACATACGCAAGAATTTTCTGCCTATGCCTCATTTGAATGGTATATATATACAATGTTANGGATAAATGGTAAGAATTGCACAAAATCTGAGGATATAATTGGATAGATGGACAAAAAAAAAATAAAAAAAAATCATGTTCGCAAATACAACTATAAGTACGAAATGTCAATTTATAAAAGTTTTCACAACTTAATTTTTATGATTTTTATTTTATTTTTTTAATTGAGGTTTGGTGTCCTTACATCTATCAGATATTCAAAAATCTTTTAGTTCCCACAATTTACCATTCAATCCTATAATAATAGTCTGTCAACAATGGGTAAAATTATAACAAGAAAACAATGATTACGGAAAAAAAAATCTAAAATTAAAACTATCCCCGGAATTTCAAAATATTTTTATTTGGAATAGCCTATTGAAGCACCTTTAGCAGGTTACATTCGAACAAAATCACTTCCATATATTGGTTCTTGGATCCAATTTTCTCCGGCTATAATTTCTAATTTATGTAATAATACAATTGAACAACCACAACCCATGGTATCAACACATACGCAAGAATTTTCTGCCTATGCCTCATTTGAATGGTATATATATACAATGTTATAATGTTATATTATTTTATTATTTTATTATTTTTGCAACACTTTTTATTTTGTTTACTAATATTTTATAAATTATAGTTGATATTAATATGTCAGGTAAAAATTATTTATTACAATAATTATATAATTAGTTTCGAAAAATATTTTATTATTTTTATTTATGAATATACAATATATTAAAAAAGTAAAAAATAAAAAATAAAAAAAAAGAAAATTTTTGTAAGAAATATGAACCCCCTTGAATCAAAAAAAATCCATTTTATCCATCCAAAGTTAAAAATGCAAAAATAAAAATTATTTTTATTTCGTTTGTTTTTTCAAAAATTCACAAAAATCATTTCCTTTTTTCCCAAAAACGAGCGATTTTCCTCAAAAAACTCCAAACTAATTTATTATTTATGTTAATGACAAAAAGTATATTAATAATATTAATGACGGTCTAATTAGTAGGTAAAATGCAAAGCCATGTGGAGATTCTTTTGATTATTTTTTTTTGTCTCGAGAGTATAAATGAAAATTCGTTAAAATTTTAGACTTGAATTTTCAAGTGATAAACGCGGTTGATTAATTAATAGGAAGATAAATTAAAAATGAGAAAAAAAAGAAAGATAATAGCAATTAGCAATATGAAAGATATTTATAATCGTTAAACGTTTATATTTTATATTTATTAATTTATTTTATTGATCAAATTAAATTATAAATCGAAGCAATGAACACTTCACTGAGACACTTTAGCAACAAGAGTTATATGACTTTATATTTTTCACTAGCAAACAATCCATTAATTATTCCATACACTTATGTATTTATCGATTGATACAGTTATTCCATGATAATAATTAATTGGAATATGTGATTGTGATATACTCCCATACCATGGTAATATTCTTCGAAAAATTTAGATCTTTCTGTTCCGCTTCTGTTGTGCTCGGTGATTCTCTAAACATCAAAGAAATATTCCATTATTTTATTTTTTAATAATTTCAACAATGAAATCAATATGATATTTTAATAAATATAAAAGGGAAGACTAAATTACAATTCGCCTTAAAATCGGAAGGCTAATTACAAATCATCAAAAAAATCGGGAAGGCTAAATTATAAATCATCAAAATAAATTACAATTGATGAAAATCGGGAAGGCTAATTACAAATCATCAAAAAAATCGGGAAGACTAATTGCAAATCGTTAAAAAATTGGGAAAGCTAGTTACAAATCATCAAAAAAATTGCCAGAAAAATTCTTTCAAATTGGTTAACTGCGTTCAAAATCGGCTTGGATGATTTGAAATCGTAAATCCAATTTATGAGAGAAAATCGGCAAATCCGATTTTTAGTCAAAAAGTCCAAAATTTGCCAAAAATCGGTTTAAAATTGGACGGTCAATTTTTGACCATTCGACTTGTGTATGCATTTATATCAAATGGTATTAATGAAAAATTAGCTGAATATGCAGCAAAAAAATATAAATCACAGAATAAAATCGGTATCGGCGATTTTCATACTTTAAATCACATGTTTTATTAAAGTAGCACACTCATGCTGTCACCTTACCATTATCCCCGTGACTTTTGAAACCTTGCACAACATTTCCCGTGGCATTTATGCCTCAATATTACACAAATGTGAAACTTTTTTTTTCTTTATTTCTTAGGTGTCGAAAAGAAAAATGGCAACTAAAATTTGCACGGAATTATTGATTATGATTTTAAATAATGTCAAATCAACTCGAGATTTATATTCATCATTATTAGTTAATCGAATCTGGTGTAAAGTTACTATACCTATACTTTGGGAATTAACTTTGAGTCAAGCTTGTCGTCTGGATGATCAAAACGCATTATGTATTCGAACTTATATATCATGTATGGATACTCAAGCTAGAACTTTACTTATTCAAGATGGATTTGATTTATCATCATCACCACCTCAAGCTGCTTTTGATTATCCATCATTCACTCATAAATTAAGAATTGATAATTTAGTTTGGTTTATTTTCTTATATTCTCAACAAATTATTGGTCCAGTTCAAGATAATTACAATAATAATAATTACGAAATCTTCAAAACCAAATCGAGAATATTATTTCGTGAAATATGTAAATTAATATTTAATCGTTGTTCATTTCTGGATTATTTTAAATTGGTGGACGTTCCCAATCATTATAATGATTTAATTGGTTCAATTCTCAAGTTACCGGGTGCCCCGAAAGTATTTAAAAAATTAAAAAGTTTTACTTCGATAATAGAAACAAATCAACTGGATTATCCATTATATGAATCATTAAAATTAATTTGTGATAATATTTTAAATATGGATTTGAAATTGAATTCATATTCTCAAGCGCAATTATTAGCAGAACTTATTAGTGCTCAAAAATGTTTAGAAAATCTATCAATTGTTTCTGTTTATGGTCTAAATTGTAATTCAATATTATGGGCTATCATTAGTCAAAAAGAAACATTAAAGAGTCTTCGTTTAAATTCATTAAGTTTTCATTATTTCGAGGGAAAATCATTATCAATTGGACAATTTATTTCACTTCAAGAACTTTATATTACAAATTGTCCTGGATTGAATAAATCGGATTGTTTATCCTTTGCTTCATCATTTACTCAATTAAGTAGTTTTCATTTTACGCAGAAATACGATGCGCCTCAAGAATTTATAATAAAAATTCTTGAAATGACCAATACTAATTTAAAAAATATTCGTCTAGATTTAAATCCGATAATTAAATCGAATATATTTTCAGCAATTTTGAATTATTGTACAAAGATTACTGAATTAGCTTTACATAATTCAAGTCCTAAACAAGTAATAGCAGTATTTAATAATAATTTTAATGAATTAAGAAGATTTTCATTTAATCATGGAGATAATGCTTATGGATTATTATGTGAAATTGCCAAAAATGTGCCAGAATCACTTGAAACTATTGAAATTAGAATGTCATGGATATTTAGTCCTGATAGTTTAAGGAAGTTTTTTGAAGGGTGGTTTTGTAAAGGTGGAGGAGGAAACAAAAAGATTATTCTTAATCGTATAGGAGAAGCGCGACTGTATATTTTAGATGATGAACATTTTAAAATTATTGAAGAATATGGAGTAGAGTTCTTATTGACATAGAAGGATAATATTCTAAATAATATTCTAAATAATATTTTAATAATATTTAGAATACTTTATCAAATCAGAAAATATATTTAGAATGTTGAATTATTATTTTGTTACATTGAATAGAAGAATAGTGAAAATATTAAAATACTATGTACTAAAAATCAACAGAATTTTTCGATAATGATTTTGTTAATTAAAAATTTTTTTTTAAGTAATATCGATTGTTTTATTTCATAGTTTAAATTTTAACATTAAATTATTTAATTTACCTAATTTAACGTTAAAGTTAATTAAAGAGTATTGCTATTTTAACCAGATGATAAAAATATGTGACAAATAGTATTTCAGGACCAAGACCCTAAAAATTAAAATCGTGATAATTTGGTATTACAGGGATGGGATCAATTATTTTCATTAAAAAATAAAAGTCTATTTTAAAATATTAATTAATGAATGATTCAGATATGATCATTATAAATTTATTATAGCAAGTTTGGAGAATTATTGAAAAATAATTAAATTCTGTAAAACATCTACGTGATTCAATCTATCTAGAATCAATGTTTTAAAATAATAACTTATCTTATTTATACGCACGTCAGATTCCTGGTTGTATAATCTGTATCAATAATTAATAATTATGAGGTATTTTCTTGATGTCATCATAATAGTTAATTTATATTATAAGGACAACTGTGAAGTGTTTTGTTGCTTCATGGTTTGTTGCTTAGAATAAACAAGAATACTTTTTCAGGACATAAATTATATAAAGTTAATTTAGTAATCTTTGTTCGATAATTTAAAATTGTTGAATGTAATTGTGGAATATAATTTTAGACGAATATTTATTATGAAACCTACTTAATTGAATACATGATTAAGCAAAAAATAAACTATTCGATTTTGCCTATTCGGAGCAATTTTCAATTTTAAGTTCTTGAAGTTAAATTAATTATCCAATTGGTGATGATTTCCCCTCGAAACGATGAAAACTTACTGATTTTAAACGAAGACTCTTTAATATTTCTTTTGATTAATGATAGCCAAAATATTGAATTATAATCTAGATCATGAATGTCAGCCTTGGTAGATTTGGTAGATGTACTAAACGTTTTTGAGCACTAATAAGTTTTGCTAATAATCGTGCTTGAGAATATAAAATCAATTTAAAATCCATATTTAAAATATTATCGCAAATTAATTTTAATGATTCATATAATTTAATATAATCAAAGTAAGACTACTTTCGGGACCAGGTATGTAACTCCAGAAATGAACCAATAAAATCAGTATAATTTAAAAAATTTTTAGAGAATTTCCAATTTTGAATAATCCAAAAATGTACAACGATACATTATTAATTTCATATCTCACGAAATATTTGTGATGGAGATTTCGTTATTATTATTATATCTGGACCAATAACTTGTTGGAAATATATGGAAATAAAATAAACTAAATCATCAATTATAAATTTATAAGTGAAGGGTGGATAAACAAAAGTGGCTTGAGGTGGTGATGATAATAAATCAAATCCATTTGAATAAGTAAAGTTCTAGCTTGAGTATCCAATATATAAGTTATTATCTGTACAACATTCTTGACCCAAGGTAATCCCAAAGTATAGGTATAATAACTTAACACCAGATTCGATTAATCAATGATGATGAATATAAATCTCGAGTTGAACGAGATGATTGAGCGTTATTATTTACAATTTTCATTAATATTTCTGTGGGAATTATAGTTGTCATTTTTTTGTTTAAGGAATAGAAATTTTAAGAAAGAAAGAAAATTTAAAATAAATGATCGTATCACAATTATTTAATATTTATGATTAAGAGTGTAACTACTTTGATGTAATAGAATGGTTACTAAAATAATAATCAAAGAAACACGGCATACTCAAATTCAAGTGATTTTTCTTACAAAGAAGATCAAAGCCACGTATTGATTCTTTGATTGATTTTTAGCCTCAATATAAATGGAAAACTCATAAAAAAATTTTTTTACATCATTAAATTTTTTAGACTTGAATTACATTAATATCGTATCGTTAATAGGAAGATAAATTGTAGATGCGAAAAAAAAGGAAATGATAATTAGAGAATATACAGTATAAGTGCTCATGTTTATATTTTATATTTTATTAATTTATAAAGCAACGAAACACTTCACTTTAGCAATATGAGTTATATGACTTTTATATTTTTCCACTAGCAAACAATTCATCAATTATTACATACACTTATGATAGATACTTCTATTCTATTATATCTATTAATTTGGAATAGGTGTATGTTATATTCTCCCATTCCATGACATGTGCTTTAGAAGTTCTAGATCTTTCTGTTGTTGTTCCAAAATATTAAGTAAATTGAATAAGCTATTATTTGTAACGATAAATTAGTGTTGATTTTATTTAACGATAAAATCGATTTGATATTTTAATAAATATAAAAATTTAAGCTATAAAATATCAAAATCATATTAACTAATGAATTTTCTCATTAATTATCTAAAAATTGCATAAATTTCATATATCGTTGATTTTTAGTATATATGAAAATATTGAAATAATAAATAATTCAATGAAACACATAACTCAAATATATTTTCTGATTTGGTATTATATTAAACATTATTTGAAATATTAAGTTCATAAATGATTAAAGCACTAAACGGACCGGTGTTTTATTGAATTTATTCTTTTATTGTATACTCAATTGTTTATTATTTATATATTTGTATAATTTTATCCCTTTATATATTTTCTTATTATTGTTAATAATATTTACTTATTATAGAATTTTTTTGGGTACTTGCCTATTTTATCCATTATTATTACAAATAAAATAACGTATCCATACGACCTAATGATGTTTCGATAAAACATTTAACACATTTGAAGATTTCCTTGTCATTATCTTCGAGTTGTACATTTCTTAAAAATAAAAATCAGAATCGATTTTAAAATAAGTTCAACTTTCTATCTATTAAACATTCTAAATGGAAAATCTTATTCTTACTTCAAAATTAATTGACAAAAAAAAATCCGTTTCACGATCAAACTGCTATCAATCCCGCTTAAGAGAAATAAAAAGGATTAAGAATTCTATAAAAATTATGAATTAATTAAAGTTTTATTTTTAAAGAATCCTAGCCTAGAAAGCTAATTATGTATGACAGACCTTCTTTATATACTTAAATAAAAGATTTTATAATTCGTTTTCCCCCAAAAAATGGATTTTTAAAGATGCGAAATAATATATAATATGTTAAATTTTAGGCGTAAATACCATACTGTCACGTCTGGACAGTACCAAAACTAAATTTTACGACAAATCGATTCCGACTACACTGATAGCTTACACTTCTTCGTGTATCACTATCTTAATTTTAACACAGTGTGGCAACTTAAACAACAATTGCGAAAGTCTCAGGTGTTATCTAGAAGGTACGTGAGTAAGTGAAGTAGAGGTAGTTTTCCCTACGGGTACTAGCAGTGTTAGAACGGATTTATAAGAGATAGAATGTTTATTTACAATCAAACAATAAAGAAAGTTTTATTAGAAGTTAGATAACAAAATATTACAATGGCGTGTTTCTATTCTGTTACTACTTCTACTATTTACATGAGTATTATTATAAACGTTGTTATAATTATTTAGTAATAATGGAATAAAATAGAACAAAGTATAAATAAAGTGATAAAATATTGAAATGTTGTTATCTAAGAAAAATGCCACGAAAAGGAACTCTCTTTTTCTTCTTTTACTACTGCTGCTTTTATATTTCTTTCTCCTCCTTTTTCCTTCCTTCCATCATTCCCATCATTTGTACTTCATCATTCTCCATCATCGTGCAACTCTATCATTTTCATCATAGTGCAACTCTATCATTTCCATCATCGTGCAACTCCATCATTTCCATCATCGTACAGCTCATCATTTGGATTCCCACGCCACACATTTTCCATGCTACTATTTTCGTACCATCTCACCAATTCCCCATCGTCACCACAAACATTTCCTCCTTCAAGGGGGAGCTCCTGCGACCCTATCTCGTTATTCCAATAATTTTGGATTACTCGATGATTTGCGTTTTTGCACATTTGCACCAACCTCTCGTATTCCTGTTTCGGAAGTCTATATAACCAATCGGGCGTAACACTACGAAGATCCTTTGGTCGTAGCATTCCGATTCCTTGTGCTAGTCCTCTTGCTCTCAAAGCTATTGTTCGTATTCGCGAACCATTCTGGTGCGAATACACTCGCAATTCCTGTTCTATGGATGTGGTGGTTCGTTCCGCTTGGGCGGCGTGGATATACTCCCCAAGACGTCTGTAAGCGTTCACTCGTTGCCCGTTCGAATTAGTAAAATTTATTGCGATGGATAGTAGTCCTGGTATGTCGAAGTCGGACATATTCTTCGTTAAATCGTATCCTTCTTCTGGGACGGTCATTACGTCCATAACATAGGGAAACAACGTATCATCATTCGAAAGTTCTATCAAATTTGTTACGTTATTTCCAAGTATTGCATATGCGCCCGTATGGTCTACAACTAACTGCGCATCCCCAGCAAGCACCATTAATTCTTCACGTATTTGTCTTATTTTTCTTCGAAAGTTTTCAGGGAATTGCATTTTTTTTTTTACAACTTTATGCCTTTAAGTATTTCTCCATTATCTCTTCTGTTCCATGTGATATAAAACCCCTTTGTTTATATGACTTCAGCCGATTACAATGTACGGGACGATTATTAAGCACTTCCTCTTTCATACTCCTTAATATGTACGACCCGTTCCCCAAACATCGATGGATGTAATACGGTCCCGTCCATCTGCTTCAAAATTTGTCCCCATGTACTTGTTGCAAATCGGATCGATATTCCAACACTAGATCGCCGACTTTATAGGTGATAGCCCTTATTTTCCTGTCATAGGTTTTCTTCTGTCTTTCTTGGGCACCTTTTATATTTTTAGTAGCTTTTATTTTGGCATCGGTAAATGCTCCTATAATTTCACCAATTCTTCTAGTAATCAGCTCTTCGTATTGGTTCTCGTTAATTGTTTCTGATGGCCATGTTAAAATGTCGAGTTCCACTGGTAGCGTAGGAGTTCGGCCGTATAAAAGGTAAAACGGTTCGTATTTAGTAGTATTGTTCCTTGTAGTACGATACGCGAAGAGAGCTGGGGGTATTAACACATCCCAATCATAAGTTGTATCCAGTACACATTTTAATAGGGTTCGGCATAGCGTTTGGTTAAAACGCTCCGTTAATCCGTTGGTCTGCGGATGATACGCAGAAGTGAGTCTATGGTGGGATCCCATTATTTCCACTAAATTTACTACCACCTGGCTTAAAAACACTGTTCCTCTGTCAGAGAGTATCTCGTTAGGGCATCCATGTCGGCATATAATTTCGTCGTATATGAACCATGCGACGGTTATTGCGTCTGCCCTTTCGATGGCTCTTGCCTCTGGCCACTTCGTGAAATAGTCTGTGGCCACTACGATATATCTTTTCATTGTAGAGGTTATCTTTAAGGGACCCACGATATCAATCCCCAGTCGATCGAATGCTTGCCCTACCTTAATTGGGCGCATTTCTTCGGTCCGTGTGGGCTTGCCCTGTCGTTGGCACACATCGCAAGTCTCCACATAGTTTTTAACATCTGTCCCCATCGAGGGCCAGTAATATCGTTGTTTGATCTTGTCCATTGTTGCTTTTATACCGAAGTGTCCCGCACTCGGTGTACTGTGCATATTATGCAATAATTTTATTACGTTTTCTTTTAATATTACGCGTAACGGGTCGCCGTTTTTGCTACGCTTAAATAACATATTATCGAAAACAATGTAGTGATTTGCCTGTTTCCTTAGTTGCCGTCGTTGTTCGCTTGTCCATGCTTGTGGTAAGGTGTGTTCGATTAAATATTCAATTATTAGGTTATAAGCTTCCGTGTCCATTTTAGTCGAATTTCGCAGATTTTCGGTATATCCGTGGCCTTCCCCTTTTCTGTTTTGTTGTTTTTTTTTTTTTTTTTTTTAGTTTTNAATGCTTGCCCTACCTTAATTGGGCGCATTTCTTCGGTCCGTGTGGGCTTGCCCTGTCGTTGGCACACATCGCAAGTCTCCACATAGTTTTTAACATCTGTCCCCATCGAGGGCCAGTAATATCGTTGTTTGATCTTGTCCATTGTTGCTTTTATACCGAAGTGTCCCGCACTCGGTGTACTGTGCATATTATGCAATAATTTTATTACGTTTTCTTTTAATATTACGCGTAACGGGTCGCCGTTTTTGCTACGCTTAAATAACATATTATCGAAAACAATGTAGTGATTTGCCTGTTTCCTTAGTTGCCGTCGTTGTTCGCTTGTCCATGCTTGTGGTAAGGTGTGTTCGATTAAATATTCAATTATTAGGTTATAAGCTTCCGTGTCCATTTTAGTCGAATTTCGCAGATTTTCGGTATATCCGTGGCCTTCCCCTTTTCTGTTTTGTTGTTTTTTTTTTTTTTTTTTATAGTTGTATTCGGGAAAGGGCATCCGCATTAGCGTTGAGCCTTCCCGCTTTATGAATTATATTGTAGTCGTATTCAGATAGCTCGAAAATCCATCTGGCAATTCTTCCTTTGGGATGCGGGCGATTTTTCAACCAAGTAAGCGCAACGTTGTCGGTGTACAAATCGAATTTGAGTCCGTGCAAATAATGTTTAAAATATTGTACGGCCCAAATGGCAGCGAGGCACTCCTTCTCCACAACAGTATAGTTTTGTTCGGCGGCAGCTAGAAGACGGCTGGCATAAGCAACAGGATGTTCTTGATTCAGATCGTCCTTCTGAGAGAGCACAGCTCCAATTCCCCAGTCGGACGCATCCGTGGCAAGCACGAATCGTTTCGAGAAGTCGGGATAAACCATTACTGGTGCTGATATAAGACGGTTCTTTAGCGAGTCAAAAGCTGATTGGTGTTCGTTCTTCCAATCGAATGTGGCGTCTTTTTTTGTAAGATTATGCAATGGTTTCGCGATGGTGGAAAAATCTCGTACGTATTTTCTGTAATAGGATGCTAGTCCCAGAAAAGCGCGGACGTCGGTCTTGTTCTTAGGAATAGGATATTGTTGAACTTTCTCTATTTTTGCTGGATCAGGGGCTATTCCTTCAATCGTTACCACATGTCCCAAGAACGCCAATCTTGTCCGAAAGAAATTGCACTTTTCTAAATTTATTTTTAGTCCTGCTTTCCCTAAAAGAGTGAAAGCAGTTCTCAGGTGGTTCTCGTGTTCTTCTCGGGTTTTTGAGTAGATGATGATATCATCTACGTATACCAACACAAATTTCCATACTACTTCGTGAAACACTCGGTCCATTACTCGCTGAAACGTCGCGGGTGCATTAATAAGCCCAAATGGCATCACCACAAATTCATACATGCCGAAGGGAGTGGTGAAGGCGGTCTTCTCACGGTCCTTATATAACACTTCCACCTGCCAGAACCCGGATGCTAGGTCAAGCGTCGAGAAGAAAGTGGAGTGTCCCAAGGCGTCCAGCATATCGGCTATCTTTGGAACGGGATAGGCGTCGGGCTTGGTCACGGCGTTAAGCTTCCTGTAGTCAACACATAATCCAAACTTTCCATTTTTCTTGTTGACTACTACCGTAGGTGCCGACCATGGGCTAGACGATCTTTGTATCAACCTGTTTTCGATTATACGCGCGATTTCCTCCTTCAAGAATTCCTTATGTCTGGGTGAGGTTCTGTACGGGTGTAATTTAATAGGCCTCGCTTCTCCAGTATCTATCGTGTGTACACCTTCCTAGTTGTGAAAGATCGTTAGCCACCAGTCCTGGAAATTCTTCAATGATTTTGTCCACCAATGGCTTGTATTCATTTTCTGCCAGCATTTCCATTCCCCCTTGGGCCAGGTTCTCGCGTACATCATAAATTTCGTCCCGCGGCACCATCGAAACAGCTTCCCAATTTTGTAACCGCTCTCCGCATTCTTTACACTTGTCTTCCTCGGTTTCAAGGTATTTATCGCACCAACAGTAAGTGTTTGGTCCCACAGCCTTTCGTTGCTTCTGCTTATGTCTCTTCCTTCTGATGACATCGAGACAATATGTAAAATAGTCGTAAATCTCCCACGTTATGTGTCCCGAATTCGTTCGTATTCCTTCAAGGGTCACCTTAACTTCTTGTCGCGGCAAGTTATAGGTTAAACCTACAAAGTTTGCTTTCTCTTCGTCTTCCTCCGTATCTATTTCTTCACTGCTTTCTGCGTAATCTTCGCTTTCGTTGTCAGTATCATCGTCGCTTCCCGATATTATTGTATTCGTGTTTCTGCAAGAGATTTCTTCGGTGTTTTTATCGTCTTTCAACGTTAACTTGCATTCCTGATAGTCGATAATCGCGTTCGCTTTCCTTAGCCAGTCAGTGCCAAGGACTAAAGCGTAACCAGTTGCGTTTATGACTTCCATATCTGCTGCAACAGTTACGCTTCCCNGTTTTATTGGTACTCGGGTTACGACTCCCATACTGGAGCGTCTTTCGCCGTGGATACCAATTATCTTCTTGTCAGAAGGCTTATCAATTGTTCTTCCTATGGATTTCATGAAGCCTTCCGAGATAACGCTGATAGAGGAGCCACTGTCGAGTATAATGTCAACCCTCCATCCTGCCACTTGGGCCTTACACATCATTGGGGTATTCCCTCCACTTTGGTGTGGTTAATCACTTTCGTAATCTTCGCTCGTCGAGGGACAAGGGCTTTCCGTACTTCGTTACGATACGACGGCAGTCCCATAAGTTGTCCCAAGGTAATACTGGCTCTTGTGAACAGTAGGTCTGAGACGATAGAGTAATGCGGGGCGTTTTGCACTATGGATGGTTGTTGAACTGGAAGTGTTTTCTTCTTTTTCTTTTGTTGGGGTTCTTCAACGGTTTCTTCGTTCTTTCTTGATCGTAGTCTTTTCGCGATGGGCTGGTTCGCTTGCCTGTCCCTGGTTTCTGCGTCTCCTCCTGTTGCTGCATCTGCCTTTCCGGCTTTATATGAGGGATTTGTTTTGTCCGCACACTCACCCTCCAGAGGTGCGCCTAGTGGTTTAAATGCTGAACTCTTTCCTATACAGTAGCAGTTGGCGATCTATCTGTTTCTTCTTGAACCACGAACGCATTATTCCCATTATCCTGTGATGCCTGAAGTGTCGTTTGTCTTATCGCGGCGTCGCCTTGAGATTGTACCGCTCTGTTTGGTTCTTGTGCCAGGGAATTAGCGGAACTTCTTTGATAATCCGTCTTCGTGGGACATCCTCGAGCCATATGTCCTGGTTGTCCACAAGAGTAGCATCGAGGCGGGTTGTTAATATTATTACTTCGGCTTCGTTCCCTACTATCAAAAGCATGATTAGGCCGTCCATAGAACGTATTTGTTGGTCTATCACTTTTTTCGACAATCTTTCGTAACGTTTCGACTATAGGGGTCAAGGCCTTCTGTACTGCTCGTTCCACGGCGTCCTCCTTGTCTTCAATTCTATTACGGGTAGGCGTAAACGGGATATTTGCGAATGAAGCAACACCGTACCCAACTGCTTTGGGGTAAGTTTGCGCATTCTCCTCGAACTGCTTTGCAATCCTAATCGCGGATTCCAATGTGGGATTCTCTTGTGACAGGATCAACGGACGAGCCTGATAGGCAATATCTTTTCGTAATCCCTTTAAGAATTGCCAGACCTTTTCATCGTTACTCCACCTGTTTTCACCGTCAATTCTTTTTACCAATTTTTTAAAATCGTTGGCGTACTGCTCCACGGTTTCACCCAATTTCTGCACTTTCATCTGCAATTCAAATCTCCACTGATTAATAAGTACAGTGGTCTTGAAAGCAGTCAAAAATAATGGTTCGAATGAGACTTGTCCCCCGGTATCCCAGTGCACAATGGGGTTTCGTCCTTCTTGCGTTTCGACGAACCATTGTCCCGCAGCACCTTGCAGATACCCACCGACTACGCGAAGCTTATACTCATCGGTATATTGGTTTATTTTTGCCGATCTGTTGAATTCCTCAAGCCATTCCATGGGGTCTTGATTTCCTCCATGGAATATTGGCATTCGTGCGTTGTTACCGGATAGAATTACCATAGCCAAAAACATATAATTATTATTTAACCCTATATTTTATTAGAAATAATTCTTTAACAAATTGAAATATAAATATCAAGATAGTAATTTTATTAATAACGATTAGTAATAATTAATAACATTTATTAACATGTAAATAGAAAGACAAATATTTTAGTTACACACAATGTAAGTAACACAAGTCACATGTTCACGTGACATAGTTACACAAATATTANGTACAGTGGTCTTGAAAGCAGTCAAAAATAATGGTTCGAATGAGACTTGTCCCCCGGTATCCCAGTGCACAATGGGGTTTCGTCCTTCTTGCGTTTCGACGAACCATTGTCCCGCAGCACCTTGCAGATACCCACCGACTACGCGAAGCTTATACTCATCGGTATATTGGTTTATTTTTGCCGATCTGTTGAATTCCTCAAGCCATTCCATGGGGTCTTGATTTCCTCCATGGAATATTGGCATTCGTGCGTTGTTACCGGATAGAATTACCATAGCCAAAAACATATAATTATTATTTAACCCTATATTTTATTAGAAATAATTCTTTAACAAATTGAAATATAAATATCAAGATAGTAATTTTATTAATAACGATTAGTAATAATTAATAACATTTATTAACATGTAAATAGAAAGACAAATATTTTAGTTACACACAATGTAAGTAACACAAGTCACATGTTCACGTGACATAGTTACACAAATATTATATAATTATTATTAATTATCATTAATTAGTATTACTTAGTATTAATTATTATTACATAGTATTAATTAACATTAATTATTAGTATAACAAATATTCTATATTTAGTAAGTTATATGGTAAATATATTAACCAATAGTATTAATGCACAGTAATGGCACAGTAGTCCAAAAAAGTTATAAAAAGGATAGTTGTTCGACTTAGTTTCCTTAGCTTTTGACTTGAAAAAGTTCTAAGTTCAAGGAAGTTGAAATATAATATTATAATTATAAAATATAATTGTATTATTAGGAAGTAACTATTAAATAAAATATTAATAAATGTTAAATACAATAATTAAAGTGGTTAATTATTGTATTTATTTGAAATAATGTTTATTAAAGTTATTTAATAAAGGAAGTACTCACAGATTAAAGATATAATCTTTAATAAAATATGGAAGTATCTAAAATATGGATTATAAGGAAGTTTACTATAAGGAAGTCTGTTATAAAGGAAGTTCTTAAATAAAGGAAGCTCTAAAATTAATAATAAAGGGATTTATTATTAATAAAGGAAGTTCCTAATAGATGAAGTTATTAATAAAAATAATTATTAATAATGAAGTTATTAATGGAAGTAACAAAGTTATAATGACTTGGAAGAATAATTAGTTTGTTAGTTCTAACTAAAAACTAACTGGTGCCTTCTAAAAGTAAAGTAATAACCAAACTAAAAGTCTTGTACCTAGCGGGAAGGACTATAAACTCCTTAAAAGAACCGTAAGTGGGATGTAGGAAAGTACACCCGCGACAGCGTCATTTCGTATGCGAAATGCATCTTGCAACCCTCTAATTAGAGCGTTAGTCCCGCTTTCTTCAGCGTTACGACTCATCTCTCTAGTTATACGTTTTCGTGGCAGATCGTATTTTCTCTTCGTTACACGGATTTCTGACACGATTGACTTCGTCGTTAATCTTCTGATTTGTAGGGATTTTATTATGTTATAGACCGCTTTGACCCGCTGATTCTCGTAAACTTTGTCGTGAGCTGTTCTCTCGGTCTGTTGTTTTCCTGGGGAAAAGAAAAAGGGGAAGATATCTTTCTTGTTGCCTTTTCGTGGTAATATGATAGAATTATCTAATCTCAACCCTAACTAGGTTTATCAGGGATTTACACGAATTTGTGAAACAGCACTACTTTATAGGGATACCTCGTATCACACCTCTCAAGAGGCACCAAATTCTGTCACGTCTGGACAGTACCAAAACTAAATTTTACGACAAATCGATTCCGACCACACTGATAGCTTACACTTCTTCGTGTATCACTATCTTACTTTTAACACAGTGTGGCAACTTAAACAACAATTGCGAAAGTCTCAGGTGTTATCTAGAAGGTACGTGAGTAAGTGAAGTAGAGGTAGTTTTCCCTACGGGTACTAGCAGTGTTAGAACGGATTTATAAGAGATAGAATGTTTATTTACAATCAAACAATAAAGAAAGTTTTATTAGAAGTTAGATAACAAAATATTACAATGGCGTGTTTCTATTCTGTTACTACTTCTACTATTTACATGAGTATTATTATAAACGTTGTTATAATTATTTAGTAATAATGGAATAAAATAGAACAAAGTATAAATAAAGTGATAAACTATTGAAATGTTGTTATCTAAGAAAAATGCCACGAAAAGGAACTCTCTTTTTCTTCTTTTACTACTGCTGCTTTTATATTTCTTTCTCCTCCTTTTTCCTTCCTTCCATCATTCCCATCATTTGTACTTCATCATTCTCCATCATCGTGCAACTCTATCATTTTCATCATAGTGCAACTCTATCATTTCCATCATCGTGCAACTCCATCATTTCCATCATCGTACAGCTCATCATTTGGATTCCCACGCCACACATTTTCCATGCTACTATTTTCGTACCATCTCACCAATTCCCCATCGTCACCACAATACAAAATTTAGTTACAAATTTATTTATTTTTTTTAAAGAATATGCTTTTACCTTACATAAGTGAATAAAAATATCATTTGATGTGATGAAGAATCTGATCAAGAATATACTGACTACCTAAAACATTTAAAAGACAACAGACAAGAATGCTCAATTAATTGAAAATGACTTTTTGACGTAAAAGAATGGATGCCCTATATATATATTAAACAAATAACAAAGGTATAATACATTTAGCTGATATTCAATATAAAGTGGTATTAAAAATGTATACTACATTAAATAAATATGCTTTTAAATATTTATACTTACAGCACTTGACTACTACAACTATATGGTCCAATTTGTGGTATATATTATAATATAAAAAATTCGAGTCAAAAATTTATTAAATAGTCACATCAACATCGGGGATATGATAATGATGATATTTTTGTTACAATCCATTCTCTCTCTTGATAATGAATCGCTATCAATCCTGATCCCACTTGTTTTATAATATTGAACTACCTTTTTCTTATTTGACTACACAGTTTTTTAAACTGTTTAAGACTTAATTTTGAAAGGACCTTTCATCATGTCAAAAAAGTATTAGAATAATTTAATGAATTTAGATTATTTAATTAAAATAGCTTAAGGCATGGCTCCGTTGGAAAAAAAAAAAAATTAAAATAGCTTAAAAAATAATTGCTGTGTATTTTAGACTACAAGTTGTAGTAATTGTGATTGCGGTTAAACTTACTATAACATTATGGTTAAACTTACAATGACCAGCTATGACCTTCACAAAACGATTATTCCATTTATAAAAAAAGAAAGAGACCTTAATGTATATATAAAACTATCTTATTAAAAAAATGAGTTAATGCATAGGTAATAAAAAAAAATCTACACATTATTTCGACTTGCACACAAATAATTCATCACAAATGCAAGTAAAGTAAAGTGTTTTGGTTCAAAAATTAAATTTTGATGTTTTGAAATACAGACATTATTTTAATCTTTGAATTCATAATACTTAATTACATTTATTGTTATTTATCAAAAATTAATGATAAATAAGAGTTCTTGACCAAGAAATTTTATGATTCAAGAAGGTAACCTGATAATTTTTCTAATAGTTCAGATTCCAACTCATTGCGCTAATCATTATAAATGATAACTACATTAAATATTATTTCTTTACAGTATATACTTATAATTACTTTAAAGTAATTCTTGATTTTTCTATAACTTACTTTCAAATATTTGAGCAAAAATATTTAGTTTGACATGATTTCCATTTAGCATTATAGTTTTTCTGCTCTTTTATGAAGCAGGCTGAACGATAACGTGAGATACTTTACTAAGACAAGTAAAAGATTTCTTATTTTCTTCTTTACCAGACATTATATTCTTGCCATTAAGAAGCTATGAAAAATCTTGAATAATTAAGCAAAAAATTTAAATGGTATTTTTATTATTAGGGTGGATAAAACCAATACCGCCAAATTGGAGTTTTATGAACCTTTGTTGCGCAATTTACTGATTCATGATTATGGAAAAATTCTGCCGCCGTCAAGATTTTTCTTTGAATGGAATAATCCTAATTGTTTACTAAATTAAATTAAGATATTATCCTAAAATAGATTTTATTATTATAATTGAAATTTTGTTACACATGAGGTAAAAAATAATGCTATATTTGGAATTTGAAATTACTATTTTTTAATAATCTTAAATACTTCATAATCTAAAATAGAAAATTTTTCATTGGTTGTTCTAATGCGTTTTTCATAAACATAAAGACAACCATAACCACGACCATAACCATAACAGCGTTTGTCTTTAGTAAAATCAGAAACATCTGATTGCAAAAAAAATTCACAATTACCAAAATGTGGACCACAAGTCTTTTGATAATCAGAATCATAATATTTTAGATCAGGACGGTGATTTTTAACTCTGCTGAGAATTGACTTCTTAATATTTCCATTTTTCAATGAAAATATAAAGCTATCCTTTGCTTCAATATAAGTGCTTTTTGTTGAATTATCCCAAGCTAATGGATTATGACCTCCAAGTATTTCATCAGTTCCCGAAACTTTAGCAATCACAATCGTGTCGGCCTGTCCATTACACATATCCCAAAATGTTTTTGGTTGAAACCCATCTTTACTTCCTCGAAGAATTAATTGAAATATATATGGTATATTTGCAGAAGAATAAATAGTCGATTTACGATAAATCCATGTCGAA
This sequence comes from Diversispora epigaea, assembly GCA_003547095.1. NCBI lineage: Eukaryota > Fungi > Glomeromycota > Glomeromycetes > Diversisporales > Diversisporaceae > Diversispora > Diversispora epigaea. The sequence continues at coordinate 655,251 of PQFF01000198.1, forward strand.
ATTTCCGCAACATGTTCTTCGCTGATTATTGTTGAGATCAGTTCATTAATTCTTTGAGGTAATTCAGGATTTGAAATAATTCTTGCCGGTAAAACGAGGGATTTAACTGGTTGATTTGGAAATAATCGTTGTTGATATAAATCATCCCAAAGCTGTGTACCAAGAATCTTTCTATAAGGCTTTAATTTCTCCCAAACATCTTTCTCGGAAATATGAAAATAGCGAATAAGAGGTAAACTTTGTTGTAGAGTTACTTTTAAAGTCTTGAAATTTTCTTCAGACCATTCTTCCAAATTTGTAGGCAACGTGGGATTTTGTGCAATTCCCCATTTAATAACATAATCCCAAATTTTAATTTCTTCTAATTGCAGGTTATCTCTTTCCAAAATGGAAATTAATGCTGCTTCTTGAAGCGAAGTGAAATCTTCGGATTCAAAAATTAAATTTGGATGTTTTGAAATAATATCATTGTAAAATTGGTTCAAACCTTTGAATTCATTATATTTATTACTGTCAAAGATTGAACGATAAATACGAGAGAAATGAGTTCTTAACCAAGAAGCTTTAGATTCAACAAGGTAACTTTCCAATTTTTCCGATAGTTCTTTGAATTCCAACTCATTAGCAACAATCATTAATTCATAAATGATTTTGGTTTCTATGTTTTCAATGTTAACAATTCCGCCATAGATATATCTACATTAAATTAAATATATATAATAAAATCTATTTTAATAATTCTCTTTTATCGAAATACTGTACTTATACAATATAGTTATTTTAATATTTAAATTTTCTTTTCACTTACTTAAGAATAATTTCGAATATTTGAGCAGAAATATTTGGTTTGATGATAGTTTTGACATGATTTTCATTTGTAGCAATGTTTTCCAACTCTTTAGTGAAGTAGATTGAACGATATCGTAAGACGACTGAATGTAAAGTAAAAGATTTCTTGTTTTCTTCTTTATCAACTTCGATGATAACATTGGATTCTTTCTTGTCATTAAGAAGTTCTGAAAAATCTTGAGATAATTTGTCAAAAAATTTAAACGACATTTTTATTATTATTATTAAGTTTACTATTAAGTTGGATATTTAAAACTTAATTCTCCTCATAATTGGAATTGATTTAATAATAATACAAAAAGATTAAAAAAGTTACGGTATATTGAGTGTTTCGATTTCTTGCCTATTCTTAATCGATTGTGTAGTTATAGTTAGAAGGAGAGGAAGAAACATTATTTGTAGTATTAGCGCGATGTATCTTTTGATATCTGCTTCCGTAGTGTCTCCCTAAACTTCAAACTGAAATCCTAAAACCTAAACCTGTACCTGTGGGAAAAATGAAAATCGAAAAAATGAAAAATGACAAATATTATATAAAAAAATTAATGCATATTTTGTAAAAAAAAAATACACACATTAATTACATAATACGTTATCGGTAGTCATCTTACTTTAATATGAATAAAATAATATTGGTATTATTGTTTCGTTTGGGAAAATATCAATACCAAATTTGGGATAGACAAATAAAATATATAATGATGCTTTTTTTTTCCTTCATTAGAAAAATATAAAAATATACTATTTGGTATGATTTTTTCCTTAAGGCATCTTAAAAATTATGTCTTCAGTAGAAATTCACATTAGTTTATCATGATTCAACAAAATATTTATTATTTGCCAATTACTATCTTCATATCAAATAAAGTTTCATTATTATCATAATTATCATCATTTGCATCATGACCCATTTCCATTTCCTCCTACAATGATAACATTAAAATCTTCAGCTAAATGAGTGATTATATTTCGGTTGGAATATTATTATTTTAGGATTTCTAGATTCTTAAATATATAATCGAAATATTTCTTATAATGATCAAAAGTTAAATATTTTGATTCACCATAAATTTTAATCGGAGATGGTCAGAGTAGAGATTCTAAAGCTCTACCGCGTGGATATAATCATCAATTAAATCTGTCTTTTCGATGATCAATCACATCCTTGAATATATTTTTTCGTTATCATTATTATTATTCTATAAAGTAAAACCTAATAGATTTTTAGTAATAATTAGTGTAGGCAAATATATTCTATATAAAATTTAATATATTAATAAAGCATCTTAACGGTTAAAAAAAAGTAAAACTTAATAGATTTTCTCTATTTATTTGAAGTGAATAATCACCATTTTTTTTCATGCATATCATATGGAATACAGATTTCACCGATAAACGATTAAACAAGGAACGTTATTTAATTATTTAAAATAAATATATTATAATAAATAAAATATAAAAAAAATATAATAATAAATATAATAATTATAAGTAATAAAAAATAATATTATAATTAATCATAGATATTTTCCATTGCTTTTTATGATAGCACGATCACCAATTTTAAATATTTTCCCTAAATAATAATTATATTGCATTCTTTTATTTATTATTTAATATGTACTAACATTTCAATGATAATAAAATATATTTTCGATAATGTCATAATTGGTGTTTTTTGATGAAGATACATATGACAAAGAAATTATACATTATAAATATTAGGATTATTATTCCTAATGAACTTCTATTTAAGGAAAAACTTGAAACGGCAAAATTTTCTCCGCAATTATGAATCAATAAATTGTGTTGTACAACGGAGGTTCGGATTATTGTTGTAAAAACTCCGATTTGAAGTTTTAAATATCAAATAACAAACTTAATAATAAAATAAAATGTCCTTTAAATTTTTTGACAAATTATCTCAAGATTTTTCAGAACTTCTTAATGACAAGAAAGAATATAATGTTGTCATTGAAGTTGGTAAAAAAGAAAACAAGTAATCTTTTACTTCGCACTCGGTTGTCTTACGTTATCGTTCTACCCACTTCACTAAAGAGTTAGAAAACACTGTTACGAATGAAAATAATGTCAAAACTATTATAAAACCAAATATTTCTACTCAAATATTCGAAATTATTCTTAAGTAAGTGAAAAGAAAATTATTTATTACTTTATTGTATAAGTGCTTCGATAAAAGATAATTTTAAAATATAAATATATCCTATTATATATATTTATGTAGATACATCTATGGCGGAGTCATTACCATTGAAAATATAGAAACCAAAATCATTTATGAATTAATGATTGTTGCTAATGAATTAGAATTCGAAGAACTATCAAAAAAATTGGAAAGTTACCTTGTTGAATCTAAAGCTTCTTGGTTAAGAACTCATTTCTCTCGTGTTTATCACTCAATCGTCGATAATAATAAGTGTAATGAATTCAAAGGTTTAAACCAATTTTATAATGATATTATTACCAAATATCCAAATTTAATTTTTGAATCCGAAGATTTCACTTCGCTCCAAGAAGCAGCATTAATTTCTATTTTGGAAAAGGACAACCTGCAATTGGAAGAAATTAAAATTTGGGATTATGTTATTAAATGGGGAATTGCGCAAAATTCTACTTTTCCTCCAAATTTGGAAGAATGGTCCAAAGAAAATTTCAAGACTTTAAAAGTAACTCTACAACAATGTTTACCACTTATTCGATATTTTCATATTTCTGAGAAAGATATTTGGGAGAAATTAAAACCTTATAGAAAAATCCTTGGTATGCAACTTTGGGATGATTTATATCAACAACGATTATTTCCAAATCAACCAGTTAAATCCCTCGTTTTACCGGCAAGAATTATTTCAAATCCTGAATTACCTCAAAGAATAAATGAACTCATCTCAACAATAATCAGCGAAGAGCATGTTGCGGAAATTTCAACATGGATTGATCGTAAATCGACTATTTATTCTTTTGCAAATGTACCATATAAACTTCAATTAATTCTTCGAGGAAGTAAAGATGGTTTTCAACCAAAAACATTTTGGGATATGTGTAATGAGCAGGCTGGCACGATTGTGATTGCTAAAGTTTCGGGAACTGATGAAATACTTGGAGGTTATAATCCATTAGCTTGGGATTCAAAAACTCAAGGCACTTGGATGGAAACAAGTGATAGCTTTATATTTTCATTGAAAAATGGGAATATTCAAAATTCAATTCTCAGCAGAGTTAAAAATAAAACTCTTGCTCTATATTATTATGATTCCGATTATCAAAAAACTTGTGGTCCACGTTTTGGTACTCGTGAATTTATATTGAGATCAGATGTTTCTGATTTTACTAAAGACAAACGATGTTGGTCTCGTTATGGCAATAGTTTTGGTTGTTTATTATTATGAAAAAAGAATTAGAACAACTGATCAAGAATTTTCTATTTTAGATTATGAAGTGTTTAAGATTATTAAAAAATAGTAATTTCAAATTCCAAATATATCATTATTTTTACCTCATGTGTAATAAAATTTCAATTATAGTAATAAAATCTATTTTAGGAAAATATCTTAATTTAATTTACCAGCACATTCGCATGAAATTTTCAGGATATAACCTGTCTGCTTTTGACCACGCAGACAGGATATAATCTAACCACTATTACATATTATCCCACGCAGAAACGGAAAAAATGACGGCTAACAAAATAATAATTGTCGATCTGCGTGGGGCAAAGCAGACAGGTTATATCCTGAAAAATCATGCGAATGTGGTGGGATTATTCCATTAAATTTCCGTTCAAGGAAAAATCTTGACGGCCGGCAGAATTTTTCCATAAACATGAATCAGCAAATTGCACAACGAAGGTTCATAAAAACTCCAAGTTGGCAGTATTGATTTTAAACCTTAATTACACAACTTAATAATAAAAATTCCCTTTAAATTTTTTGCCAAATTATTCAAGATTTTTCAAAGCTTCTTAATGGCAAGAATATTATGTCTTGTAAAGGAGAAAATAAAAAATCTTTTGCTTGTCTTAGTATAGTATCTCATTTTATCATCCAGTCTGCTTCATAAAGAGCAGAAAAACTACACTGCTAAATGAAAATCACGTCAAACTAAATATTTCTGCTCAAATATTTGAAAGCAAGTTAAAGAAAAATCAAGAATTACCTTAAAGTAATTGTAAGTAGGTATCGTTTACAATGATTAGTGCAATGAATTGGAACTATCGGAAAAATTATCAAGTTACCTTCCTTGAGTCCCAAAGTTTCTTGTTTAAAAACTCTTAGATAGCAATAAGTGTAATTAATTATTGTCAATTCAGAGATTTGAAACAATTTTATAATGTCATTATTTCAAAACATCAAATTTAATTTTTGTTCCAAAAGACTTTACTTCACGTTGCATTCGTGATGAATTATTTGTGTGTAAGTCAAAATAGTATATAAATTTTTTTTATTACTATTGATATAATGCATTAACTCGTTTTTTTCTTAATAAAATACAATCCTGTCGACAATAAGGTTGCTTTATATGCATTAATGTCTTTTTCTATTTTTTATAAATGCAATAATCGTTTTGTAAGTTTATTCACGATCACAATTAATACCACTTGTAGTATAAAATGCACAGCAATTATTTTTTAAGCTAATTTAATTAATTAATCTAAATTCATAAAACATTCTAAGATTTTTTGACATGATGAAAGTTCCTTTCAAAATTAATTCTTTAAACAAGCTAAAAATACTGTGTAGTCAAATAAGAAAAAGACAGTTCAATATTATAAAGCAAATGGGATCAGGATTGGTGCGGTTCATTATCAAGAGAGAATAAAAGCATCATTATTATCTCATGTTGATGTGACTATTTAATAAATATATTTTCTAACTAATAAATTTTGACTCGAATTTTTTATATTATGATATATACTACAAATCGTAAGTATAATAAGTATTTTACTGCATATATATTAAATAATTATTTTAATATAGTATGCTAATATCACTTTATATTGATTATCTCTTTCGATAGTTTATTTTCAATCCATTCAGCTAAATGTATTGTTCCGAATCCACCATTGTTATTTGTTTAATATATATAAGGCATCCATTATTTTACGTAAAAAGTCATTTTCATTTAATCAAGAATTCTTGTCCATTATCTTTTAAATGTTCAGTATATTCTTGATCGAATTCTTCATCAATGATATTTTTATTCATTTATATAAGGTAAAAGCTTATTTTTTAAAAAAAATTAAATAAATTTGTAACTGAATTTTTGTAAGGTATTTACGCTTTAAATTTAACATAATATATATAATTTCGCATCTTTAAAAATTTTTTAGATTCGAGTAACCAAATTTCAATAACGGACTTCGGATTTATGTGTGAGTAAACGCTTTTAGCTTGTTTAACTGGTTACAATTTATTTTATATCCTTGTCTTTTAAAAATGACAATTGTTTTTGGCATTATAAAAATACCACAACTTCTCAATTTTTGATGAAGATATAGATTTATTGGAGAAATTTTACCTGTCTGCTTAAATTTTTTGGTCGGCGAATCAGTTTGTTACTGTTTTTTATTGTATAATAATTTCCAACGTTTAATTTTAATGTAAACAATTTAATTAATTAATTTCGCGTAAAAATTATCTTTTTTATGTTCACACATGCACACAATATCCATTTCCATAAAAATATATCGCCACAATATATTCAACATAGGCTAAAAAAGCTGAATCCTTAATACTATCATGTTAATTATGAGTAAAGTATATTATCAATCGATTATAGTGATATAAGATGATTATTTTTCTGTATACTGTATAATGAATTTAATAATAATAAACAATTTTTAATGTTTAATATTTTTATTTTATTTTATTAAATTTCCAATAAAATTGAATTCGTACATTAATTATTTTCAATAATAAGTTATTACAAAAACGATTTTCCCTTTAATTAATTCATTCATTTCCTTATTATTTATAAAAGGAAATCTTTATTAAAAAATAAGATAATTGAATTCACGCAAATATGATTCATGCTTTTACTCGATTAAATACTGCTTAATTAAATCTCGTGTCATTGTTGTTACTGAAGAAATGATCATCATTGAATACATTTTTTCATTATCATAACATTACTATCATCGAATAAATACTAAGATCTTCACCATACAAACAACAATTCCATAAATCTAAGAAGCTCGTAATATTATGTTACATATAATTACGTTATTTACGTAATATTAAATTTGCGCGTAATTGAACGAATTCTTGATGATTTTCCATGGCTTCCTTTTTGTCATGTGCATCATTTCGAACACGGAACATTATCTAAATATTTATAATAAATATATAATTTTAAATTAAAATGACAATATAATAAATAATAAATAATGGATATAACAAATGCACAATTCCGGTTTTAAAAGCAGGAAAATACTTTCCGGGTTTAAAACCTAAATAATCAGTGTTCCGCTAATTATATCAATTTCTTTATTATTATTTTTGATTATACATCTAGATTTCAAATAAATTAAAAAAAAAATAATTATTCCAAAAACTTGATGGTGGTAGAATTTTTCTTACTAATTATGAATCAATAAATACAACGGAGGCCCAATTTTTAAATCATAAATAAATAATAAACTTAATAATAATAATAAAAATGTCCTTTAAATTTTTTGACAAATTATCTCAAGATTTTTCAGAACTTCTTAATGACAAGAAAGAATACAATGTTATCATTGAAGTTGATAAAGAAGAAAACAAGAAATCTTTTACTTCGCATTCAGTTGTTTTACGTTATTGTTCAACCTACTTCACTAAAGAGTTAGAAAAACACTNTAAATTAAAATGACAATATAATAAATAATAAATAATGGATATAACAAATGCACAATTCCGGTTTTAAAAGCAGGAAAATACTTTCCGGGTTTAAAACCTAAATAATCAGTGTTCCGCTAATTATATCAATTTCTTTATTATTATTTTTGATTATACATCTAGATTTCAAATAAATTAAAAAAAAAATAATTATTCCAAAAACTTGATGGTGGTAGAATTTTTCTTACTAATTATGAATCAATAAATACAACGGAGGCCCAATTTTTAAATCATAAATAAATAATAAACTTAATAATAATAATAAAAATGTCCTTTAAATTTTTTGACAAATTATCTCAAGATTTTTCAGAACTTCTTAATGACAAGAAAGAATACAATGTTATCATTGAAGTTGATAAAGAAGAAAACAAGAAATCTTTTACTTCGCATTCAGTTGTTTTACGTTATTGTTCAACCTACTTCACTAAAGAGTTAGAAAAACACTGACACTGCTGCGAATTTAAATAATTTTAAAACTATTCTCAAACCAAATATTTCTACTCAAATATTCAAAATATTCTTAAGTAAGAGAAAAGAAAATTATTTATTACTTTATTGTATAGGCGTTTCGATATATTAAAATATAAATTTATCTTATTATATATATTTATGTAGATATATGTTATCATATTGAAAATATAGAAACCAAAATCATTTATGAATTAATGATTGTTGCTAATGAATTAGAGTTCGAAGAACTATCACAAAAATTGGAAGGTTACCTTTCGAATCTAAAGCTTCTTGGTTAAGAACTTATTTCTCCCGTGTTTATTGCTCAATATTTGACAGTAATAAGTGCAATGAATTCAAAGGTTCGAAACAATTTTATAACGATCGATATTATCGCCAAACATCCAAATTTAATTTTTGAATCAGAAGATTTCACCTCACTCCAAGAAACAATTAATATCTATTTTGGAAAATAATTAGAAGAAATTAAAATTCGGGATTATGTTATCAAATAGGGAATTGAAATTCTACTTTTCCTTTAAATTTGGAAAATGGTCTAAAGAAAATTTCAAGACTTTAAAAACAACGTTACAACAATGTTTAACACTTGTTCGATATTTTCATATTTCTGAGAAAGATATATGGGAGGGGAGAAATTAAAGCCTTACTGAAAGATTCTTGGTATGCAGCTTTGAGATGATTTATATAAACAACTCATATTTCCAAAGGAACTAGTTAAATCCCTTGTTTTGCCGGCAAGAATCATTTCAAATCTTGAATTACCTCAAAGAGTAAATAAACCATAATCAACGAAGAATGTCGCAGAAATTTGACATTATGGATTGGATTGATTGCAAATCAACTATTTATTCTTTAGCAATTAATTCTTTGAGAAAGTAAAGATGGTTTTAAACCAAAAACATTTCGGAATATGTGTAATGGACATGCTGGTATAACTGTGGTTGCTTAAGTTGCAAGTGCGGATGGAATACTTGGATTTTATAATCCATTGGCTTGGGATAATTCAACTGAAGACATTGTAGTCAAAAGACATGTGGTCCATGTTTTGGTGGAGGCGAATTTTTATTGAAATCCAATGTTAACGATTTTACTAAAGATAAACAAGTGTTTGTAATTCTAAGTATATTACTTATTATAAAAAATCCATTTAAACAACTGATGAAGTGTTTTTCATTGCAGATTATGAAGTATTTTAGATTGTTAAAAAAAAATAATTTCAAATTCCAAATGTACAATGAATTTATCATTCTTTTTTTATTTTATTTTATATGTATTGTCGCGGTCTGCACAGAACAAAAGAAAATTACGTGAATCAGTCTCACCAAATTTAGGATAACCACACGATAATTCAATGTATAGCTAACGCACTTCTCTTGTGCACAAATTCACGAAGCAGGCAATCAGTCGATCTAAACTTGCTTCCTAACGCTCTCAAACACTGCAATTTCGTGTATTATCTGAAGGTACGATGAGTAAGTGGAGTAAAAGTGTCTTTATTACCGCTTACACACTGCCAGAATTTGATAGACGTTCAAAGTAACTTACAAAGAAATAAAAGACTAGTTTATTAAAGTATTAAAAGTTTATTGCAAAGTATAACAATAGAGATATATTACTGCTTTTGGCGTATCTTATCTTTATTGATATACAAAAGTTTGATTTATTGCAAGAAATATCTAGGATTATTGAGTCATTATGAAATCATTTATCATTAAATTTATTTATTGCAAGGAAAATTATTTATTAAATTTTATTGGTAATCAGAAAAGTTTATTACAAAAGAAAATTATTTAGAAATTCGTTTATTATTACTAGTTATCTACAAAAATTTATTTTACTATTATTTATTTTATTGTTTAAAAGTGTTTCGGAATTATTATTATTATTAAAAGTGTAGAAATTTATTTAGAATTTTAAGTGCAAATGAATAAAGAAAAGTTTTTCTGCCAGAAGGAATCTCTCGTTTCTCTTNCTGGGTTGCCACCCATATTGTCACTCGGGGGTGTTGTATGAGGGTGAATAATTACCTTTGTACTTCACCCAGGTGGTGGCACATATTCTGCCACCTTTGTTCGCCACCTTCAGTGGTCACAGTCGTTTCCGTGTCACCACAGATATTTCCTCCTTCAAGGGGGAGCCCCTGCGACCCTACTAACTCCTCAAAGAGGTCCTTCGTTACCTGTAGGTTCAGCTCTCTGCATGACTGCAGAAACCGCTCATATTCTTGTTTGGGCAATCTGTAGATCCAGTGAGGGGTTATGTGCTGGAATCTTTTCGGGTAGAGTATCCCGGCTTCGAGGGAGAGAGACCTTGCCCTCATGGCTATCGTGTGTGTCCGTGCACCATTTCGTTGGGAATGCCTTCCCAGCTCTTGCTTGAGTGTCGTAGCCGTTAGTTCTTGTTGGGCGTCATATATATATTCCCCAAGTCTTCTGTAGGCATTCATTCATTGCCCATTAGAGTTATCAGGGTCTGTTGCTATGGTCATTAATCCTACCGCATCATGACTGGGTATAGCTTCTGTTAGGTCATGTTCCTCCTCCGCAGCGGTCACGGCGTCCAGGACGTACGGTAGTAAGAAGTCGTCCTCTTGCATTATTCTCATACTGGTCGCGGGTTCCGCCAGATTGACTGTTTCACCGTTGACTATCAGGTGTATTCCCGTTTTATCTAGAATTACTTGCGCTTCTCTCGAAATTGATAATAGTTCTCTGCGGATTTGATTAATCCTTTTATAAAATCCTTCGGTCACTTGCATATTTATTCTTTCTTCCTCGGTTGGGTGTGGTGAAAGGTTGGCGTTTGCACTTCCTGGGTTACTATGTCTTTTATGGTTCAGGTATCACCCCTCCTGTCGCCCCACGTGGTGTGAAACCCCTTTGTTTGTAGGACTTTAAGCGGTTTCTGTGAACTGGCCGGTGGTTAAATATTTCCCCATCGGTGCGTCTTAATATGTACGACCCATTTCCAAGAACACGATGAACGTAGTGTGGCGAAGTAAATTGGTAATCAGGTGAAATGTCACGGGGGATAACATTTTGTGACACTAGATGAACTTTCAGGAAATTGTCATCCTTGTACGAGGATGAAGGATGAGAAATGCTGTACAAGGATGAAGGATATCGTATGAGGATGAAGGATATCGTGCGAGGATGAAGGATGGCGCACAAAGGATGAAATATGAAGTACAAAGATGAAGTGTAAACAAAAGAGAAAGTATAAATACGACTGTTGTCGGAAGTAAGAAAGTAGTCAAGGGAAGAAAATAAATAAACAATTAATTATTAATTAGAAATAATTCAGAATAATTCGAAATACTTTAAATATTATATAGAAAAGTAAACTTCATTCAGGAACAGGAAAGATACGTCACGCTGTAATATTTCTGTTGTTAAATGATACTTTGCTTTTAAAACTTTATATTTTATATTTTAATAAACTTATATTTTGTGTCGTAATATTGCGAAATATTATTAAATATTGTTTGATACTGCGTTACTACTTTTACTCCACCTTACTCACTGTGCCTTCATGATTAATTTGATTATTATTTGATTATTATTATTATTTATTATATATTTATTATCTGTTTCGAGATAGGCAAGTTTAGATCGATTGATTGCTTGACCTACTGGCAGATAGAGCGTATTATTATTTGTTTGTGTGATGCAAACTGTGAGACTGATTTGAGAAATTGTTCGAAATACTCTGCACTTCTGTGACAGTAGTATGGTCCTGTCCAACGACTCTGAAACTTGTCGCCGTGTACGTTCTTTAAGTCCGAGCGATACTCCAATACCATATCGCCGGTTTTATATGACATAATCCTGGTCTTCCTGTCGTGCACGTCCTTCTGTCTTCTTTGTGCGCTTTTGATATTTCGTGTGGCTTTTATTTTGTCATCTGTGAATATACCCGCGATCTCGCTGGTCCTCTTCTTGATTAGTTCCTCGTACTGTTCTTCGTCGATTTCTTCGACTGGCCAGGTAGCAACGTCTAATTCTATCGGTAAGGTTGAGGTACGACCATAGAGCAGATAAAAAGGTTCGTACTTCGTGGTTCTGTTCTTCGTTGTTCGGTACGCAAAGAGGGCTGGGGGTATCAACGCATCCCAGTCACAATCAGTTTCTTGTACGCTTTTTATCAACACTTTGCATAGGGTCTGGTTGAACCGCTCCGTCAGTCCATTGCTTTGTGGATGATACGCCGACGAGAGCCTGTGTTGGGTTCCCATTATCCTTGTTAAGTTCGCGACTATTTGGCCGACAAACGCTGACCCCCTATCTGATATCATTTCTCTTGGACAACCGTGTTGACATATGATCTCGTTATATATAAACCAAGCGACTGATACTGCGTCTGCCTTCTCCAGGGCCTTCGCCTCTGGCCATTTCGTGAAGTAATCTGTTGCTACTACTATGTACTTCTTTGATGTTGTTGTTGGTTTTAGTGGCCCTACTATGTCTATTCCAATTCTGTCAAACGCTTGTCCCACTTTTATAGGTCGCAGTTCCTCGTTTCGTGTTGCTTTTCCTTGTCGTTGACAAATGTCGCATGATTCCACGTAGCTTCTTATATCGGTCCCCATACCAGGCCAAAAATACCGTTGCCTTGTTCTATCGGTTGTAGCTCTTATGCCGAAGTATCCTGCATTCGGCGCATCATGCATGTTATAAAGTATCTCGGTCATGTTTTCGGTCGTTATAACTCGTAGAGGGTTGCCGTTTTGGTTGCGCCTAAATAACATATTGTCTTGCACCATATAGTAATTTGCCTGTTGTCGTAGTTGCCGTCGTCGTTCGTTGGTCCCGTTCGGTGGGAAAGTGTGGTTTATCAAGTATTCGATTATTTGATTGTACGTGTTTAAGTCCATCCTAGGGATCTCGCTTTTCAGTCTTTTCGAATTATGTGAGTTATGTGGTCTCGTGTT
>PQFF01000198.1:668652-723786 GCA_003547095.1 Diversispora epigaea
TCCTGCATTCGGCGCATCATGCATGTTATAAAGTATCTCGGTCATGTTTTCGGTCGTTATAACTCGTAGAGGGTTGCCGTTTTGGTTGCGCCTAAATAACATATTGTCTTGCACCATATAGTAATTTGCCTGTTGTCGTAGTTGCCGTCGTCGTTCGTTGGTCCCGTTCGGTGGGAAAGTGTGGTTTATCAAGTATTCGATTATTTGATTGTACGTGTTTAAGTCCATCCTAGGGATCTCGCTTTTCAGTCTTTTCGAATTATGTGAGTTATGTGGTCTCGTGTTAGGTTACTCTGGGTCTAGTTGGTGGATCTGGAGAGGGAGTCTGCATTAATGTTGAGCCTCCCTTGTTTGTAGATTATTTCATAATCGTACTCAGATAATTCGAAGATCCAGCGGGCAATCCTCCCTTTTGGTTGTGGACGGTTCTTTAACCAGGTGAGAGCCAGGTTATCGGTATATAGGTTGAACTTGGGACCGTGCAAATAATGTCTAAAGTGTCGTACGGACCAGATCACGGCAAGGCACTCCCTTTCTACGACGGTGTAATTTTGTTCGGCGGCAGATAAAAGGCGGCTAGCGTATGCGATTGGGTGTTCTCGTTTATCATTGTCCTCCTGAGAGAGCACAGCTCCGATACCCCAGTTGGACGCGTCGGTGGCAAGTGTGAATTGTTTAGAAAAGTCGGGATACACCATTATCGGTGCGGTTGTTAGATATTTCTTTAGTGTATTAAAAGCGAGTTGATGTCCGCACTCCTAACTAAAGGGGACATCCTTTTTTGTTAAGTTGTGTAGCGGTTTCGCGATTGTCGCGAACCCTTTTATAAACCTTCTGTAATAGGACGCTAGTCCTAGGAAAGCGCGAACGTTGGTTTTGTCTTGTGGGATCGGGTAGAGTTGTACCTTTTCGATCTTCGATGGGTCGGGTGAAATCCCCTCAACCGTTATTACGTGTCCCAGAAATGCGAGCCTTGTTTTGAAGAAATCGCATTTTTCCAGGTTTAATTTTAACCCCGCTTTGACTAAGAGTGTAAAGACGTTCCTGAGGTGTTCCACATGTTCTCCGTAGGTTTTCGAGAAGACAATAATGTCATCGATGTACACGAGTACAAATTTCCAGAGGACCTCGTGCAGAGCCCTGTCCATCACCTGCTGAAACGTTGCGGGGGCATTGATCAGGCCAAAGGGCATTACGACGAATTCGTATATACCGCAAGGTGTGGTAAAGGCGGTCTTTTCTCTGTCTTTGGGCGCTACTTCCACCTGCCAGAATCCTGACGCCAAGTCTAGTGTTGAGAAGTAAGTGGAGTGTCCTAGGGCGTCTAACATGTCGGCTATTCGTGGCATAGGGTATGCGTCTGGCTTCGTCGCTGCGTTCAACTTTCTATAGTCAACGCAAAGTCTATATTTCCCGTTTTTCTTGTTTACCACCACCGTGGGCGCGGACCATGGGCTAAAAGACTTATGGATCAGTCCGTTGTCTAACATTCGGGCCATTTCCTCCTTCAAGAATTCCAAGTGTCGCGGGGAGGTACGATACGGGTGTAGCTTGATAGGCTTCGTCTCGCCTGTGTCGATGGTGTGTTGGTATAAATTGGTTCTCCCGAGTTGTGATATGTCGTTCACCACTAGTTCCGGGAATTCTTGAATAACTTTGTTGACTTGCTGCTTGTGTTCGTTTTCTTCGAGCATTTCCATGCCTCCATACGCCAAGTTGCAACGGGTGTCGCGGATCTCGTCCCTTGGGAGCACAGACGTGGCTTCCCAGTCTTGCAATCGTCCTTTGCATATCTCGCAACTATCTTCTCTTGCTTCTAAGTATCAGTCGCACCAACAATATGTCTTTGGTCCTACTACTCCACGTTTATCCTTTTTTCCTCTGACACCGTTGAAGCAGTATGTCAGGTAGTCGTGTGTTTCCCAATCGATGAGTTTGGAGCTTGTGCGTATCCCCTCAGAGGTGATCTTGTATATTGTGTTGGCCTCCCGCTGGGGTAGTTCGTAGGTTAGTCCTGCAAATCCCGCCATGTCGCTTTCTTCGTCCGAATCGGTGTCTTCACTTTCGTCCTCACTGTCCTCCTCGTCATTGCCATTTGGTGTCGTCGGGTTCGTGTTTCTGCAGGGAACTTCCACTGTCCCCTTGCCGTCCTTTAGTGTCAGCTTACATTCCTGGTAATCAATAATTGCCTTCGCTTTCCTCAGCCAATCCGTGCCTAGGACTAGCGCATATCCCGTTGCATCGATTACCTCCATGTCTACCGTTACGGTTTTACTCTCTAATTTTATGGGAATTTGGGTCACGATTCCCAGGCTAGGGCGCCTTTCGCCGTGGATGCCAATAATCCTCCTGTCTGATGGTTCCTCGATCTTTCTCCCCAATGATTCCATAAAGCTTTTCGAGATGATACTGATGGATGACCCGCTGTCGAGGATCACTTCGACCTTCCATCCCGCGACCTGGGCCTTGCACATCATGGGCGTATTTCCTTCCGTGTTTGCATGGTTTGCAGCTTTTGTCACCTTCGTTCGTTTTATTGTCAGGGCTTTTCGTGCTTCTGCTCGGTAAGGTGCCATCGTCAGTAGTTGTCCTAGTGTGATGTTGGCTTTTGTTGTCAATAAGTCAGTAACTATAGAGTAGGGTGGGGCGTCTTGGGCTATAAGTGGTTGTCAAACAGGGGGTATTTTTTTTCTCTTCCCTTTTCCGCGGTCCTCGGACACTTCTTCTTTCCTTGCGGAGCGCAATCTCTTTGCTATAGGTTGAGCCCCTCCTTCTTTATCCATAGGGCTTGGCCTTTCTGTTATTATCTTTGTTCCGCCAGTTCTAAACGAGGGCTTTATATCATTCGCACGCTCACCTTCCAGAGGTGCGACTATCAGTTTAAATGCTGTTGCCTTTTCCAGTCAGTCGCAGTGGGCCGTCCGACTTCCTCTTCCTGGGTTGTGAAAGTGCTACCGCTTGTTCCGTTTTGGGATGCTTGGGGTGCAGGTTGGTTTGTTACGGCGTTGGTTTGGGTTCTGGTTGGTTCTTGGATGGGGAGGGTGTTGGGATTCCTTTGGTGTCCTGGTCTCATAGGGCATCCTCGCGACATATGTCCCGTCTGACCGCAGGTGTAGCAGCGAAACGGATCGTTGACGTTGTTGCGGTTCCTTGTATTTTGTTCTCTATTTTCGTTGTAATAATTCGGTCGCCTGTAATTCGTCGTCTTGTTTTCCTTTTCCACGATTCTTTGCAGCGTTTCGGCTATCGGGGCCAGGGCCTTCTGCATTATTTGTTCTATCCTATCTTCCTTTTCGTTATCCCTGTTTCGCGTAGATGCGAATCCCTGCATGCCGGTGGGGGTGATGACGCCGTATCCGGCTGTGGTTTCAGGATAAGTTTGAGCGTTCTCCTCAAACTGTCTCGCGATTCTGATAGCCGTTTCTAGGGTGGGGTTTTCTTGGGACAGGATAAGCGGTCTTGCTTGGTAGGCGATATCTTTCTGCAGTCCTTTTAAGAATTGCCATACCTTCTCGTCTTCGCTCCATCTGTTTTCACCGTCAACCCTCCTGACTAGTTTCTTTATGTCGTTCGCATATCGCTCCACAGTTTCATCCAGCTTCTGGACCTTCATTTGTAGCTCGAATCTCCACTGGTTTATTAGAGCGGTAGTCTTGAAAGCAGTCATAAAGGAAGATTCGAATGACACGTGGTTCTGGTCGTTCCAACGGGTGATAGGGTTTCGTCCTTCTTGGGTTTTGTTAAACCATTGTGCGGCCGCTCCCTGTAGGTATCCACTAACCACGCGAAGCTTGTATTCGCTGCTGTATTGATTTATCTTCGCGGACCTATTGAATTCTTCCAACCATTCCATCGGGTCTTGATTTCTTCCGCAGAACGACGGTATCTTCGCGTCGTTCTTTATGCGGAAGGCATCTTGTAGTCCTCTTATCAAGGCGTTAGTTTCGTTTTCCTCAGCTACCCGACTCATTCCCCTAGTTATTCGCTTGGTTATCCTTCTATTTGACAAATCGGCCGTTGCTTGTTGGGAGTACCAATAAGGAAAATATTTCTAGATTCTTATATTTTCGTTTCGTTGCACGAATTTCTATCAGATTGTCCTTCGCCGTAGATTCGTTGATTAATGATATTTTTATTATGCTAAGGGCTGCTTTTGATCACTATTTTTCGCCAAAGGCTGAAATAGTCAAAAGTTTATTCTATTTTTGACAGTGCTTATTTTGCCTTGAAAGGAAAGAAGAGTAAAGAAATGGTTTGATTTTAAAGGGGGGTCTTTGAAGTGGATTCTAACTAAATATGTTAAGGATTTTCGTAGATCCGTGGGACGGATTTACTTTAATCGAGGAATAAAGGCACTTTATGCCCACCTCACAGGAGGCACCAAATTCTGTCGCGGTCTGCGCAGAACAAAAGAAAATTACGTGAATCAGTCTCACCAAATTTAGGATAACCACACGATAATTCAATGTATAGCTAACGCACTTCTCTTGTGCACAAATTCACGAAGCAGGCAATCAGTCGATCTAAACCTGCTTCCTAACGCTCTCAAACACTGCAATTTCGTGTATTATCTGAAGGTACGATGAGTAAGTGGAGTAAAAGTGTCTTTATTACCGCTTACACACTGCCAGAATTTGATAGACGTTCAAAGTAACTTACAAAGAAATAAAAGACTAGTTTATTAAAGTATTAAAAGTTTATTGCAAAGTATAACAATAGAGATATATTACTGCTTTTGGCGTATCTTATCTTTATTGATATACAAAAGTTTGATTTATTGCAAGAAATATCTAGGATTATTGAGTCATTATGAAATCATTTATCATTAAATTTATTTATTGCAAGGAAAATTATTTATTAAATTTTATTGGTAATCAGAAAAGTTTATTACAAAAGAAAATTATTTAGAAATTCGTTTATTATTACTAGTTATCTACAAAAATTTATTTTACTATTATTTATTTTATTGTTTAAAAGTGTTTCGGAATTATTATTATTATTAAAAGTGTAGAAATTTATTTAGAATTTTAAGTGCAAATGAATAAAGAAAAGTTTTTCTGCCAGAAGGAATCTCTCGTTTCTCTTCCCAATCGCAGCTTCTTTTATGGTTCTTCTCTTGTTTTTCTTTTACCCTGGGTTGCCACCCATATTGTCACTCGGGGGTGTTGTATGAGGGTGAATAATTACCTTTGTACTTCACCCAGGTGGTGGCACATATTTTGCCATCTTTGTTCGCCACCTTCAGTGGTCACAGTCGTTTCCGTGTCACCACAGTATAAATATTTAGATGATGATAATAAAATCTATTTATCATAAAGTCTTTAAATAATTTGGTATTTTTTATGACGTAATGTCTACTACTTATAATAACCTATTGAATAAAATTATAAATTGTACAACGGAAATTCGGACTGTTTGTAAAAACTCTGATTAAGTTTTAAATATCCAACTTAATAATAAACTTAATAATAATAATAAAAATGTCGTTTAAATTTTTTGACAAACTATCTCAAGATTTTTCAGAACTTCTTAATGACAAGAAAGAATACAATGTCGTCATTGAAGTTGGTAAAGAAGAAAACAAGAAATCTTTTACTTCGCACTCAGTTGTTTTAAGTTATCATTCTACCCACTTCACCAAAGAGTTAGAAAACACTGTTATGAATGAAAATCATGTGAAGACACTCAAATATTTGAAATTATTCTTAAATAAGTTTAAGAAAATTACTTATTACTTAAGTAATATTGTATAAGTATTTCGATACAAAATTAACATATTTTATTATATTTATTAATATAGTGTCACAGGAGTGCAGAGTATTTCGAACAATTTCTCAAATCAGTCTCATAGTTTGCATCACACAAACAAATAATAATACACTCTATCTGCCAGTAGGTCAAGCAATCAATCAATCTAAACTTGCCTATCTCGAAACAGATAATAAATATATAATAAATAATAATAATAATCAAATAATAATCAAATTAATTATGAAGCACAGTGAGTAAGGTGGAGTAAAAGTAGTAATGCAGTATCAAACAATATTTAATAATATTTCGCAATATTACGACACAAAATATAAGTTTATTAAAATATAAAATATAAAGTTTTAAAAGTAAAGTATCATTCAACAACAGAAATATTACAGCGTGACGTATCTTTCCTGTTCCTGAAAGAAGTTTACTTTTCTATATAATATTTATTAAAGTATTTCGAATTATTCTGAATTATTTCTATTTTTTTTTTTTTTTAAGTTGACTAGCTGGATCTGAACCTTTATTTGATAGCGTTTACATACAAGTATATAATTACATTTAAATAAAAATTCTAACTAAAAACACAATACAGCATTTTACCGCTTAACTCGAGCTATGGAAGGATACCCATTCTGAAGAGGTGAACTCCCAAATGTCAATTAAAAACAAACAGTCACAGATCGTGACCTAAAAAAACTTCAACACCCCTGTACTCTCCTTTACGAATNATAAATAATAATAATAATCAAATAATAATCAAATTAATCATGAAGGCACAGTGAGTAAGGTGGAGTAAAAGTAGTAATGCAGTATCAAACAATATTTAATAATATTTCGCAATATTACGACACAAAATATAAGTTTATTAAAATATAAAATATAAAGTTTTAAAAGTAAAGTATCATTCAACAACAGAAATATTACAGCGTGACGTATCTTTCCTGTTCCTGAAAGAAGTTTACTTTTCTATATAATATTTATTAAAGTATTTCGAATTATTCTGAATTATTTCTATTTTTTTTTTTTTTTAAGTTGACTAGCTGGATCTGAACCTTTATTTGATAGCGTTTACATACAAGTATATAATTACATTTAAATAAAAATTCTAACTAAAAACACAATACAGCATTTTACCGCTTAACTCGAGCTATGGAAGGATACCCATTCTGAAGAGGTGAACTCCCAAATGTCAATTAAAAACAAACAGTCACAGATCGTGACCTAAAAAAACTTCAACACCCCTGTACTCTCCTTTACGAATGACATTGTACCCACCAAATATACTACTACTTTCCTACAACACCTTAGAGAACAACTTCTCACCCTTTATACTTTTAACATTACTCTCCCAGTGCTAACACATTACTCGGCGGACCTTCAGCTATGGCGAATTGCACGGTGGATCAGTCCAAGGCGAGCCTACATTGGTAATTTACTTTTCGAACCGAAGTTCTCCCACTTGATATCTCGCACCCCAAAGGCTACTTTTCTCTGATCAAGCTCCCTGCAGATTGTAAGTAAAAGTACCCAATAATTTTATTAACATCCTCATCCCCTGTAGACTCCTTTGTACCCCACGTATTCTCCCCAAATCCACTCGTCGATTGTCATCTAAATTCCACGTGCTCATCCATATGACTTTCACATCATGCACCAAATGATCGTAATGATCGACAATCAGGGTCAAACTGAAATTTGACAAATCCCCCAAAAAAGTTATTACCATGAAAAAAGGAGAATTTGTGGTACAGAACCTCTTCTTATCCAAAGAAAATAAACAGCGCTAGTTGACTTCTTCGTTTCCCACGTTCATATAAACGATACTTCCAAAACTAGGAAAAGGTAGTGACCTCCAACCATTTTTTCGTTACTTTATATACCTTTGTATTGGTACGAAAGGAGTAAAAAAATTTTTTTTTCTTTTCATACTCTCCTGGGAAGAAAGCAAAGAAACCGTCTACATTTTCTATCAAAGAACCTAGCACCAAACACCAGAAACAACATCGCAAGCCCCTAAAAGAGCTCAGCTTTGACCTTTAGTCTTAACTGGTATGGCCATTAACCTCCAACTAAAGTCGTAACTTATAAGAGCTAGTTCCGTTATTTACTGCGCATTTTGAGTATCAGTCAAGAGAAGAGAAAGAGTTTTTTTTTTTAATTATTTCTATTTAATTAATTAACTATCAATTATATTCTAACTATCATTCACTGACTACTGAAACTTACTCCTGACAACAGTCGTATTTATACTTTCTCTTTTGTTTACACTTCATCTTTGTACTTCATACTTCATTCTTTGTGCATCATTCTTCATTCTCGTACGATATCCTTCATCCTCGTACGGTATCCTTCATCCTCGTACGGTATCCTTCATTCTCGCACGACATTCTTCATCCTTCATCCTCGTACAAGGATGACAATCACCTGAAAGTTCATCTAGTGTCACAAAAATATCATCCCCCGTGACATTTCACCTGATTACCAATTTACTTCACCACAATAGATACATCTATGGCAGAGTTGTCGACATTGAAAATATAGAAACCAAAATCGTTTATGAATTAATGATTGTTGCTAATAAATTGGAATTTGAAGAACTATCAAAAAAATTGGAAAGTTATATTGTTGAATCTAAAGCTTCTTGGTTAAGAACTCATTTCTCTCATATTTATCATTCAATCTTTGAAAGTAATAAATCTGATGAATTCAAAGGTTTGAACCAATTTTACAATGATATTATTTCAAAACATCCAAATTTAATTTTTGAATCCGAAGATTTCACTTTGCTCCAAGAAGCAGCATTAATTTCTATTTTGGAAAGAGATAACCTGCAATTAGAAGAAATTAAAATTTGGGATTATGTTATCAAATGGGAAATTGCACAAAATCTTACATTGCCTACAAATTTGGAAGAATGGTCTAAAGAAAATTTCAAGACTTTAAAAACAACACTACAACAATATTTACCACTAATTCAATATTTTCATATTTCTGAGAAAGATATTTGGGAGAAATTAAAGACTTATAGAAAAATCCTTTATATGCAGCTTTGGAATGATTTATATCAATGACTCATATTTTCAAATCAACCAGTTAAATCCCTCATTTTACCAGCAAGAATTATTTCAAATCCTGAATTATCTCAAAGAATTAATGAACTGATCTCAACAATAATCAGTGAAGGGCATGTTGCAGAAATTTCAACATGGATTGATCGTAAATCGACTATTTATTCTTTTGCAAATGTACCATATAAATTTCAATTAATTCTTTGAGGAAGTAAAGATGGTTTTCAACCAAAAACATTTTGGGATATGTGTAATGGGCAGGCCGGCATGATTGTGATGCTAAAGTTGCAGGAACTGATGAAATACTTGGAGGTTATAATCCATTAGCTTGGAATTCAAAAACTTAAAACACTTATACGAAAACAAGCGATAACTTTATATTTTCATTGAAAAATGGGAATATTCAAAATTCAATTCTCAGCAGAGTTAAAAATAAAACTCGGACTCTATATTATTTTGATTTCAATAATCAAAAGACTTGTGGTCTACATTTTGGTAATAGTGAATTTTTTTTGCAATCAGATATTTTTGATTTTACTAAAGACAAACGATGTTATGGTTATGGTTATGTTCATCACTATGAAAAATGTATTAGAACAACTAATAAAGAATTTTCTATTTTAGATTATGAAGTGATTAAGATTATTAAAAAATAGTAATTTCAAATTCAAAATGTACAATGAATATATAATAAAAGCTGTTTTATAATAAAGTCTTTGAATAATTTGATATTTAGTAACCCATAATAATCTATTGATTAGAACTCGTATTATAATTTTGTTGAAAAAACAAATCCAAAATTTCGCAATATAAAGAGCAAATAATCAAAAATAAAAAATAAGCATATTTTAATAATCATAATAAAAGTATCTCTATCATTATTCTTTCGTATTAAATAAAGACTTATTTTTTTTTTTGCGTGTGTATAACGCAAGTCAATACTAACAGCTAATAATCAAAAGCGAATATTGAATAAAATAATGCATATTTATATAGGTAATAATAATGGTTTATTTAACATTCTCCTTATCTTAGCAAAAAAAAGATGTTAAGAATATTTCTGCTAGATGAACTATCAAATTCTTTTTTTATCATAAACATCCATCATTAAAAAAGAAATAAAAATCCATAAAAAAAAGATCATGTAACATCAAAAAAAACTAAATATTAATAAATAAAGTTTCTCACTTAAAGAGATAATTCACCTCGGAATTGGAATCAAAATCTAATTCGTCAGTTTAAGAATGATAACAAAAAGATTAATAAAGTTATAGTAAATTGAATGTTTTGATTTCTTGTCACCTTATTCCTAATTGATCCAGCTGCTACAGCTAGAAGAAGAGGAAAAAGTATTATTATTAGTAGTAATAGTGCTTCATCCTTTGATATCTGCTCCCATGGTGTCACATTTAATCTCAAGCTGTAATCATAAAACCTAAAACCTGTACCTGTGAGAAAAAAGAGAAAAGGTGAATATAATATAAAAAAATTAAAGTACTTGATTCTTTTTTTTCAAATAATGGTACTTAAACTATTTGATTTAGTAGTTTATAGCATAGCAAAGTACATATATTGTAAAAAAAATCATAATACTGAGGGTGCACAAACTCCACATGGGATGTGCACAGGATTTTGAAATGTTGCGAGTGTCATGGGAGATGACAGTAAGATGATGGTGTAACCAAGATGAGTGTGTTACCATTTAGATGACAGATTCCTCATTCTTGTATATTATTCTTTATTCTTGTGTGTCATCTTTAAAAATAGAAAAGGATATGTTTAGACACGACAACAAAGGATGAAAGAAAACAAGTTCAAAAGTGTATAAAATAGACTGGTAATTTAGGATGTGAAAAGGATCAGCTCATTTTTGCAATTTTTATAATTTTTAATTTTCTTTTGGTACATTTTGAATAAATACAAAAATCTTTCACCTAATTTGTAATAAAATAATAAATAATCTTTTGGTATGCATTTTATAATAAAAATAAATAATAAAGATAGAAACATATTGTTTCAATTTAGCAGCAGAGATAAGACACACCAAAGCAGTGATATATTTTTGTTGTTACATCTTTGCAATAAGTTTAATAGTTTCAACATACTTTGTAATAATTTGATACATTTTAAATATTTTATTTCATGATAACGGTAATATTGGTGAGAAACGGTTAACAGTCCGTAATACCTCTATTACTAATTTTGTAATTTCTTGAATAAAGTTACTGAATAAAATCTGAAGCTAAGATTCAAAAGTTTGTGTAGTGAGTTATAAAAAGATACTTTTACTCTACTTACTTTCATACCTTCAGATCGCACCTGTGTGTACTATGTTAGAGTTTATTATATATATCTATTCATTGCGAGTAGGCAAGTGACTGCTTGATCCTACTGGCAGATAGTGGACGTTATTATACTTGCACGCAAAATTATTTTGGGGCCCCGAAATTGCAATTTTGGGGAAAAAAGTCGAAATAGTTTTTCATAGAAGATGAAATTATTTTACTTAAAACCCAAAATTTTTTGATCACCCAGATTTATTCTTTGATTGAAGATACACATAACTGGATATTTTTTTTACTTCTATATATAGAATAGATTCTGTATAAATCTCAAAAAGTCGAAATACCTCAAAAATCCAAAATCAATTTTGGGAACATGTATAGACGTTATGAAATATTGCGTACAAGAGTACATTGAGTTAGTATGAAAAGGGGTGTGACGAGAGTTCGATTTACACTAGTCAAATGGAAAAAAATAGAATGGTTTTATTATGAATAAAATTCCGATTGATAGCTAAATTTGCTAAGATTTATTAAATATAGGCAGTCGATTTTTTCCAATTTATAAATAGGAATTTCCGATTTATGAATTTTCACAGATAGGATGTCCGATTTATGCATATTTGCGCCATCAATAGAATTCCAATTTTTGTTCATTCGACCAGTGTTAGTGGGACTAATTGACATAACTTTACTCTTTGTTCTGGGCAGACCACCACAATACGTCATTGGTAATATTGATATTATTATATCAAGAGAATTAAAAATATTTTGCCTGGAAAAATATCAATACCAAATAGAAGGATGATTTTTTTTCTTCCATTAGAAAAATATAAAATTTATACTATTTGATATAGTTATGATTTTTTTCTTAAGATATTATTTCAAACTAATTGTTTGACTTAATGATTGTTATCGGTAGAAATTCACAAAGGTTTGTTATTCTCTATTTTAATTTGTCTTTTAATATAGTAAAATCATTTGAATTTTGTAATCACTTCTTTTAATATGGATGGCTTTGCTAAATACATCACATTCGCATGATTTTTTAGGATATAACCTGTCTGTGTTGACAAAAGCAGACAGGTTATATTCTGTGATGTAGATGGCCTGCATTAACAGTATAAATTAGGCCGATTTAAAAAATTAAGACACAGCTTATCCTCTATATTATAAGATAAGCTCACGGTTTATCTTTTATATAATGAGATAAGCTTACAGCTTATTCTCTATATAATGAGATAAGCTCAGGACTTATCCTCTATATAATAAGATAAACTCAGGGCTTATTGGGATAAGCTCATGGCTTATCCTCTATATAATAAGATAAGCTCAAGGCTTATCTTCTATATAATGAGATAAGATTATGGCTTATCCTCTATATAATAAAATAAGCTTATGGCTTATTCTCTATATAATAAGATAAGCTCATGGCTTATCCTCTATATAATAAGATAAGCTCACAGCTTATTCTTATATAATGAGATAACCTTATGGCTTATCTTCTATATTATGAGATAAGCTTATGGCTTATCTTCATAATTTTACGTGCAAGTATAATTAAACACTAATAACTTGATTTGAATTGTAATTTTATGTCAAATTAATTACTTTATAATTATTTGTTTAATAAAAAATAAGATAACATATCAGTATTAGTATTTTTTTTTTCAGGTTTGTGCTATACTTCAAAATTATAAGGTTGTAAATATAATATCCACCATACTAATTTTCTTTTTATAATACTTAAATATAACTATTTTAATACTGAATGTCAGTTATTTTTTTTTGTTGACTAATTAGTAAAAATTATATAACTAGTATAAAAAGAATACAAATTAAATAAAAACAGACTAAAATTAAACTAGTTAAGCTAGATAATTTACAGTCTAACCTATACTATGAAATAGAAACTTATTTCAAAAAGACTGAGGCCTCAAATATCAATATTAAAAAAAAACAGATTACAAAGATTATAACTTAATTTCTTAATGAACAATATCATTCCCTCACAAAATAAACTTCATTTACTTACAATAACTTACACAGGTTGAATTAACAAAAATCAGAATTTTATTAATAGTGCAAATATGCATAAATTGAACATCCTATTTGTGAAAATTTATAAATCAGAAATTCCCGTTTATAAATTGGAAAAAATTGACTATCTATATTTAATAAATCTTAGTAAATTTAGTCATTAACACTGGTTGAATGGAAAAAAATAGGACGGTTTTATCATGAATAGGATTCTGATTGATGGCTAAATTTGCTAAGATTTATTAAATATAGGCAGTCAATTTTTTCCGATTTATAAATAGGAATTTCTGATTTATAAATTTTCACAAATAGGATGTCTGATTTATGCATATTTGCACCATCAATAGGATTCTGATTTTTGTTCATTCGACCAGTGTAATCAAAATTAAATTTATAATAAAACTGTTTTATTTTTTTTCATTTGACAACAACACCCAACCCTTTATATCTTTATATATTTTCTGGTGCTGCATGTTACTGTGGACTCCAGGTAAAACTTTACATATTCAAAATTAATCCCAAACAAATACTAGTAATGGTCCCTTCTTTTTGAACTATAGGTTTTTCCATTATTACCATCCCACTCCCTGGAACTACATTCTCAGATATAGGTATAAAAAAGGTATCTAATAATTTTTATAACAATATTTAACAATCCAACAATTAATAAATTACTTATCACAACTCACACCCTGGCAACAACTAATAAACAATATATATCACTATATCATCACTTTTTATCATCAGTAGTTCACACATAATTGACATAATTGACAATCGGGATTAAACCAAAATTTGGTATTTCTTTCAAAAAGTTATTGACATGAAAAAAAGAAAAATTATATAATGCAGATCCAGTTTTTATCCAACAAATATTAAACAGCTCCAGCATACTTCTCTGTTTCCAGTATTTTTACTTCATAGCATTGTTAACCCAAAAAAAAATTGCCTACTCGTCAGGACTTTTGTTTGTTTATTCTTGTACTTTTCTGCTATAAGAACTATTTCTGAGAAGAAAGCAAAGTTTGCTGTCTACATTTTTCACTAAAGAAGCAAGAACCAAACCTGTAGGTAAGATTTCATATATTTTTTAATGACCAAGTCTACTCCTGTAGTCTTATCTGGTTAGGACTAGAACCTTCAACTACCAAGACCAAAAAAAAATATTAATTTTACTACTGCATTACGTGTGATTGACACAATTAGTTGAGTCAGATGCAATTAAAAATTGAAATTTTAAGAGTTGTGTCAAGGCCAAATTAGTTTTGACAACATGTATAACATACTTATGTCTTTTATAATTTTATTGGCTCAAGATAGCTTCTAGTCCTTGTGCAAAACCATTTATAATTAAATAAAATATTTGCTTAACTTTTTCAATTTTTGCACAGTTGACCATTATCTTATTGTCACTAACTATATAACCTAAAAATTCCAATTTAAGTTACAAGAAATGACATTTATCATCAGTAAATTTTTTTAAACGTAAGCCTTTGAAGTATTTCACTTAAATAATCTTCGAATATCTCCAATATAAATGAATATTTACAAAGGTTATTGGTACCAAAAACCTTTATTTTTATTAATAAAACATAATATTGCGGAGGTTATTGATATTGATAACCTTTAATAAACTACATTTTATTATAACAAATGTAATATTTGTAAAGATTATTAGTCTGATAACCTTCAATAGCCTTTGAAAATGAAATTATTTCAATTACCTTTATTATAAAAAATTTCCTGATGAATATATAATGACATGACATAGATTTAATTAGAGATTCGTAATTAAAAATATAGATTTTATAAAACTAAAATAATAAAAATTGTTTAACCATTATTTCTTTGCTTATCAAGCAATTTCAATTAACTGCTTAGATGAATTATTAATTCATTACAATATGATTTGAGTCGAAAGTGATAAATTAATAAATAAAAATAATTTTTGACTAAATAATGTACTTATTCATAAGAATGTAATTATAATTATGAATAAAATCGCAATAGTAATTTTTCTAATGTTTGTAGATGAATGAAATTTTAATATTTAATATTTCGATTCATTATATTTTTATAACCAACAATCCACAATAAACATTAACTATAAAATATATTTTTTATAACATATTTATTTATAGTAAAAATGGAAATTAAGCCAGAATAAGAGAAATTTAAAAAAAAAAATTACAAGTATGAAAAGTATTTTTTTTTTAAAAAAAAAAGTAAGATGAGAAACAAAAAAGAAAAATTAAAGAGATACAAAATTTACTCCTTCTTTAACCCTCCAATTATTCACATTTTCCCTTGCAACAATTCTGGCATCATCGAGACAATTACCAGTAAACTCTAAATTCTGATTACTGAGAAGCTCTTTAGCTTCATCAAATAGTGTGAATGCTTCTTCTATTTTCTCTTCACAGTTTTTTAGGCTTTTCACAATTGCCTTGACTTCATCCCTAATTACAAAAATGTTAATATTATCGACAAAAGATCAATACAGTTCATAATATTAATAATAATTATATACCTGCTTAATTCTTTATTTTCGCGCTTCTTCGTACATCTTTCTTGCTTGATGTCACAATGCATTTTAATGATGATAGCATGAAGATACTTAAGTGATCCTGTTAATTTTTTATCTATTCCTTCAACCAAATTATGAATCGATTTGAAAAAGTTTTCAGGGTTCAAAAATTCTTCATAATGATAGCCATTTTTATAGGCTTGAATTTGGTTATAAAAAGCGTCTACATAATATAAGTAGGCTTCTAAGTAATCAGAAATCTTCCCCCGTTTTGTGTTGCATCTTTCACTTCGATGCTTATAGTCGGTTGCCTTTTTTATCTTATAAAAATAAAGCATATGGTATGCTTGGACTTCAGAGTTATCAGCAACATTAATGTTAATTGTATTATTAATACTACTATTACTATCTACTCCTTTCCCTTTATTTCTTGGTTTAATTGGTATTTCTGAAATATTGGGGATCGAGAAGGTTGGCTTATCCTGTTGTGTCGCAAATAGAGACTAAGAAATAATATTAATTATTTTGTATTAAATACTTAAAGATAAATAAAAATTTAAAACCTATATATTTATATTTATAATTATTTACTTGAAGAATTCTAGTTGCTTCATCTAATGTTCTTTGTTTTTTTCGTTGTTCTACAAGCACTGATGCACTTCTATTGATAATTATTCTTTTTCTTGGAACTTCATTGATATTATCAGTTGTAGATCTTTGGCGTTTCATTTTTATGATTTTAAAGGTAGGTTGTAGGAAAATATGTAAAGGGATTATAATTTTTTAAAAAAATTTCGAAGTTCGTAATTATAGGGAATAAAAATTTTTGATTCTTAGAGATTCGGGAATTTGGATGATTAAATGAATTACTGTTAAAGTGAAACATTCTATAAATATGTTGCAACATTATGTAATCCTTAAATTTTTTTCATATTATTTCATTTATATGTACTTGATTGTATAATAATACTGCTATAGCTATACCACCTTTATATTATACTTAATTTAGAAAATCTAATATCAGAATGATCATAATATCAAGCAATTTTGATTGGATAACTAAGTCATAGTTATTATTTTAGGAATGATACTCAGTAACAAAATTACATAATCGTGTGATGGGAACATTTTTAATAATAACAAAAACATCAGGAGAAATGTGAATCGGGAACAGAAGAAAAAAAGGAAAAAATAATCATAAATGTGAAATGAGAAATGAGATTACATGTGAAATCTGTGATTAGATGTGATTGGAGTTGAATCCTTCAAATTTTTAATAGTCTAAATCCACCACTTTTAATCAAATATAGTTGAACTTTTTTATTGTACATGTATTGACGTGAGATCTATTCATTAAAAAATTTGATATTTTATTAAAACAATACCATAAATTTAGTGACCTGAAAATTTTAAAATTTCATAGTTTAGGTCTAAAATGATTAGTCAAGTTTACGTTGTAAAAACAAGAATAATAAATTACAATGTAAAAGGTATTTTTCGAACTTCTGTAAAAGTATTTATGTATTTAACGAGTTAGTGTTAGTAAAGTGGCATTTTTACTTTTCTGTTGTGCCAAGCATTCTAGTGTTATCAAAAGTAATATCAGCAGTAGCAATAGTTTAGCCTTGATTAGAGCTACTATAACTATTTTGGTAAATTACAATAAAGTTAAGGAGACGTAAACTGCATTACATCAGATTTACGGACAAAAATTATTTTTGTGATACTTATATTACATAATCCAAAAATATTATAAAAAGGTTCCCTTTTCACTCAAAAATTTTTTTCTCACTTTCATTACTTCTCTGAGTGAATACAGAAGCCACATTACTTTTCTTTAAAAAAAACCCAGTCTTATTAATTGGTAGAAATGACAAAGTTCTATGAGCACTTGTCTATAAAATTTTTACATTTCTTAACTTTTTACAAATTAATGACACGCAATATTAACATTGCATAATCGAAAAACAAAACATTATAAAAAGTTCATTTTTATTCAAAAATTTTTTTCTTTCTCTGTATGAATAAGAAGACAAATTACTTTACGAAAAAACCAATCTTATTAAAAAGTAGAAACAGTCAAGTTCTACCATTGATGGGTATATGAACACTTTGACTGTTCTTAATTTTCTTGTAAAAATACTGGTCATTTTGGAAGTACGAAACAACAAGACTCCACAAGAAAATATCAAGCATATCATTGATATAATCTGTGAGGAAATTATTCAAGGTCTAGGTATATTGGAAGTTGTTTCTTCCATAGCAACCGTTAGGATCAAGGTCTTTAATTGCGGTGCTTTCATGCTGATAATCTGACATCCGTTTTTTTCTCCAAAAATTGAGGTATTCAATATATGGGAATTTTCTATCTTTCTCTAAGTAAAGCAAAGGACGGAGATTGTGTAAATATTATTGTAAATATTGTAAATATTGTAATATTATTCTAATATTGTAAATAGTTTTGTATATTATTGGCATATTTTAATGGGTGGAGGGAGGGATCGTATATTGCATTATAGATTCATTTGTATTATAGATTTCAAAAACATTATAGATTTCACTTGTATTATAGATTTCATTAACATTATAGATTTCACTTGTATTATAGATTTCGCTTGTATTATAGATTTCATTCGTATTATATATAAGAGTAGTATAGTTTGATTTATTTAATACGGAGAGTTATTATAATAGCGATGGGAAAATGAAAGGATAGAAATTCGTGGATAAAAACCGGCGATGATCATAAGTCATTTTGAAGGGGATCAAAATTAATAGGCCACAATCTTTATAATTTCGAAGGTATTAGTATGATGGGTCACTAGCTTTCAATAGTTATTTTGGAGGTAGAAATCCCATGGAGGTCTTTAAATTATGCGGATAATATTTTTATTAGCCTATTTTGGAGGCGTTCATCTATATGGGAATTTCATTTCTGATCTTCTCTTGGTTACGAAATCATTTTGGAGTTGTTGGAAACTAAATAATACTCTAAATAATGCTCTTGAATTAAGGTTACGAGGCGAAACTTAAAAAAGTTAGAAAGTATAATGAAGCACCAATGGATTTTAGCAAAGCATTGGAAAAAGAACTAGCTAATGCTCTTGAATTAAGGTTACGAGGCGAAACTTAAAAAAGTTAGAAAATACAATGAAGCATCAATGGATTTCAGCAAAGTATTGGAAAAAGAACTAGGTAATGCTCCTACGAGGAGAAATCTATCAAAAGTTAAAAAAGCATAACGAAGCATCAATAGAAACAAATAATGCTCTTATGTTAAGGTTACGAAGAGAATCCTATCAAAAATTAAAAAATAATGATTAAGGATTAATGGATTTTTATAAATCCTTAGAAATTCAACCAAACTTGTATTAGGATTACGAGGGAAACCTATCTAAAGTTAAAAAAATTACATTGGAGTATTAATAGATTTTAATGGATCTTTAGAAATTCAACAAAATAATCGGGATTCACATGAAGAAAATATTGGCGAGTATTATGAAATATTGGGAATGGAACCAAATAATGCTCTTGAATTAAGGTTACAAGGATATTTTTAGAAAAGTTCAATGATGCATTAATAGATTTTATTAAAGCGTTGAAAAAAGCATAAAACCTGCTTTTGCATTGCATTAATATCGCGAGGAGAAACTTATCAAAAGTTAGAAAAGTATAATGAAACAATAATAGATCTTATTCATTCATTAGAATTAGAATCAAATAATGTCCGTGTATTAAAATCACAATGGGAAACTTTCCTAAAGTTATAATTGTATTATAGTTCATTAATTGATTTTAATAATTTATTAGAAAAGAAACAAATGACACTCTTGCGTTAAGATCACGAGGAGAAACTTATCAAAAGTTAGAAAAGTATAACGAAGCATTAACAGACATTGATATAATAATTCATTAGTATTTGATCCAAATAATTATCTTACGTTAAGATAATGAAGGGAAGCTTGACAAAAGTTAGGAAATTACGATATATTTTAACAAATCTTTGAAAATAGAAATAATCCTTTTGCATTAAGATTATGAGGACAAGATATGGCAAAAGTTAGAAAGAAATTAATGATATGACAATTAATCGAAAAATAATGATTTTTATTAATTAAAAAGATAATGTAATTGAGAAATGATCATAATTTCGTGTTTAAATATTCCCATTAAGATTAAATAAATAAATATTTATCGGTTTTATTAATAGTTAATTACTTTTTACTTACAACAAATATATATTGTTACGCATTCAATCCTTCTTCTTAACTTCTGCTGCTTTCGGAAGAGGAAATAGTGTATGGTTCCAGTACAACAGTTACAACAACCACCCCTTCAACTACAGTAACTAGGACTGCAACAACAAAACGAATTTCCTTGTCAACCATTACTAATCATTATATTCATAATTACACTCACCTTCACCACAACCTTGCCTCTACTTCTTCTCTTAATTCAACTTCCCTTTACTCCTCCTCTCTCCTAATTATAATATTATTATGAAAGTATCGGATGTGGTTTTAAATAATAATATATCACAACTTTATCTTTTATTTTAATAGTGATATTGATATTTTATTTTCTAACTCTTTATAAAAATATGATGACCGACATTTCAATACATTAGAATGTGTTGTATTCTTATTTTCAACTTTAATGTTCCCATTGTAATCATCTTTATCGTTTATCACAATAAAATTTTGAGATAACTTGTCATCAAATTTTATCGGTCGGTCGGGAAAAGGTTAACAAAATTGGATGGAAAAAAAAAGATACATATTACCGATATCCAGTGATGCTTTGCTTCCAATGAAATTTTATTTTTATTTTTTTTAAAAAAATAATATTTAAATAAATAAACCTTGCTCTAAGAGGAAATAACTTTCCTTTTTCATCAATTAATAATAATAAATTAATTAGACATTTTTTAGATATCGAGAAATACATAATAATACAATGAATCATAAATATTAAATAAATATGATGCGATTATTTTTTTTAAATTTTCTCATTGTTTCTTAGACAAAAAAAAATGGCAATTAAAATTTCCACAGAATTATTGATTGTGATTTTAAATAATGTCAAATCAATTCGAGATTTATATTCATCATTATTGGTTAATCGAATCTGGTGTAAAGTTACTGTACCTTTACTTTTGGAACTACTTTGAGTCAAGAATGTTGTATGGAAAATAAGAAGTTGAGGAAGAAAGCATTATGTATTCGAACTTATATATCATGCATGGATACTCAAGCTAGAACTTTACTTACCCAAAATGGATTTGATTTATCATCATCCAGCATTACCACCTCAAGCCACTTTTGATTATCTATCATTCGCTCATAAATTATCTATTTAATTTTATTTCCATATATTCACAATCACAATATATTATTGGTTCAGATCGAGATAATTACTGTAATAACAAATCGATATTATTTCGTGAGATATTTAAATTGATAATAAATCGTTGTACATTTCTGAATTGGCGGAACTTTAAGATTATATTAGAACATCTTTTAAATATAGAAATTATAAAGATTTAATTGGTTCTATTTTTAGTTACTTGGCGCCCTGAAATTATTTAAGAAAAAAGATGGTTTTACTTTGAATATAAAAGATTATTAACTGAGTGTGAATCATCAAAATTAATTTGTGATAATATTTTAAATATGGATTTGTTGTTCTCAGATTCTCAAGCGCAATTATTAGCAAAACTTATTAGTGCTCAAAAACGTTTAGAAATCTATCAATCGTTGCTGATTGCTGATTATCTAGATTACAATTCAGTATTTTGGGCTATCATTGGTCAAAAAGAAAGTTTAAAGAGTCTGCGTTTAAAACAAGTAAAGTTGATGGTAATAAGTGGAAATCATCATCAATTTGACACTTCAAAAACTTATTATTGAAGATAGTCGTTGATTACATGATTGGATTGTTTATTCTTGGCTTCATCATTCATTCAATTAAGTAGTTTTCATTATTTTCATTCGGGATATGTATTTAATAAGTATCCTCAAGAATTCATTATAAAAATCCTCGAGTCGTCTAATACAAATTTAAAAAATATTTTTCTAGATTTATTTTCTACAATTCATGCATTTTCAGCAATTTTAAATTATTATACGAAGATTACCATATTTAACTTTACATACTTTAAGTCCTGAACAAGTAACAGCAATATTTAATAATAATTTTAATTAAGAAGATTTTCATTTGATCGTGGAAGAGAAGAATTTGATGCAAATGAATTATTATGTCAGATGGCAGAGAATGTACCAAAATCACTTGAAGCTATTGAAATTAAAATGGGGGATATTCAGTGCTGATAGTTTAAGAAAATTTTTTAAAGAGTAGTGTCGTCGTAAAGGAAGAGGAGGAAATAAAAAAGATTATTGTAAAAAAAAAGTGGAACTATTTGTACTAAGTAATGAACATTTTAAAGTTATTGAAGAATATGAAGTTCAATTTGGTATAGAATATATTTTATAATAACGTTTGCAGGTTGAGTTATGTGTTTCATTAATTCATTTATTATTTTGTTACGTTAAATATAAGAATATTAAAAATATTATGTAAAAATCAACGATATATATGAAATTTATGCAATTTTTATGATAATAATTAATTAATTAAAAATAGTTAATCAAAAAAAAGTATTAATGGTTATTTTAATGATTATGGGGTATTTGATTGATATCGACATAATAGTTGGGTGTTTCAAGAAATAGGGGAGGCATTTTTTTAGCCTGAATTTTTAGTCTGCCATTTTATATTCACAATTTAGAAATGCTATTTATTTAATTAACTAGGAAAAAATAAAAACAAAAAAATTATTATAATTTTAATTATTAAGACTAATTAATCAAGAATTACCTTCCAGTTTAATGTTAAATTTTATAATTCAAAAAGAAACAGTCCAAATAATTTTTTTTTTAATAATTTAATAAACAAAATTTTATTAAACAAGTGTTAAAACTATGTAATTAATTATTATGCTATCTGATTCACTTTGGCAATTACAAATTTTAACTAATAGAACCAAGACTGAATTATTAGTTAAATATCTTCATTTTTAGTTGGTTTATATTCACACACACAAAGGAGCAACGATTGAAAAGGAATTTTTTCTGTCATAATCAAAAATTTTAGATGAATTACTTCCACATGTTTAAAAAATGAGAAATACTAACATTATTTATAATTATAAGAATTCAAAATTTCAAAATATAATACGTTTATCATGACAGAAAATAGATAAAATTTCTCATAAAAAATAAAAATAATTTTGTGAAAGGTTCCAATCGTAAATATGTATTAATGATCTTTTGCATTGGATTTTATTTAAATGAGATTTTATTGTATTGTGTTTTAATTTAATTTGGAGTCAATATATATTATATATAATATATGATAGTTTATTATATTTGAAGCCATCCAATGAAATAGTTTTTTTCCACATGACTGTGTTAATCAAATGATTCATTATTGTTATCAATAAATAATCAACTTTTGTTGCAAAGAGAATATTTCTATCGACTATGATTATATAATTATTGTTATTATTATTATTATCTTGATTATTCTGATTTTCTTGATTATTCCTTGATAATTCCGATTTTCGTGTAAAAGATTTCTCGATGATGAATTTTCTTGAAAATTTCCTTGAAGTTCATTATAATGAGCGACCAAAGGTTAAATAGGAGGAACTGATCGTGACTTTCTGGTTCATCAAGTCTTGAAAAAAATCGAATTAAATAATTTTTGTGAAATAATGTAATAAAATTATAGATAACCTTCTTTCAAAATTTAAAAAGAGGTTAACGATACGATATTAAAGTTATCTTTGAGGTGTTTGCGATTGTAATCGTAGTTGAGGTTGAAATTTCCATAACAATTGTTGCTGCCGCAAATTTTTAATAGTTGTAAATATTGTGGCGACAACGGTTGATTAATAATTACGATTGTTGTAACAATTATTGATACACAAACGATTTTTTGGTAAAATAACGATTGTTGCAACAATTTTTGTTGCTGAAATAATTGTTGTTGGTTACTGCTACTGATTTAACGTATTTTCGTTGATGCTGTAACGGTTTTCGTTGCGTTGTTGATATTTTATTTGAGATAGTTGTTGCGGAGTCTGTGTTGGTTATTCTTTGTAATGATTGTTGTATCGTTCTAATAATTGTTACTGCTGGAGTTCAATTATAAAATAATATTGAAAATCATGTTTTACTTCACTAATATGAAATTTTTTTAAAAACTTAATTGTTTATTACTTCTTGGCCATAATATATCACATGGTAAAAAGGAAATAAT
Source organism: Diversispora epigaea (assembly GCA_003547095.1). Lineage (NCBI taxonomy): Eukaryota > Fungi > Glomeromycota > Glomeromycetes > Diversisporales > Diversisporaceae > Diversispora > Diversispora epigaea. The sequence continues at coordinate 692,649 of PQFF01000198.1, forward strand.
TTTCAAGTTTTTTGAATAATATCTTCTTTTTTTAGTAAATCATTATTGAAAGAGTCCTTACCATGGTAAATATATGCTTTAAAAGATTTATATCTGTTGTTCCTGGTGATTTATATTATAATTACTTATGTTTAAACTTTTATTTTTTAATTACCAATTTTAATTAAGCTTAATTTATCAATTTAATTTTGATTTTAATTTTAAAAAAATCAATATGAAATTTTAATAAATTTAAAACTATATGAAAGCTTAGAAACAATATTTATTTAACAAATTTTTTTCGTTAATAAAATTATCTAAAAGATGCATAAATTTCATATAACGTTGATTTTTAGTACATACAATTTTAATATATGTATTTGACTAACGAGGCCTCCTCTTTATTCATAAATGATAACCCTAAAAATTACCCTGTAAATTTAAAGTTACATATATAAAAAGAATAAAATCTGTCACCCGAATATTTCAATATATATTATTCTTTTATAGTAAATTGAACTCCATATTCTTCAATAACTTTAAAATGTTCATCATTTAATGTAAATGGTCGCGCTAGTTTTGCACGTTTCGCAATAATCTTTTTATTTCCTCCTTTACAACTCCAACCTTCGAAAAAATTTTTTAAACTATCAGCACTAAATATCCCCATTCGAATTTCAATAGTTTCAAGTGTTTCTGGTACATTCTCGGCCATCTGACATAATAAGTCATTAGCATCTATTCCTTCTGCACAATCAAATGAAAGTCTTCTTAATTCATTAAAATTATTATTAAATATTGCTATCACATGTTCAGGACGCAAATTATGCAATGTTAATTCCGTGATATTTTTGCAATAATTTAAAATTGCAAAAAATGTATCTGTGGTACAGGAATTTAAATAAATGTTTCTTAATTTTGTATTGGCTGTTTCGAAAATTTTTATAATAAATTCTTGAGGATAACTATTATACTTATGTCTAAAATGAAAACAACTTAATTGAGGAAATAGTGAACCAAAGAATAAGCTATTCGATTCATGTAATCCAAAACAATCTTCAATATAAAGTTCTTGAAGTGAAATAAATTGTCCAATTGGTGATCTTTCCGTAAAATAATAAAAATTAACTGATTTTAAACGAAAACTCTTTAATGTTTCTTTTTGACTAATGATGGCCCTCAATAATAATGAAAGATAATCTATAGGATTATAAGCAACTATTGATAAATTTTCTAAATATTTTTGAACACTAATAAGTTTTGCTAATAATTCCGCCTGAAAATGTGAATTCAATTCTAAATCCATATTCAAAATATTATCACAAATTAATTTTAATGATTCGTATAATGGAAAAATCAGATCATGGTCTCCTATCGAAGTAAAACTTTCTAATTTCTTAAATACTTTCGGGGCACCTGGTAACCTGAGAATTGAAACTATTAAATCACCATAATTATCAAAATTTTGATAAAAATTTTCGGGAACTTCCGCCAATTTAAAATAATCCAGAAATGAACAACGATTTATTATTAATTTACATATCTCACAAAATAATATTCTCGATTTGGTAATGTTGATGTTGATTTCGTAATCATTATTATTATTTATATTATCTTGATCCGAATCAATAATTCGTTGTAAATATGTGGAAATATAATAAATCAGATTATCAATTCCAAATTTATGAGTAAATGATGGATAATCAAAAGTAGCTTGAGGTGGTGATGCTGATAAATCAAATCCATTTTCAATAAGTAAAGTTCTAGCTTGAGTATTCATACATGATATATAAGTTCGAATACATAATGCTTTCTTCCTCGACTTCGCATCATTCTCACAACATTCTTGACTCAAAGGACTCAAAGGTAACTCCCAAAGTATAGGTATTGTAGCTTTACACCAGATTCGATTAACCAATAACGATGAATATAAATCTTGAGTTGATTCAACATTTTTTACAATTTTAATTACAATTTCTGTGGGAATTTTATTTGCCATTTTTTTTTGCCTAAGAAAAATAATTGTATCACATCCATGTATATAATATTTATGATTTAGTGTGTAACTACTCGGTTATCAACACATCAGATAAAATGGTATTTATTAATATGTATTTAATCATAAGATAATGAGAGATTTGTATATATATTTTGTGGGAGACTGTACAATGTAAACAGTTTCCTTTTATAAAAAATAATTCATTGTTATGATTGGTGGTGCTACTTTGTTGTTTGGTCATTTTTTTGTTTTTTGTTTTTTATTTATATTATTTATTTAATATATATAAATTTGTTATTATTTATACATCATTTACTATCATTAATTGATAGAGAAAGAGGAGGAAATTCTTTCCTCTTGGGATAAGATTTATTTTTTAAAAAAATAAAAATGCGTAAGATAAAAAAAAATAACGAATTTCTATTCCAGTAATTTCTTTCTTTTTTTCTTTTCTTTCGTGCAAGAAAAAAAATTTCTTCTTACCCAAAATAGATGTTAACGGAGTTTCATCTTTTAATTATTTATTTATAATTGGACAATAATAATAACTTTTTTATTTTTTATTATTATTATTAATTAATTCGTTTATGTAATCACATTTAGTTGATTGGTCTCTGTCAAATGGTTTGGTTATTATTATTTATATTGATTAACATAATGGTAAACAAGCTCCTGACCCTGAATTCTTGTTTTATTTTATTACTTAATTTATTCGGAATAAAATAATTATAGAAGTGATATGCGCATATGAATTTCATGTGATGAAGTCCGAGGAAATTACCTTTTACATCTTCAATCTTTATAATCTTAAATCTTATTATAATTTACTATTCTGGTTTTTTGAGGTTGCTCAATTCTAGAATTAGAATTTTGCGAAATATAAAAAATAAATGTTATAAATTGCGTACTAAAAAACATTTCTCAATTTTAAATGTAATTTAAGTTTCTTTTTTTTTTTTTTAAAAAAAAAAAAAAATTTCTACCTTTCATACCATAAGCAAACAAAAAAAATGTCATCTCGTAAATTATGAAAAGAATGTAATCAAAATTCCTATGAATATAGATGGTGCAAACCATATAACTCGAAACATTTCCGAAATGATTTTAATAAATGGACAAGAGGAAATAGATAAATTCATTCAAGATGCTCAAATTCTTATTTGGAAATAATAGAATCGATACCTTATTATGGATTTAAAGATGTTAAACAAATAGGTAAAGGTGGATTTTGAACAATCCATTATGCTAGGTGGTTTGATGGATTCATTTAAGAATGGGATATTGAAAATAAATAATGGATAAGACGGGGTATAAAAATGTTTATATTAGATGGAAATTCATTTATATACATACTCTAAAAATATGTTTATTAAATTAAATTTTATGGAATTACACAAGATTCAGAAACACTCATNTTTTTTTTTTTTTTTTTTAAAAAAAAAAAAAAATTTCTACCTTTCATACCATAAGCAAACAAAAAAAATGTCATCTCGTAAATTATGAAAAGAATGTAATCAAAATTCCTATGAATATAGATGGTGCAAACCATATAACTCGAAACATTTCCGAAATGATTTTAATAAATGGACAAGAGGAAATAGATAAATTCATTCAAGATGCTCAAATTCTTATTTGGAAATAATAGAATCGATACCTTATTATGGATTTAAAGATGTTAAACAAATAGGTAAAGGTGGATTTTGAACAATCCATTATGCTAGGTGGTTTGATGGATTCATTTAAGAATGGGATATTGAAAATAAATAATGGATAAGACGGGGTATAAAAATGTTTATATTAGATGGAAATTCATTTATATACATACTCTAAAAATATGTTTATTAAATTAAATTTTATGGAATTACACAAGATTCAGAAACACTCATATATATGATGGTTTTAGATTATGCAAAAGGTGGAAACCTTCGAGAATATTTAAAAATTAATTTTAATAATATTAATTGGGAACAAAAATCGGAAAATCTATGGGCATTTTATCTTTAAATTTGCAGAATATTCATTAATTAGATATAGTTCACGAGGAATTTCATCCTGGAAAGAATATACAAAAGCTGCTGATGGAAATATTGCTCACGAAATAGTTACGGTTTTTCCTCCATATCCTGTTATACCACATGATAGAGATTTAGTTATGAAAATATGCAATGGATTACGACTAAAAATTCCATTTCATACTCCCAAATTAATTAAAAGAATGATTATGAGGTGTTGGGATGCTCAAGTTACTCGTAGAGCCACTTTTGAAGAATTATTTGATGAGTTGAATAAATGCTATTGGGATTATAGAGGTTATTTAGACAAAGGGAAAATAAAGAAGTATTACTACATTATATTTATTTATTTTTATAATAAATTATATTATGTTGATTTTTTTTTTGATTTATTTAACATTATGCATATTAGTTTTATAAAATCTTAACGCTGGACAATAGAGTATGAATTCTTAATCCCATTTGTATAAATTCAATTAGCTTAGTTTGTAATTTCGATTTTATAAAAATAGGAAAATAATAATAAAGAAAATATGAATTTATTATGAAATCGACTGAAGGTGTTAAAATATAATATTTCAATATGTGACGGTGTGACATGTACGAAAAAAATCCAAAAAATATTAATTGAATTTTTATATATTAAAATCTTTAAAATATCGTATCTGACCAATAATATAATAAAACATAAAAAAAAGACTAGACTATCATCAAGACTATTATTTTTTGTAGTTTTTGTAATTGATTATCCTTTATTTTTTTAATTATTCATTTATTCTTCTAAAGAAAAAATTCTCATCCCATCTTCTAAAATAATATATATATATATAATAAACATCATTTATGTAAAAAAAAAAATTAAATTAAATTTGAATACTTTTTAAATGTTGTATATTTTGAAAAATGGTCATTTGAATGTTCAAAAAAAATAATAAAAAAAAATCATTTTTTTTAAAAGAAAGAATGGAAATTCAAGAGGACGTATTAAAAATTTATCTTCGATCTTAAATCGAGCTAATAGGATTTTCTCCATTTTTCTTCAAATAGTCGGAAAGAGGCAATGTGGATCGATGTCTTTTGTTCGAATTCGATTATTTTCTGCAAATGATAAATGATGGATGCGTATTTAAAGACAAATATGAAGAATAAAATAAATGTAATAATGAAAATCAATAAATAAACAAAAATTTTACCTCGATTAAGGCTCATCCATCGATAAATCCGGCATGCAGTTCTTGTAGATACTTCAGGTGAAAGTAATTCATTGATTTTATCAGCAGTATAAGAAATTTGATATTAAAATGTAACATTTTAATAGTTGTTATTATGAATAAATGTTATTAGATGTTAATATAGTTTACTTACTTTTTTTGTAATCTCTCGAAGAATTCATCACGCTCATATTAAGGAACCAAACATTATCCCAAAGATCATCTATTGTGCAGTAAACTATAAAAAATAATAATAAATAACGATAAATAATAAAAAAATAATAAATAAATAAAAAAATAATAAATAATAAATAAATAATAAATAATAAATAAATAATGATAAATAATAATTATACCTTTTAAATGGCTTTTTGAATAATAGCTCGCACAATTTTATTAAATAAATTAATTAAAAAGAAAACATTTTTTCTCTAAACATTCTTCATCCAAATTATCATCACAAAGTTGAATCTCTTCTTCCGTGTGAGTTTTCAATTTCCCATATAAATATTTTGCGGCTTAACTTCTCAAGGTTCACTTTTTAAACTTGATAATAATTTTCAAATAATTTCACTTTCCCTTTGAAAATTTTCAATTAAAACCTTAATCCTGCGAGTAGATCCATTTGGTGATAATTAAATTCATTATTCTTGAATTCTTGAATTTAACAAGTTAATTGGGATCAACTAAATAATCTGATTCATTATCATCATCATCTCCTTTCGAAGCATCATTACCATTTACTATTATTCTTATTTTTAAGTTATTCTCTCGATTTATGATGGTCTCCTGCAATGCTGCAAAAAGTTTTTTGGGATCACTCTTATTAGTGAAAAAACAAATTATCCATCTCATCTTGTGGGTGTAACATATTCAATAACTATGAAGTTGAATTGCAATGATTCACGTAGTGGAGCCGATTTATATATGAATTAGATTTTAATTCACAAGTAAATGTAGATGTAAATGAAATGCGTAGATTAATGAATGCAAATAAATGGAATGTAGGAATTAAATGAATGGAATTATAATATTTAAATAATAATAATTAAAGATTACATACCTCAATTCGGACCATTTCACCATATTTATATTGTACCTATCAGCAGTTAATAAGAATAATTTATAATAAATAATAATTTATTGATTATAATGAATTATTGTATAAATAATAATATGTAAAAATAATAAAATTTATTATACCCAAACCAGTAAAACTACTAAAGAACTCAGTTTAGAATCGAATTGAAAGCTACAAGAAAATAAAATTAAATTAAAATGAAAAAAAATAAATTAATGAAATAAATTAAACAAATAAATTAATAAAAATAAAGATAAATAAATTAAATTAAAATAAATAAAATGAAATAAAATAAAATAAATAGAACAAACGAGTAATTGAAAATAATATGCTGAATCTAAATTACAACTACTACAAAAAATAATAGCCTTGATGGTCTAATCTTTTTTTCGTTTTTTTTTTAATAATTATTCATAACAAAGAAATAAAAAAAAAAGAGATTTTTTAGTTTTTTTTGTGCATGTCAACGTTATTTAACATTAAAAAACGTGTGCATCACATCACAACGTTCAATAATGTTATCGTTGAAATCGAAATTACAAACTAAGCTAATTGAATTTGTACTCTTTGCCTAGTGTTGAGATTTTATAATATCAAAAAAAAACCAATAAATGATGCTTTATGATTTAATAAGTGAAATACAAAATTTAAAAATTGGACATCCAAATCAATTTGTTCAGAATTCATTAAATTACAACAAATTAATATAATTTATTAGAAAAATAAAATAATATATCAATAAATAAAAATATAATATTTACTAGGACATNTTTAGAATCGAATTGAAAGCTACAAGAAAATAAAATTAAATTAAAATGAAAAAAAATAAATTAATGAAATAAATTAAACAAATAAATTAATAAAAATAAAGATAAATAAATTAAATTAAAATAAATAAAATGAAATAAAATAAAATAAATAGAACAAACGAGTAATTGAAAATAATATGCTGAATCTAAATTACAACTACTACAAAAAATAATAGCCTTGATGGTCTAATCTTTTTTTCGTTTTTTTTTTAATAATTATTCATAACAAAGAAATAAAAAAAAAAGAGATTTTTTAGTTTTTTTTGTGCATGTCAACGTTATTTAACATTAAAAAACGTGTGCATCACATCACAACGTTCAATAATGTTATCGTTGAAATCGAAATTACAAACTAAGCTAATTGAATTTGTACTCTTTGCCTAGTGTTGAGATTTTATAATATCAAAAAAAAACCAATAAATGATGCTTTATGATTTAATAAGTGAAATACAAAATTTAAAAATTGGACATCCAAATCAATTTGTTCAGAATTCATTAAATTACAACAAATTAATATAATTTATTAGAAAAATAAAATAATATATCAATAAATAAAAATATAATATTTACTAGGACATAAATCAGCCATAGATTTAGTAAATTCTTCAAGTTCTCTTTTGAAATTTTCTTCGTTCTTGGTTTAGGGAGTTTCGAAAAATTAAGTCTACAGATATGAATTGTTGTTGTGTTGATTGATTTTTCATTTTCTGAAAATTCTTCAGCTTTTTTAATTTGAATTATTTGAATTACAATTTCTGAATCTTTATTTTCTTAATAATTATCATAAGCCCAATAGTATTTATACATAATTCTTCAAAAGTGGCTCTATGTGTAACTCGAGCATCCCAACACTTCATAATCACTCTTGTAATTAATTTGGGAGTATGAAATGGAATTTTTGTCGTAATCCATTGTATATTTTCTTAGCTAAATCTTTATCATCCAGAATATGGAGGAATGGCAGTAACCTTTTCGTAAGCAATAATTCCAAATGAATATACATCCACACATATTATCTCGTGGTAATACACCAAATATATTCTTTTTTTCGGGATTATTTGGATTTTCCCCTATTAGTTTATTTGATCCAAAATCCGAAATCCTTATAGAATAATTTTTAAAATTGTTTAATAAAATATTTCCGGGATGGAAGTCCTGGTGAACTATATCTAATTCATGAATATTCTTCAAATTTAAAGATAATCCTTTAGATTATATAGTTTTTGACTCCAATTAATATTATTAAAATTCAGTTTTAAATATTCTCGAGATTTCCATCTGTAGCATATTCTAAAATCATCATATATGAATGAGTTTCTGGATCTTGTGTAATTCCATAAAAACGAATTGAAGCGTCTCTAGTCCATGTTTTTAAATGAATTGACATCTAATAATATAAAATTTTGTTTTATAGTTGAAACGTTATATAATAATTTGAAAATTAAATTCAAATATTAATTAAAATATATTTACTTCATTTAAGACATCGTTGAAATTCACAAAATTATCAAACATTTTTAATGCGACTCCATCTTTTCCATTGTTATTTTCGATATCCCAATTTTTAATTTATCTATCAATCGATGTATTGTTCCTCTACCTATTTGTTTAACATCTTTAAATCTATCAAAAGGTATCCATTCTATTATTATATCCCAATCATCATTAGCATTTAGTTGAGCTTCTTGAATGAATTTATCTATTTTGTCATTTCCACTTGTCCAATTATTAAAATCATTTTGGAAATGTTTCGAATTCCATGGTTTGCAATATTCATTATAATATTCTTGATTACATTCTGTCAGGTGCCATTTTTTTTTTTGCTTATAGTATGAAAGGCGAAAGGTAGAAATTTATTTTTCCGAAAAAAAAGAAACGTAAGTTTTTAGTTGCATTTATTAATGACATTTTATTATTTTACAATATTCGAAAAACCAGAATAGTAAGATTATACAGATTAAAAATGATGTAAAAGGTTTTTTTTTTTTATCTCATTACACAAAATACGCAAATTATCAATAATCGAAAGCCAGAATAGTAATTTACAATAAGATTATACAGATTGAAAATGAATTTAATTAGTCACACGAAATTCATTAAGAAATTATAACAATATGCATATAAAGTAATAAAACAAGGTGATCGTCAAAGGAATAAATTGGTCATCTGTAAAGTGCATCAACGAAAATAAAAAAAAATAATAATTATTTTTTATTTATCTTTTAATCAAAGATCATTTCCTTTTTCCTTTTTTTCCCGAAAAGGAGAGATTTTCATCCGAAAACTCCAACTATTATTAATCACGCGAAAAAAGATAAGCATTTTATTTAAATCTATTTTTATCTCATTACACAATAAGATTACAAATAATGATGTAAAAGGTAATTTCCTCGGACTTCGGTGGAAGATTTGTGTATTTAATTAGTCAAACGAAATTCATTGTGGTATTGTGAAATAACAATAATTTTTTTCCGAATAAATTTAAATTAAGTAATAAAAATAACACTCCGCATTTATTTATCAATCACGCGAACGAAATAAACATTTCATTTACTTGGTTATTTTTATTATTTATTATGAACCAATTTATTACATGAATTAATTAAAAAAAATTGTTAGCTGTTAGTGATCAAATTTATCTCTGTAAACATTTTTAAGTTAAAATTATTTATTAAAAAATTAAAAATTGATTATATTTGATTATTATTTCTTTATTTATTTTATATTTAGTATTTCTAAATTATAATTTTAAATACAATACATTAAATACAACTTATTGAATAAAAATTTTCGATGCTTTTTGTCAAAAATATTATAAATTATATGATCCTAATTAGGATAAATTTGATATAAATTGAATCATTGTATATAAATCTTTTATTATTACTGATTAAATATTAAAAAGGGATAAGTAATCTTAAAGTTAGATATACAGTAAAAGTTTTAGACCCATGTTATAAGAATTGAGTAAATACTATTCATTTTAATTTTTCATAATAATTTTTGAATATTTGCTCATTACTTTCTCAATTCTTAAGAAATAGGGGCATTTTTAATGTATATGTGCTATATTTCTTCTTTTAAGATCACTTTTAATGATCAATTAGTAAATAAAAAAATCAATATCATCAGGAAGTTTTTTTAACCGTAAGATTACGTAAGTTTATGATACCCACATAAATTTACGTAATTTTTTTCGTAATTATACGGAGCGTAATATTTTACGCAATATTTTTCGCAAAATTTTACGTAAAATATTACGATCTGTAAATTTACGTAATATTTTCGCAAAATATTGCGTAAATTTACGATCCATATAAATTTACGTAATATTTTTCGTAAAATTTTGCGAAAAATATTGTACGGATCGTAAATTTTTCGTAAAATTTTGCGAAAAATATTACGTAAATTTATACAGATCGTAAATTTACGCAATATTTTGCGAAAATATTACGTAAATTTACGGATCGTAATATTTTACGTAATATTGTCACAGGAGTGTAGAGTATTTCGAACAATTTCTCAAATCAGTCTCACAGTTTGCATCACACAAACAAATAATAATACGCTCTATCTGCCAGTAGGTCAAGCAATCAATCGATCTAAACTTGCCTATCTCGAAACAGATAATAAATATATAATAAATAATAATAATAATCAAATAATAATCAAATTAATCATGAAGGCACAGTGAGTAAGGTGGAATAAAAGTAGTAACGCAGTATCAAACAATATTTAATAATATTTCGCAATATTATGACACAAAATATAAGTTTATTAAAATATAAAATATAAAGTTTTAAAAGCAAAGTATCATTTAACAACAGAAATATTACAGCGTGACGTATCTTTCCTGTTCCTGAATGAAGTTTACTTTTCTATATAATATTTATTATAGAGTTTCGAATTATTCTGAATTATTTCTAATTAATTAATTAACTGTTATATTTGTAAAATGTCTGTGAACTAACTGTCTCCTCCTAAAACTTACTTCCGACAACAGTCGTATTTATACTTTCTCTTTTGTTTATACTTCATCTTTGTGCATCATCCTTCATCCTCGCACGATATCCTTCATCCTCATACGATATCCTTCATCCTCGCACAACATTATTCATCCTTCATCCTCGTACGATATCCTTCATCCTCGCACAACATTATTCATCCTTCATCCTCGTACAAGGATGACAATCACCTGAAAGTTCATCTAGTGTCACAAAATGTTATCCCCCGTGACATTTCACCTGATTACCAATTTACTTCGCCACAAACATTTCCTCCTTCAAAGGGGAGCTCCTGCGACCCTACATTTATTTCCAAAAGGTCTTCCATTAATTGTGTACCCATTGTCTCACAAAGCTGCAGAAATCTTTCGAACTCTGATTTTGGCAGTTTATAGATCCAGTCCGGCGTAACATTTTGAAAGTTTCTGGCGTACGGCGTTCCTATTACTTGAAATAATAATCGTATTCGTGTCGCTATTTGGTAGATTCGTGCTCCGTTTTGGTGGGATCGTTCATGTAATTCTCTTTTTAGTACCGTCACGGTACTTCCTAATTGAGCATCTTGTAGATAATCACCAAGTTTCCTATATGCGTTCATTCTTTGACCATTTGTTCCATGTATATCTGTCGCTATTCGTAGAAGTTCGTCTAAGTCATGATCGATAACTTGATCCTGTTCTTCTGGAGCTGTAAAAATATCTACCGCATACATCGTTAACATATCGTCATATTGCGTAGTAATTTCGTTATTCACGGGTTGATTAATTTCTATTACAGTACTTTCTGTTACAAAATATGCACCAGTATTGTCTATGATAACCTGGGCTTCTCCTAAGATTTGCGAAAGTTCTCTTCGTAATTCGTGAGCTCTCCTTCGTAAACTGTCTGGAATTGAAATATTATTCATACTAAAAAAAAAGTTTTTGGCAAAATTTTTCAGGACTTTTCGCAATCTTACGAATTCTTTTAAACAAGTCTATTGTTTACTCGTCATCTTATGTGGGATGATAACCCTTTGTTTATACGATTTCAATCGATTGCCATGTACAGGTCGACTATTGAGAACTTCTCCACTATTGGTTCTTAATATGTAGAAGCCATTACCAAGAACTCTATGAATAAAGAAAGGACCAGACCATTTGTCTCGAAACTTATTGCCATGAACATTCTGTAAATCAGATCTGTACTCTAACACCATATCTCCTGTCTTGTATATCATCGTTCAAATTTTCTTATCATGGATTATCTTTTGCCGTTTTTGTGCATCTTTAATATTCTTAGATGCTTGAATTCGATTATCTTCGAATATTCCCGCAACTTCTCCAGTTCTTTTGTGGATCATTTCTTTAAATTGTTTTTCATNGAATTGAAATATTATTCATACTAAAAAAAAAGTTTTTGGCAAAATTTTTCAGGACTTTTCGCAATCTTACGAATTCTTTTAAACAAGTCTATTGTTTACTCGTCATCTTATGTGGGATGATAACCCTTTGTTTATACGATTTCAATCGATTGCCATGTACAGGTCGACTATTGAGAACTTCTCCACTATTGGTTCTTAATATGTAGAAGCCATTACCAAGAACTCTATGAATAAAGAAAGGACCAGACCATTTGTCTCGAAACTTATTGCCATGAACATTCTGTAAATCAGATCTGTACTCTAACACCATATCTCCTGTCTTGTATATCATCGTTCAAATTTTCTTATCATGGATTATCTTTTGCCGTTTTTGTGCATCTTTAATATTCTTAGATGCTTGAATTCGATTATCTTCGAATATTCCCGCAACTTCTCCAGTTCTTTTGTGGATCATTTCTTTAAATTGTTTTTCATCAATTTCTTCAACCGGCCAAGTAATAATATCAAGTTCTATGGGTAGTGTAGGGGCTCGTCCATATAGTAAATAAAATGGTTCATATTTTGTTGTTCTATTTTTAGTTGTTCGATATGCGAAAAGTGCCGAAACTATCAGTGTATCCCATTCTTGCGTTGTTTCCTTTACACATTTCTTTAAAGTTTAACAGAGTGTTTGATTATACCGTTCTGTCAGTCCATTACTTTGAGGGTGGTAAGCAGACGTAAGTCTTCGGTGAATTCCTATTATCTCTATTAGGTTGGTTACTATTTGGCTAACAAATACTGCTCCTCTATCAGATAATATTTCTCTTGGGCAACTATGCCTACATATAATTTCATCGTATAGAAACCAAGCGATAGTTTTCACATCTGCTTTTTCAATAGCTCTGGCTTCTGGCCACTTTGTAAAATAATCCGTAGCCACTACTATGTATCTTTTTCCCATTGTTGTTGGCTTCAAGGGTCCTACAATATCTATTCCTAATCAGTCGAAAGCTTGTCCTACTCCAATAGGTCGTAATTCTTCGGTTTGTTTAGGTTTACCCTGTCTTTGACATATATCACATGTCTCTATGTAATTTCAAATATCTTCGCCCATCGTAGGCCAAAAGTATCGTTGTCTCGTTTTGTCTATAGTAGCCTTTATACCAAAATGTCCGGCATTTGGTATATTGTGCATGTTGTATAATATTTTAGCTAAATTTTCTCTTGTGATTACCCTTAGAGGATCGCCCTCTTTGTTTCGCTTATATAAAATATTGTCTTGAACTATGTAATGATTCACTTGTTGTCATAATTTTCGCCGTTGTTCGTTAGTGCCATTTGGTGGAAAAGTATGATTTATTAAGTATTCTGTTAATTGATTATAAGTGTCTATATCCATTTTTGAAAAGTTTTGAGATTTTGTATCTTTAATAAATATCTGAGTTCTATTATATTTGTTATCTTAATTAGTTATTCTTGATAGTGCATCAGCATTGGCATTAAGCCTTCCTTGCTTATGAATAAGTTCGTAGTCATACTCAGATAGTTCAAAAATCCATCTAACAACTCTTCTTTTAGGTTGTGGGCGATTCTTTAGTCATGCTAAAGCGGAGTTATCCGTATATAAATCAAACTTGGGGCCATGTAAATAATGTTTAAAATGTCGTACGGCCCATATTGCGGCAAGGCACTCTTTTTCTAACACAGTATAATTTAGTTCAGGAGCTGACAACAGGCGACTGGCGTAAGCGATAGGGTGTTTGAGATTTTCCGTATTTTTCTAGGAGAGCACAGCTCCAATTCCCTAGTCGGATGCATCGGTAGCTAGTATAAATCGTCTTGAAAAGTCAGGGTATGTCATTATGGGAGCCGAAGTCAATCGTCCTTTCAGTGTATCAAACGCGAGTTGGTGTTCAGGCTTCCATTCAAATATTACACTTCTCTTCGTAAGGTTATGCAATAGTTTCGTGATTGTGGCAAAACCTTTTACAAATCTTCGATAGTACGAGGCTAGTCCCAAGAAGGCTCTCACGTTTGTCTTGTTTTGTGGAACTGGATAATGCTGCACCTTTTCAATCTTTGAAGGGTCTGGAGCTATTCCATCAATTGTTATAATATGTCCCAAAAATGTTAACCTCGTCTTGAAAAAGTCGCACTTTTTCAAGTTTATCTTTAACCCGGCATTTTCTAGAAGCGTAAACACATCCTTCAAATATTCTAGGTGCTCTTCGTAAGTTTTCGAATATATTATAATATCGTCGATATAAACTAATACGAACTTCCAAGTAACCTCATGAAAGACTCTGTCCATCACTCGCTGAAAGGTTGCAGGGACATTGATAAGTCCGAAGGGCATCACGAGGAACTCATAGGTACCAAATGGGGTAGTGAAAGCAGTCTTTTCTCGGTCTTTGGCAGATACTTCTACTTGCCAAAAACCCGAAGCGAGGTCTAAAGTTGAAAAGAAGGCGGAGTGTCCCAGGGCATCTAGCATGTCTGCTATCCGTGATACTGGGTTGAGTTAGGTTTCGTGACCGCGTTCAATTTTCTGTAATCTACGCAGAGCCTGTATTTTCCATTCTTCTTGTTTACTATTACAATGGGTGCGGACCAAGGACTAAACGACTTTCGAATTAGTCCGTTCTTTAACATATTTGCTATTTCCTCCTTCAAAAATTTCAAGTATTGGGGCGAGGTTCTATAGGGGTTTAATTTGATAGGCTTTGCTTCGCCGGTGTCTATTGTATGGTGATAAAGGTTTGTCTTCCCTAATTCTGAAAGATCCTTGGCTACCAGATTTGGAAATCCTTTGATAATTTCGTGAACTTGCGGCTTATATTGATTTTCTTCGAGTTTCTCTACTCCGCCTCATACCAAATTACAACGAATGTCTTGTATTTCCTTTCGTGGTATAATGGAAATAATTTTCTTATCTTGCTGATGTTCTTCACAGACTTCGCATATATCCTGACTCGTTTCTAAATATATGCCACACCAGCAATAGGAATTAGATCTTGTTGCTTTGCATCGCTCTTAAGCACCTTTCTTTCTTCTGACCGGATCAAAACAATAAGATAACTGATCATATAATTCCCATGTGACAAGCTTCGAATCCTTGCGCATTCCCTCGGGAGTAAATTTGTATTTCATATAGGATTCTTGATATGGGAGTTCATAAGTTAATCCTGCGAAGTTTACTTCTTCTTCGTCAGTATCCGAATCATCACTACTTTCTACATATTCTTCTTCATTATCATCCTCTTCTTTATCATCATCCAAGACAGTGGCTCTAGTATTTCTGCATGAGATTTGAGCTGTTCGCTTTTCATCTTTTAAAATTAATTTACATTCTTGGTAATCTATTATAGCGCGTGCTTTCCTCAACCAATCTGTTCCCAAAATTAATGTGTAACCTGCTGCATCAATGACTTCCATGTCGACAGCTACCACAATTTCTTCCAACTTTATTGGTACTTGTGTTACGATTCCTAAACTAGGACGTCTTTTTCCGTGTATACCAGTTATTTTTCTTCCAGATGGTTTCTCAATCCTTCGACCTATGGATTCCATGAAGTTCTTCGAAATGATACTAATAGATGAATCACTATCAAGTATTACTTCGACTTTCCATCCAGCTACTTGGGTTTTACAAGTCATGGGTGTATTCCCTTCTACTGTTATATGATTGGCCATCTTTACAATTCTTGTACACTTGGGTGTCAATGCCTTTCATGTCTCGCTTCTATAATGAGGCATAGCCATTAATTGTCCCAAAGTGATATTGGCTCTTGTCGCAAGTAAATCTGAGACGATGGAATATGGCGGAGCATTTTGTGTCATAAGTGGTTGTTGGACAGGGGGTATTTTCTTTCTTTTCTTTTGCTTAGGATCTTCGGATACTTCCTTTTTCTTTTCTGCAGAACGCAATCTTTTTGCGATAGGTTGCGGAGCATCTTGTTTACTTGTGGACCCAATACTTTCTCCTATTACTCTATCATTATCTCCAGTCTTAAATGAGGGATTTATATTATCCGCACTCTCACCCTCCTGAGGTGCGCCTGTTAGTTTAAATGCTGTATTCTTTCCCAAACAGTAGAGATGGGTTGTTGAATTTCTTCTTCCTGAATTATAAACATATTACTATTTACGTCTCCTTGCGAAGCTTGTTGTGTAGTTTGGTTCGCTATTGCATTAGTCGAAAGGGGCACAGTATTGGTAGGTCATGGGGCGGCAGAAGCAGCCGGATTTATTTGGTTTCTCTGATTTCCTTGTCTCGTAGAACAATTCCAGGCCATATGTCCAGTTTGTCCACAATGGTAGNGATGGAATATGGCGGAGCATTTTGTGTCATAAGTGGTTGTTGGACAGGGGGTATTTTCTTTCTTTTCTTTTGCTTAGGATCTTCGGATACTTCCTTTTTCTTTTCTGCAGAACGCAATCTTTTTGCGATAGGTTGCGGAGCATCTTGTTTACTTGTGGACCCAATACTTTCTCCTATTACTCTATCATTATCTCCAGTCTTAAATGAGGGATTTATATTATCCGCACTCTCACCCTCCTGAGGTGCGCCTGTTAGTTTAAATGCTGTATTCTTTCCCAAACAGTAGAGATGGGTTGTTGAATTTCTTCTTCCTGAATTATAAACATATTACTATTTACGTCTCCTTGCGAAGCTTGTTGTGTAGTTTGGTTCGCTATTGCATTAGTCGAAAGGGGCACAGTATTGGTAGGTCATGGGGCGGCAGAAGCAGCCGGATTTATTTGGTTTCTCTGATTTCCTTGTCTCGTAGAACAATTCCAGGCCATATGTCCAGTTTGTCCACAATGGTAGCAATTTGGCGGATTATTATAGCTTCTAAAGCTCTGTCCTCTATTGCCATTGTAATTATTATAATCTTGTCCTCTGTTATTATTATTATAGTTTGGTCTGTTATTATTAAAAGTATTAGGTGTTCTTTCTCCTTTTTCAATGATCTTTTGCAATGTTTCGGCAATAGTCGCGAAGGCTTTTTGTACTATTCGTTCTATTATATCTTCGCTTTCATTATTTTTATTTCGAGAAGGTACAGATCCTTGCATGTCCATAGAAGTAGTAGTGGTATATCCTGTTATAGCTTCAGGATAAGTTTGAGCATTTTCTTCAAATTGCTTGGCCGTTCTAATCGCCTTTTCCAAAGTTGGTTTCTCTTGGGACATAATAAATGGTCGGGCTTAATAGGCAATATCTTTTCGCAATCCTTTCAAAAACTGCCAAACTTTTTCGTCTTCACTCCATCTATTATTGCCATCTATTCGTTTAATTAATTTCTTAATATCGTTTGAATATTGTTCTACAGTTTCGCCTAGTTTCTGTACTTTCATTTGTAACTCAAATCTCCATTGGTTTATTAACGCAGTTGTTCGAAAGGTGGCCAAGAAAGATGTCTCAAAGGAGGTTTGATTTGTATTATTCCAATGATTGATAGGGTTCTGTCCTTCTTGCACTTCGTTAAACCATTGTCCTGCTGTACTCTGTAGATATCCGCTGACTACTTGGAGTTTGTATTCATCAGTATATTGATTTATTCTTGCCGATCAATTGAATTCTTCTAACCATTCCATGGGATCTTGATTTCCTCCGAAAAATGACGGCATTCTTGCATCGTTCCTTATGCGAAACGCATTTTGGAGTCCCAGTATTAAGGCATTCGCCTCATTTTCACCAGTATTCATACTTGGTTTGGTAATTTTACTTCGTTTCGACAATTTGTCGTATTATTCCGTAAGATTTTGTAAAAGTATTTCTGACGATCCTTCGAAGATTTTATCTGGTTACACAAATTTTCACTTTACAATCTTCGTTGTAAATCCTTTGATCTGGAAGAATTTTGTTATGCTAACAGTTACTTTGATGATCACTTTTAACAGATCGCGAAACAAAACGTAAGAAGATGGTTTTATAAAAGGGTGATTATAATAATATTAAATTGTATATTTTCGAATTACTTTGTAATGTTAAAAATTTCTTTGACTATCCTTTCCCAAAAATAGAAATATAATGAGTATTTTACTAAATTAATTAAAGAATATAAAATTTGTGGAACGGATGTGCCGATATTATAGGTTACTGCATTGAATACTTTATGCCACCTCACAGGAGGCACCAAATTCTGTCACAGGAGTTGTAGAGTATTTCGAACAATTTCTCAAATCAGTCTCACAGTTTGCATCACACAAACAAATAATAATACGCTCTATCTGCCAGTAGGTCAAGCAATCAATCGATCTAAACTTGCCTATCTCGAAACAGATAATAAATATATAATAAATAATAATAATAATCAAATAATAATTAAATTAATCATGAAGACACAGTGAGTAAGGTGGAGTAAAAGTAGTAACACAGTATCAAACAATATTTAATAATATTTCGCAATATTACGACACAAAATATAAGTTTATTAAAATATAAAATATAAAGTTTTAAAAGCAAAGTATCATTTAACAACAAAAATATTACAGCGTGACGTATCTTTCCTGTTCCTGAATGAAGTTTACTTTTCTATATAATATTTATTATAGAGTTTCGAATTATTCTGAATTATTTCTAATTAATTAATTAACTGTTATATTTGTAAAATGTCTGTGAACTAACTGTCTCCTCCTAAAACTTACTTCTGACAACAGTCGTATTTATACTTTCTCTTTTGTTTATACTTCATCTTTGTGCATCATCCTTCATCCTCGCACGATATCCTTCATNTCGAATTACTTTGTAATGTTAAAAATTTCTTTGACTATCCTTTCCCAAAAATAGAAATATAATGAGTATTTTACTAAATTAATTAAAGAATATAAAATTTGTGGAACGGATGTGCCGATATTATAGGTTACTGCATTGAATACTTTATGCCACCTCACAGGAGGCACCAAATTCTGTCACAGGAGTTGTAGAGTATTTCGAACAATTTCTCAAATCAGTCTCACAGTTTGCATCACACAAACAAATAATAATACGCTCTATCTGCCAGTAGGTCAAGCAATCAATCGATCTAAACTTGCCTATCTCGAAACAGATAATAAATATATAATAAATAATAATAATAATCAAATAATAATTAAATTAATCATGAAGACACAGTGAGTAAGGTGGAGTAAAAGTAGTAACACAGTATCAAACAATATTTAATAATATTTCGCAATATTACGACACAAAATATAAGTTTATTAAAATATAAAATATAAAGTTTTAAAAGCAAAGTATCATTTAACAACAAAAATATTACAGCGTGACGTATCTTTCCTGTTCCTGAATGAAGTTTACTTTTCTATATAATATTTATTATAGAGTTTCGAATTATTCTGAATTATTTCTAATTAATTAATTAACTGTTATATTTGTAAAATGTCTGTGAACTAACTGTCTCCTCCTAAAACTTACTTCTGACAACAGTCGTATTTATACTTTCTCTTTTGTTTATACTTCATCTTTGTGCATCATCCTTCATCCTCGCACGATATCCTTCATTTTCGTACGATATCCTTCATCCTCGCACAACATTATTCATCCTTCATTCTCGTACAAGGATGACAATCACCTGAAAGTTCATCTAGTGTCACAAAATGTTATCCCTCGTGACATTTCATCTGATTACCAATTTACTTCACCACAATATTTTGCAAAAAATATTGCGTAAAATATTACGCTCCGTATAATTACGAAAAAAATTACGTAAATTTACGTGGGTATCGTAAACTTACGTAATTTTACGGTTAAAAAAACTTCCTGATGATGTCCCAAAATACAAAGATCAAAAATTGATTTAACTTTTTTGGTTAGTTTCAGAAGATTCTTTTTTAAAAAAGTATTTTACAAGTAATAGAGATAGAGTTCTAGTTCCGTGATTTTTCTATTTATAGCTAGATTTAGTTAAATTAAATATCATGAATACAAAGCTCCCTAACCTAAACCTCTTGTTATTGTTTTTACTACTTTATTTTATAGATTTAATTTTTTTTAAATAAATGGAGTTTTATATTTATATTTTTATATTATTCGATGGGATGAGAATTTCATTGAAATTTTTTTGGTTTTTTTTAATTAAAAGAACAAATGAATAATTGAAAAAAAAGATAATTAATTACGACTACAAAAATTAATAGTCTTGATAATCTTAACTGAAAGTAAGTCTTTTTTTTTTTTTACTTCTTTGAATAATTATTGAAAAAAAAGTCAGACACGTTATTTTTGAGTTTTTTTGTACATGTCACACGCTATTACAATAATTAATTTTTATATTTAACATTAAAAAAACGTGTACACCTAATGTTCAATAATTTTAACATTTATTTTTATAAAATCAAAATTGCAAACTAAGCTAATTGAATTTGTACAAATTGGATGAAGAATTCATACTCTATACCTAGTGTTAAGATTTTATAAAACTAATATGAACTAAACAGCATAAAAACAAATTAATATAATTTATTGTAAAAATACATAAAAAATACAAATATAAAATACTTACTAGAGACAAAGATTTTGTTAATTCTTCAAGTTCCTTTTAGAAATTTTCTTCATTCTTTGATTTTGGAAGATTTGAATAATTAAGAAATCGACTGGTATAAATTGCTTGTGGATGTGTTAGATAATTAAGAGAAGTTATGATTGTCGTATTGGTCGATTCTTGATTTGCTGAAAATTCATCAGCTTTTTTAATTTGAATCACAACTTCAGAATCTTTATGTTTCCCTTCGTTTAAATAATCACTATAATAATTAGCGTATTTCCTCAACTCATCATGTAATTCTTCAAACGTGGGTCTATGTGTAACTCGAGTGTCCCAACATCTCATAATCATTCTTGTAATTAATTTGGGAGTATGAAATGGAATTTTTAGTCGTAACCCATTACATATTTTCATAGCTAAATCTTCATTATGTGGTATGTCGGGATATGGGGAAAGCCTGTAGCTACTTCGTAAGCAATAATTCCGTATAAATATACATCAAAAGCTTTTGTATATTTTTTACTACCACTTAATACCTCCGGAACAATATACGGCAATAAGCCAAATATATTCTTTTTTTCGGGATTATTTGGATTTACCTCTATTAGTTTGCTTAATCCAAAGTCTGAAATCTGCATAGATCTTTTAAAATTGGATGATAAAATATTTCCAGGATGGAAGTCTTGGTGAACTATATCCAATTCATGAATATTCATTAACTTTACAGATAATACGTCATTATTAATATTATTAAAATTATTTTTTAAATATTCTCGAAAATTGCCATCCTCTGCATATTGTAAAACCATCATATATTATTGTGTTTCTGGATCTTGTGTAATTCCATAAAATCGAATTGAAGCTATTTCATTCTGTGTTTTTAAATGAATTGCCATCTAATAATATAATTATTTTTAATTTATAGTTAAAACGTTATATAATAATTTTAAAATTAAATTTAAATACTAATAAAAAGATTTACCTCATTTAAGACATTGTTGAAATTCACAAAATTATCAAACTTTTTTAAAACCACTTCCTTTTGTTTACTTCTTCTCCATCGTAGATTTTCAATATCTCATTTTTAATTGATCCGATCCACTTAGAATAATGTATTGTTCCAAATCCACCTTTACCTATTTGTTTAACATCTTTAAATTGATCATAAGGTATCCATTCTATTACTTCAAAATCTATAAAGGCATTTATTTGAGAATCTTGAATGAATTTATCGATTTTGTCATTTCCACTTGTTCAATTATTAAAATCATTTTGGAGTTACATAGGTTGCATCAATAGTTAGACATTTTTTGATCGCTTTCTGGGCATATTGTAAATGGCTTTTTTTGTTTGCTTGTGGTATGAAATGTAAAAATTTTATTTTTTTAAACCGTAAATTATGTTCAAAATTGCATATACAAAAAAAAAATTGCATTTATTAATTATTTTTAATATTTTTATCTCATTAGCAACAAAAATACGCAAAATGCTAATTAGGAATTGAGCAACTAAGTTTATGTTCGAAAAACCAGAATAGTAAATTACAATAAGATAAGATTAATACATTTATACAAATTAAAAAGGCAATTCTTCAGACTTCGGTGAAAGTATTTGTGTATTTAATTAGTCAAACGACAAACGAAATTCATAAAGAAATTATGTGGTTTTGTGTAAGTCTGTGAAATTAATAACAAGCCGCATTTATTTATTAATCACGTGAAAAAATAAACCTTATTTTTCAGAATTTATTAATGATTAATGATATTTTATTATTTTATGATATTTTTATCTCATTGATACAACACAAAATACGCAAAATGCGAATTCTAGAATTGAGCAAACAATAGTAAATTGCACGATTTCTTCGGACTTCGGTGATAGTATTTGTGTATTTAATTAGTCTCACGAAATTCATTAAGAAATTATGCGGTATGATACTGCAAAAAAAACTGGAATAGCCAATTACTACTACAATTGTTTTTTCTAGTATTTGAAATTCAAATTTTTCGGAAATTCCTTAATTTAAAAATACTATGTGTAAAATTTGTGCATAAGCTTTTTTTATGTGCGGCACGCTCCGCACGAACACACACAAACACTGTTTTCAAATAAATTAATTCGTGATCCTGTGAAATCCATTACTTATAAAATTTTTTTCCTGTTTAATAAAAATAAAAAAAAAGAGTTTTCTTTGTAGCAATTGTAGATTCTCTAGTAAAAAATTATTATAAAATTGTATAATTTCGAAGAAAAAATGTAGTATTTTATAAATTATTATAATTCAAAACTATAAAATTTATCTTTACTAATAATTCTCATCAACTTTTCAGCTTGACATTATTATAATTTTATTAAATATTATTATCACAATGCGGAACTTTTGCTGCTGCTCCCTCTTGGTGTTCTTGAGTAGTTTTTGATATCCAATTTTGAATCATGGCAAGTTTTGAATGTCTTCCTTACCAATTTCACCTTCTTGTGAATGACTCATTGTGCATTTCTTCAGCAGTGTAATGATTACTTTTGTCTGCATTGCCCACCATAAAATATCCTTCCAATAGTTTTTATTTGGTTTGTCATTCTTTTTCCTACCACTTTTAGATGAGTTTAATTATTTTAAAATTTGAATATTTGTAATATTTGTTTACAATTATTATATCATGCGATGAGTTGACATATTGGCAACTAAGTTGTCATGTTGGCAGATGGACACTCAAGTTGGCCTATTGATAGTTTAGAGCCTATGATGTCAACTAAAGTCCCAAAGTGACAACTTGTAAATTATTATAAAAGAAGGAAATTTTCCTTTCTTGAAGTTAGGACAGATACATCTTAACATTTTAATGAAGTTATTCTTGAAAAATAAACTGAGTGATAGTTTATTAATAACAACACAATAAATACTTATTTGTCTTTACCTAAATTCTTACATTCTTTAATTTCCTGTCAATCACCTGGAGTCAAACCCAAATTGTTTTAATTTTGTAGCTCTCCCAAAACAGGTGATAACATTACACTATATATTTAATAGTAATTTTGGATTTTGAAAATGAATTTGGGTGGCATCTATAATTTGAGACTACATTAATAATATAAGATTTAGGGATTTGGAATTTTGGACTGCGTTGATAATGAGATTTAGGACTATATGAGACCGATGCATTTGAAATTTTGAAATTAATTTTGGCAACATAACATGTATAGTTGAGGACATTAGTATATTTGATACTTTCAATGACTAAAATTATTAAAAATATA
This sequence comes from Diversispora epigaea, assembly GCA_003547095.1. NCBI lineage: Eukaryota > Fungi > Glomeromycota > Glomeromycetes > Diversisporales > Diversisporaceae > Diversispora > Diversispora epigaea. The sequence continues at coordinate 716,836 of PQFF01000198.1, forward strand.
TAAAAAAATTATCAATTGTTGTCACATATAAATCTTTTAATATTTACTAATTAAAATAAAAAGTGATACTAAAGCTAGATTTGTGGGGCATCAGCTGTAAAGTTAAAGATCTATGTTATGAGAATTGAGCAGATATTCTCTATTTTAATTGTCAATAATAATTTTTGAATATTTGCTAATTACTTTTTCAATTTAAGAAATAGGATTCCCATTTTTCTTTAAGATAATTTGAATAATTTTTGATGATCAATTAGTAAATAAAAAGAATAATATGTGACAAGAATTAGTGATTAATTTCTGATTTTTGAGAAAAAATTATCAATAATACATTTGTCCCAAAATTCAACCCAAGATTTTTTTTACCAAAATATTATGGCGGTCTGCCCAGAACAAAGAATAAAGTTACGTCAATCAGTCCCACTAAATCGAACTCTCGTCACACTCCTTTTCATACTAACTCAACGTACTCTTGTACGCAATATTTCGTAACGTCACTATCCACCAGTAAGATCAAGCAGTCATTTGCCTACTTGCAACGAATAGATATATAAAATAAACTCTTAACACAGTACACACAGGTGCAATCTGAAGGTACGTGAGTAAGTGGAGTAAAAGTATCTTTTTACAGCTCACTACACAAACTTCCGAATCTTAGCTTCAGACTTTATTCAGTAACTTTATTCAAGAAATTACAAAATTAGTAATAGAGGTATTACGGGCTGTTAACCGTTTCTCACCAATATTACCGTTATCACAAAATAAAAATATTAAAAATGTATCAAATTATTACGGTGTATATCGAAACTTTTAAACTTATTGCAAAGATGTAACAACAAAAATATATCACTGCTTTGGTGTGTCTTATCTCTGCTGCTAAATCAAAACAATATATTTCTATCTTTATTATTTACTTTTATTATAAAATGCGTACCAAAAGATTATTTGTTATTTTATTACAAATTAGGTGAAAGATTTTCGTAATTATTCGAAATGTACCAAAAGAAAATTAAAAATTATAAAAATTGTAAAAATGAGCCGATCCTTTTCACATCCTAAATTACCAGTCTATTTTATACACTTTCGAACTTNATCTGAAGGTACGTGAGTAAGTGGAGTAAAAGTATCTTTTTACAGCTCACTACACAAACTTCCGAATCTTAGCTTCAGACTTTATTCAGTAACTTTATTCAAGAAATTACAAAATTAGTAATAGAGGTATTACGGGCTGTTAACCGTTTCTCACCAATATTACCGTTATCACAAAATAAAAATATTAAAAATGTATCAAATTATTACGGTGTATATCGAAACTTTTAAACTTATTGCAAAGATGTAACAACAAAAATATATCACTGCTTTGGTGTGTCTTATCTCTGCTGCTAAATCAAAACAATATATTTCTATCTTTATTATTTACTTTTATTATAAAATGCGTACCAAAAGATTATTTGTTATTTTATTACAAATTAGGTGAAAGATTTTCGTAATTATTCGAAATGTACCAAAAGAAAATTAAAAATTATAAAAATTGTAAAAATGAGCCGATCCTTTTCACATCCTAAATTACCAGTCTATTTTATACACTTTCGAACTTGTTTTCCTTCATCTTTCGTTGTCGCGTCTAAACTAAGGGTGGAAGGCTCAATTGATATCAAAGTTGGCTCAATAATTGTGCCTTTGGCTAATTAATTTTGCGCCAGCTAAATTCTGGCTAAATTCTGGCTAAATTCTGGCTAAATTCTGGCTCAAAGGCTAATTAAATTGCGCCAGCTAAATTCTGGCGCAAAGGCTAAATTCTGGTGCAAAGGCTAAATTCTGGCGCAAAGGCTAAATTCTGGCGCAAAGGTTAAATTCTGGTGCAAAGGCTAAATTCTGACGCAAAGGCTAAATTCTGGCGCAAAGGCTAAATTCTGGTGCAAAGGCTAAATTCTGGCGCAAAGGCTAAATTCTGGCGCAAAGGCTAAATTCTGGCGCAAAGGCTAAATTTTGGTGCAAAGACTAAATTCTGACGCAAAGGCTAAATTCTGGCGCAAAAGCTAAATTCTGGTGCAAAGGCTAAATTATAATATGAAGGCTAAATTCTAATGCAAAGGCTAAATTCTGGCTAAATTCTGGCTAAATTCTGGCTAAATTCTAGCTAAATTCTGACTAAATTCTGGCTAAATTTTGGCTAAATTCTGGCTAAATTCTGGCATAAAGGCTAAATTTTAATTAAAATTTTGGTTAAATTAAAATTAAAAAAAGAAATAATTCTAATTGTAAATTTCTTTTTTTAGATTTATTCATGAGTAACTAACTATATTTGTCTATATAAATTAAATATTTTATCAAACATATCCGTCTATTATTAATTAATTAATTTTAAAATCTTGTAAAAAAACACTAAAAAATGGAAGCTGAAGAATTTATTTACCTTAATAATGATATTATTGAAAAAAATAATCAAGAAGATTTTTTAGAAACTGAAAATACAAATAATAATCTTTTAGTTTCAAATAAATCAAAAAAAAATAGTGGAAGAAAATTAGCGGGAGTGTGGAAATATTTTGATAAAGGTGATGCACTTTTAACCAGTAGAGAACATTATAGTGCAACATGTATTTTGTGTGGAAAATATTATCAAAAAAGTCAAGCTTGTGAAATGGAAGCACATCTTGCTTTGGAATGTAAAAATATTGAAAAGAATATTAGATTTTTTTATTTAAATATAATAAGTAAAAGAGATGAAACGAATAGAATAGAAGCAACCATGGATACTCCAGATAAAAATTTAGATAATATTTTGATTACAGAAAATAACAATAAAAAAAGAAAACTTCCATCCAATCAAAAATTACTTTCTAGTTTTTATGAAAGTACAGAACTTACAAATGAAAGAAAAAATGCGATTAATCGGGCATGGTTACGTGCAACTGTTACATGTAACTTATCTTATAAATTAATTGAAAATCCATTTTTTATGGAATTTCTTAAAGAATTATGTCCGGTATACGATTCACCATCACGAAAACTTGTAAGTGGTAGATTATTTGATGAAAAATTAGTACGAATTACTTTAAAAATTACTAAACTTATACAACAAAGTAAAAATCTTACTTTAGGTATATTAAATATATTAATATTTTAATTTTTAAAGTTAAATATTTATAATAATAATAATAATAATAATATAATATATAGGATTAGATGGCTGGTCTAATCCGAAGAATCAATCACTTTGGAATTTTGTAATTCATACACCAAACCATAATGACTATTTGTATAAAATTGTTAATCTATCTTCTCAATCACATACAGGAGAATTATTAGAACAACAAATTACTTTAATTTTAGAAGAAATTGGTGTGGAAACATTTTCTGCGATTGTTACAGATGGTGGCGCGAATGTACAAAAAGCACGAGAATTAATTAATAGTAAATTTAAACATATATTAAATATAAGATGTATAGCGCATTGTTTAAACCTTATATCTAAAGATATAATTTCACATTCTTTTGCTAAACGTATTACAAATCAATGTAATATATTAGTAAAATTTTTTGGAGCTTCACATAGAGCTAAAAGTTCTTTAGAATTTATGATAAATGAAAGAAATATTATAGGTGGTGCATCAGGAAACTTTTCGGGGCGTAAATTTACAGAAAATTTACGGGACCTACAGAAATTTACGCCTAAAAAAATCATTTTTTTTGACTTTGATCACTATTTATAAGACAGGGAGCGATTTTGTACTAAGATATTCCTATGACAGATCGAAAGATCTGGTTCTTAGCTACAAGATAATATGTGTTTCATTTCTGTAACATCAATATTCGCGAAGATATTCACGTTTAAAGTTTCACATTTGTGAAAAAATTTCCGCGTAAATTTTCCGAAAATTTCCGTAATTCTGCCGGAAATTTACGTGACGTCATAGAAATTTCCGGCAGAATTACGAAAATTTTCGGAAAATTTACGCGGAAATTTTTTCACAAATGTGAAACTTTAANGTGGAAAAATTTTCTGCGATTGTTACAGATGGTGGCGCGAATGTACAAAAAGCACGAGAATTAATTAATAGTAAATTTAAACATATATTAAATATAAGATGTATAGCGCATTGTTTAAACCTTATATCTAAAGATATAATTTCACATTCTTTTGCTAAACGTATTACAAATCAATGTAATATATTAGTAAAATTTTTTGGAGCTTCACATAGAGCTAAAAGTTCTTTAGAATTTATGATAAATGAAAGAAATATTATAGGTGGTGGTCTCAAATCTCATGTTGATACAAGATGGATAACAATGTATGAATCTTTAGAATCAATATATAGACTTCGAACATGCATGACAGATGTACTGTATATATTTTTATATTTTTATATTTTAATTAATTTATTATTTAAAAATTATTATTATTAATTTATAATTATATTTATTAGATATTAAATAATGAACCGGATTTAATTACAAATTTCAATGTAAAAAATATATTATCAAAAAGAGGATTTTTTGATAATGTTTTAGATTTGTGTAATATTATAAAACCTATTAAAGAAGCAATTGTTTGTTTAGAAAGTCATTCTTCAAATTTGGTCAATTGTTATTATAATCTTTTAAAATTAGCTATAGCAATTAATAATACATCAGGAAATTTTAATAGGCAAAAATTTACGCAAATTTTCACTTCGAAAATTTCCGCAAATTTCTGACACCATCGGAAATTTCCGCAAAAAATTTTCGCAACTTTTCACACAGTTTTCGAAAATTTTCGCAACTTTTCACAAAGTTTTCGAAACTTTTCACACAGTTTTCGAAACTTTTCACAAAGTTTTCGAAACTTTTTGCAACTTTTCACAAAGTTTTCGAAACTTTTCGCAACTTTTCACAAAGTTTTCGAAACTTTTCGCAACTTTTTGAAAAATTTTCGTAAAGTTTCGCAAATTTTTCCGTAAAGTTTTCAAAATTTACAAAATTTTTTATTATTTTTCAAATATTATTATTATTTTATTTTTATTATTATTATTTTATTTACATTAATATAAAAATTTCTGAATATTTAAAATTATATTTTTTATTTCTTAATCCTCGCTTTCTATATTTACTATTTCATTATGATATTCTTCATCTTCACCTTCTTCATCTTCGTTATCTTCGTCATCTTCGTCATCGTCATCTTCACCTTCATCACCTTCTTCACCTTCGTCACCTTCGTCACCTTCATCACCTTCATATTCATCATTTTTTTTACCTTCATATTCGTTATTTTCTACTTTTCTTTTGGATTTTTTAAGATTTTTTCGTAGAGTTTCGACTTCAATAATTCTTTTCTTTCCTTTGTTTCTTTCGGGTTCTATCTGTTTTTCAGGATCTTTCTGTCTTTCTGGAGATACTGGTCTTTGGGGAGTTGGGGATGAGTCCGTTTCGTATTCAAAACCTTCTTCATTTTCAATTTTTCTCTATTTTTAAAATTTTGTTAGTTTTCGAAAATTTTAAAAATCTGGCGTGATATAAAATTTACTTACTAAATTTCTTGCAAGAGCCGATTGTATAATTTCTTCTGATATTTTGATAACTTCATTTTTCGGGTTGAGAAAAATTTCTGAAATAGAAATCGCCCAGGCGATTTGAAGATTTGGAATATTTTTTTTCTTAGGCCAGACATTTTTAATTATTTTTGTCATATATGTGTCATTTTCGTCGTCTTCAATTTTTTCAAATAATTTACGAAAACAATTTGAAACAGCAAGTTTCTTCTTCCACGCCGCAATTTCAGATGCTTTCGCTACGTTACTAATTGAAGGTAACATATTGCTGAAATTTTCAAAAATTGCTGTTTTTACTTGCGCACACAAGGTGCCTCTAAGAGAACGGAGCCTTTTTGATAACTATAAATTTTTAAAAAAATTAATTACAAAACTCTTCAAAATATCAATTTATAGATTTTACTTACAGGTTTTTGAATTTTTTTTTCAAAATATGGTTCCTATTTACTACCCAAAGTGGAGAAAAATTCATTATCAGATTCTCTTAAAAAAAATTCAGCAGATTCTTTGAATTCGTCATAATTGGGATATATTTTTTTTTCTAACAGGTCTTGAGCAGACTTAATTATCACAGCCTATTTATAAAAATTGTTAATATTGCGAACATTTGCGAAATGTTCAAATTTTAATATTATACTAACATCTATACAAGCTTGATCATGTGAAAGTATGGCGACTTCTTCTTTAATAGTTTTTATTTCTTCTTTCATGTCTTCTTGATTTTTTTTAACTTTTTCTAGAAGTGTTTTTAGATTATCCAATTTCGAAAAGATTCTTCTTGTAACAGCTTGAAACATAAAAAATTTTTAGTCATTTTAATTTTTTTTTGAAATAATTAAACCAATATATTATTATACCATGATTCATTTGATCTACCGAAGACGAGGTTAAGTCTGAATCTTCAGATTCTAGTAGTGGACGTGGAAATAAAGAAGGACGTGAAGCTGAAGCCAAAGAAGGGTGTAAAGCTGAAGCCGAAGGGCGTAAAGCTGAAGCCGAAGAAGGGCGTGAAGCTGAAGCCGAGGAAGGGCGCGAGGAAGAAGCGCGTGAATATGAAAAGGTGCACGAAGGGTTTTGTTTTTTTTTAAATAATTCGTTCAAATTGCTCATCTTAAATAATAAATAAATATTTCATAAAAATAAACAAAAAAATAGTAATGTTACGGAAAATGCAAATAAAAAAATTGAAATAAATAGTAATGTTATGGAAACTAATAAAAATACGTGCAGTATTATTTGATTATATTCTAAAGTATGTAGATTCGAAAGAATATAGCATATAGTAACAACTAATACATACATACCTTATTACCAGACAATAAAATAAAATTTGTAGCGTTATCGAAATAAAACAAAAAAAAATGTCAGTGTATTAATAATTTCATGTAAAGGTAATAGTAATGTTACGGAAAATGCAAGT
>PQFF01000199.1:15825-139325 GCA_003547095.1 Diversispora epigaea
ATTAGATAGATTTAAATATGAACATTTTATATAGTACAATTGATAACGTTTTATATAGTATATATAATATATTTCATTTATATTTTTTATTAATAAATATGAACATTTTATATAGTATAATTAAAATATATTTCATTTTATATTTTTTATTAATAAATAATGTATTTCATTTTATTATTTTTTATAATAAACTAAAAAATGTGATTATTTCGGGAATAAGAAAGTGAAAAATATATATATATAAAATAAAAGGTACCGATAGGTACCCGATCGAAGAAAAAAAGCCCCCGATATATAGAGATATACTGTGCCCGATATTCAGCAACATACTATACCCGATATATAGATGATAGGTGCCCAATATACAGAAATATACTGTGCCCGATATTCAGCAACATACTATACCCGATATATAGATGATAGGTGCCCAATATACAGAAATATACTGTGCCCGATATTCAGCAACATACTATACCCGATATATAGATGATAGGTGCCCAATATACAGAAATATACTGTGCCCGATATTCAGCAACATACTATACCCGATATATAGATGATAGGTGCCCAATATACAGAAATATACTGTGCCCGATATACAATAATATACTATACCCAATATATGGATGATAGGTGCCCGATAAAAAATAAATAATTTGAAAAAAATGACAAAATATCGGTGCCCGATAGATGCCAGATAGATACCCGATATGTACCCGATAGGTGCCCGAACTTCGGGACGACTACACCGTCAATCGGGTGCCCGATATGTTGAATATCGGGCACCTATCGCATACCTATCAGGTACCCGATAGGTGCCCGAACTTCGGGACGACTACACCGTCAATCGGGTGCCCGATATGTTGAATATCGGGCACCTATCGCATACCTATCAGGTACCCGATAGGTGCTCGATAGGTGCCCGATATTTCATATTTCGACCAGTGTCAGGAATTAAATATAAACGTTCTAATGCGTCCAAAATACACCGATCTATAGCGTCCTACGAACACCACCTACGTTCATATAGCGTATTAAATATGCCGTTCTAGTGCGTTCTCCGAACGCTTCGTATATATAGCGTACTAGAACGCACCGTTTTAATGCGTTCTCCGAACGTTTCGTATATATAGCGTACTAGAACGTACCGTTCTAGTGCGTTCTCCAAACGTTTCGTATATATAGCGTACTAGAACGCACCGTTCTAGTGCGTTCTCTGGACGTTTCGTATATATAGCGTCCTAGAACACCTCTATATAATTCCGGATGTGTATTGTAACTATGGATATATTATACATGTCGTCAAAATTAATTTGATCTCAACTCAATTCTTAAAATTTTAATTTTTAATTGTGTTTGACTTAATTAATTATATTAGTTATTAGTAAAATCAAAATTTATCTTGATTCAACTTCAATTTTTTTCAATTTTAATTGCATCAGACTCAATTTAATAGTTTTAACAACATGTATAGAATATATGTTGTAACTATAAACATGTGTTATAACTATGAACATATACTATAACTATAATATATTATAACTATATTATATGTTATCACTATAAAAAATTGTTTAAAAAATAAATAAATAAATAAATATTTCATTTTTTTATTCCCATAAATTTAAATCAAATAATTTTATTTTAATTATTAAATATTATTTTTCATGAAATAAAAAAATATTATTTACAATTACCATTAATTGAACTGTTAATATTTCTATTTATGACATATAATACTTATAGTGTATAACACTTTATATGATATACTAGGAAACGGGAACCGTTGTAAGTCCGGAGCAAAATTTAAGATTTTTATTACAATTAAAAAAAGTTACAATGATGTAATACAAACATTATCTCGTGACAGGACAGATCATGTAAACACCCAATCAGCTTCTCGAAAGTGAACAGACAGACATCACGTGTGAGTTATTAGTTTTCATAGTGCGTAGACCATAAAGTCCTACGTTACACTCCGGACAATAATATTTTATATGGTATATAGTATTTTATACTATACATGTTATCTAAATTATTTTTTAAAAACTAAAATTTCAAATTCAAATTTCAAATTTCAAATCCCAAATCCTAAATTTCAAATTATTTATATAATGCCGAAATTCCAAATACCAAATGCTAAATCTCAAATACTATATAATTCTAAATATCAAATGTCAAATGTTAAATTTTAAGCAATTTAAACAATATGTATACTTTATATAATATATATTATTCTATATGGTACATGGTATACAGTATATTATTGTGTTGTGTTATGTCATATTGCTGTAATCCTGAAGTGTTTATATGTTTGCACTTCTAAATATAACATACCTGAATTTTTTGGATCATATATTATGGTAGTTAGAAAATTTCAGATTTTAAGTAAAATAATTGTCTTTATAAAAACTATTTTGACTTTTTTCTTTGAAATTGTAATTTTGAAATTTTAAAATAATTTTACAATTTAGGTATTTTATATAATAAATTATAGTACTTTAGGTTATTTAAGTTATTTAATAATTTGATTAGTTAATCTCTTAATAAAATAATAATTAATTAATATAAAATTAGAAATAATTATTAATGGTTATTATATATAAAACATTTGTTTTATAAATAAATTTTAAAAATGATATTAAATAACTTTAAAGACAAGAATATAATATGTATTTTTCTAGAATTTCAGACTTTTTCTATTAAAATTAAGAGAATAATCAGTATTTAAAGTTTGAACAGATAAAAAAATTTAAAATAGCTATTATTTATTCAATTTTAATAAAATAAATTTGAAATTTTCATAAAGTACATAATTTATTTTGTTTTTAAAGTTATTTAATACTATTTTTTTGACATTTACTTATAAAATAAAAAGGTTTTATATATGAGAATAATCAATGATTTTATATACATATAATTATATTTTTGTATAAAAATAATAGTTATAACATAATTATATATAAAATCAGTGATCTTATAGTTAGTTTTTATTCTATATGTAATATTTGAATCAAAATGAGGTTTCACTGGTCATTTAAATAAAATAAAATATAAAATTAGTAATTGTTGTATCATAAAATTTTTTATTTTATAAGCAAATATTAAAAACAGTATTAAGACAAAAATGAATTGTGTTTTCTGTAAAAGTATCAGACTTATTTCATTAAAATTGAGCAAATAATATTTGTTTTAAAATTTTTTATCTGTTCACATGTATTTTTTTCTTAATAATAGAATAGATCTAAAATTTTGACAGAAAACATAAAATATTCTTGTATTTGGAATTACTTAGTACTCCTACAATTAAACCTATATATTCCTAATCAAACATCACATTTCTGATCATGCCCAATAAGGAAATATACGTGTTCTGCAAGGATCATGAAGGTCCCAGGGGTAGGTCCCGGCGCCGGCATAAACCGGCTCTTTAGATATAACGGTAAGATAGCGAAGTAGTATATTGCGAGCACCGTTGATATCCCGATCAAGCTCAGCTGTACAACTTGGGCAACGAAACACTTTGGATCCACCCAATTTTCGATGGATATGACCACAGCACCCACATGTCTTATTGGTATATTCTTCAGTACATATAATTACCCGACACCATGGATATTCACGAACTTTATGTAGAAGATATTGGCGGAATCGGAAGTGGGACCATGTTAACATCATCCGTGCAGTCTTAGAACGAATCCGCCGTTTTCCACGCCTAACCATTCCCTGTGTTTGAAACTTGGGCAACAAAATAATACGATAACTTTGACACAGCCATTTGGCAAGTTTATGGTGACAATCATTAATAAGACAACAGATTTTTTTATGTATACGAAGCATGACCCTGCGAAGTTTATAGCGTTTTCGTTTGTGTACTTTTCCGTGAATAGAGTCATGTGTGCTTTGAATCTTGTCATATATGTGAGAAAGCCGATAAATTCTACTAATATCATTTTTGCCCCATTCTACAGCTTGTCCACTTGGATCGTATCCAGTTATAAATGTTCGTACACCTGGATCTAGAGCGATCACTGCATCTGATTGTGTAGGACCTTGATTTTCGGCCCATATCTCGAGTGGTTGAGGAATANTGGTATATTCTTCAGTACATATAATTACCCGACACCATGGATATTCACGAACTTTATGTAGAAGATATTGGCGGAATCGGAAGTGGGACCATGTTAACATCATCCGTGCAGTCTTAGAACGAATCCGCCGTTTTCCACGCCTAACCATTCCCTGTGTTTGAAACTTGGGCAACAAAATAATACGATAACTTTGACACAGCCATTTGGCAAGTTTATGGTGACAATCATTAATAAGACAACAGATTTTTTTATGTATACGAAGCATGACCCTGCGAAGTTTATAGCGTTTTCGTTTGTGTACTTTTCCGTGAATAGAGTCATGTGTGCTTTGAATCTTGTCATATATGTGAGAAAGCCGATAAATTCTACTAATATCATTTTTGCCCCATTCTACAGCTTGTCCACTTGGATCGTATCCAGTTATAAATGTTCGTACACCTGGATCTAGAGCGATCACTGCATCTGATTGTGTAGGACCTTGATTTTCGGCCCATATCTCGAGTGGTTGAGGAATATAAAGATAAAATTCTCCAAGCCGATTCATAACAAGTCGTGAATCGTAATGGAGTTCTGCTGGGAGATTTTCGGCTGACTTCATCTTACAAAGAAATGTATAAACTCCTTTAGATTTACCCCAATGTTTTGATAGAATTGCAATAGATTGTTGTTGATCTTTCTTAGAGCGAAATTTCATCTTAAATTTCTTCCGTTTTGCAGCAAAATTTGATGAATATGATTTAAGTAAATCATTCATCGCTTCATCGCGAATATCGTAAGGAGTTTCAAGGACCCATTGAAGTTCGGTATTATTGAAGTTTGCGGCGTTGAGACACTGTGCTCGTAGAGCTTTTTTTGTCCGCTCGATACTCTCTTTTTTGACTGCTACGAGACATCGATTGTAAGTCCATCGCGCTGTTCCCATCCAGCGTTTGAGTTTTGACTTCTCCTCTTGCGTAGGAAAGAGACGGATACGTTGTGTCTTGCCTGCTGGAATCTTGGAGCTCTTGTTCTTCTTGGGCTTTGGCAACTTCTCGTCTTCTTCTACGATTGGCGGCGGAACGCATTCCATTATGTCTTGTCACAAATACCGTGACGATTGAGAGTAAGTCTTCCGCAAGTTCTCCGGCTTCACTACTTTCAGCACTGACATCCGTACCGAGTACCACGAGCCGAGTCCCATTTTTCTCAAAGATCCATTCCACAAGCTCGGATCCAAAGCGGCACAATCGGTCCTAATAAAAAAAGTTAGTAAAATAATAAAGGCAATAAAAATCAGAGTAAATAAAAAAAATTAAACCTTTCGGGTAACCACCACTTCTTCGATGCCTTCTGTGTGTATTCGTTCCAAAAGGGCAACAAACCCCCTGCGTTTCCAGTTAAGTCCCGATCCGATATCACTGATGATTTCGTATTCTGGGTAGTATTGTCGAAGATTTGCGATTTGTCATTCAAGGTCATCTCGTTGATGTTCTGAACTGACTCTGGCGTAACAGATCTTGGCCTTTTGCGTGATTTGTGTCTGTTGGTTATCTCTAAAGATTTCTTGTATGTCAGTAATTGAATAGAGTCGTTTTCCACCAGGTGTCCTGACAATAGTAATTCTTCCGGAGTCGGCCCATCGTCGCAATGTTTCAACTGAGACGTCATACGTCTCTTGGATTTTGCGCGCACTTTGGTAAGTAGTATTGAGTTGAGCCAGGTTGTAAAAAGGTGGTTTTTGTTAAGAAATGTGAGCTACTGACAGAACCGTGTTTATTAAAATTACTTTTCCTTTACATTTGATATAAAATGCGGAGATTTACACAAAACTGTATTAATAATCAAGTGGATTTGTAATACGAAAAGTGCGGTTTATCCTGGAATGTTCGAAATCAGTGTAACGGTTTTTAAGATTTACTTATAAAATAAAAAGTTTTATATGTAATGACCATTGATAGTTATTTCTGATTTTATATATAATTATAGCATTATAGCTAAAATTACGTTATGGTTATGACACTTGTCTTAATATATTTTTTTTTTTTATAAAAGGACCGGCGCGGTCTCGCTTTATTTCAATCACTTGTCTTAATATTGATTCCAGCAAGTATAATTATTACTACTTCATGGAGTAACCTGGAGTAACCCATGAAATATTAACCCAGTACATAATTCGGGTTAACCCTTGCTCCACTATAATATGAACCCGTTAGCAACCTAAGGGTTACAACAATGTTTGGATGCTACACAAACCACGGTAGTAGTACATTAAGTGGGCGGACGAGAAACATTAAATTTCATAAATTTGTTTTAATTTTCCAGAAGATAGTTTTATGGTCGGAGCTTCTACCATTTGCACAATTATACATTAAATAACTGGAAAGAACCCCAAATATTATACCTACATCTCGATGCAAAAACTTGCTCTTCGCATTTTAGGTCGTTTTTCTCGAAAGACCTTTATTCGCAGCGCCTGGAAAAATCTAAATAGTTTAAGCGAGCACGATGAACTTTCAGAGGCACTTGATACCCTAATATCCATGTCTCACGAAGGTTTTTTTTTATTTCCTTTTGAAAAATATTGTTTCCACTATCTTACTATCTTACGTACTTTCGGATTTTTAACACGATTCTTCTTTGCAGAAAATGAGTTCATCGAACTCATTACAGTTATTGTCGATGTTCTTTCTGAAGCACCCATGGCCTCTGCTTTTCTGTGCCACATAATTGGTTAGTTTATTTATATTTATTTATATCTTTCTCGAATAATATATTAATTATTGCCATTAATCAATTCTATAGATAGTGCTGCACTTCCTTCTAAAGAAACTTCTCACAAAATAACGGCACGATTACTTCAGAAACTTAAACCTGGTTTGTGTATATATCGGACTAAATCTAAAAGACGTACTCGTATAAATGCGTCTATAATTTGGAGTGTACTCGCAGAAAAACTGGCAGGTAAATTTATTTATCAATTAATTCTCAACCGATTATATATATATCTCTCTCTCCGAATTAACCCAAATCTCTTTAATTTCTAGGCGAAATTAGTTTATCTTTGTTTTCGGATAATGTATGTACTACATTACTGGATTATCTCCAATATGGTACCGATCCGAATGTACGGCTATTTGCCTTGATAGCTCTTGAAAAATTTGGCATAACAGGACAAAACAAAGAAAAAATCATGTCGTCTGGACGAAATATTCACAAGATTTTATTGGGTTTAGCTAAGGAATTACAAATAATCGAAAATTCATCTGACAATTACACTCGTCGAAGACAATTAAAGTTTTGTGTAGAATGGGCTTTAAAGAATACTTTTGGTATGTTTATTATAAGAAAGGTGTATTGTTCATTATGTTATTTACCCAAAATAAGTTCTCAATGACTATTAAAAAAAATTAGCTTTGAATTATCTCCAGTAGTTTTATTTCGGGTAAAAAAATAAAATGTGTAAATCTATTTGATTTTATTTTTTTTTTATTTTTTCATTTTTCTTTTAACGATTTTTATTATTTTTTCTTTTTTTTTTAAAAAAAAATCGACAGATTCCGGAAAGGTACAATAAATGATTTAATGATTTCAGTAATCAATTTCTTCTATAACTTCAATTTCATTTAAAATTTTTTATACATAGGGGGATGATTTAGAAGAAAATTCCATAAATCCTAATGTTAATGTTATGCTAAATCCTATGGATGCTACGGCACATTGGAAGATTTCACCTCATGGCTTAGAGGTAAATTATTCTATTAATTATATTGGGAACGATCATATAATATTTATATAATATTTTTACCAATTCATATATTAGATAAGGAACGATTATTCGTCGTTTGAATCAATACGTGCAACCATGGGAGTATCATCGGGAAGATGGTTTTATGAAGCGATTTTGCTCACAAATGGAATTATGCAGGTATCATAATTTAAGAGTATTTCATAATTTAAGAGTATTTCGTATTTCGATTATTTATTTTTCGGAATCGATTTTGATAATTGTATTAAAAAAATTCAATTAAATTAATTCATCAGATTGGATATGCGACTGAACGTTGTATGTTCGGCCCTGATGAAGGTACTGGTGTCGGAGACGATCAGGTGAGAAAACGTGATGAGTAACTTCCGCTCTGTTAATTATAACCAAGTAATTTATAACATTTCCATTCTTAGTTTGGGTTTGCATTTGATGGTTGCAGAAATGTTCTATGGGTAAAGATATTTATAACTTTGGTTTTGATCAATAAATGTTGGATATTTCATTATTAATTTTATTAATTGGTATTATTTTTTTTACTTACATTAGGCAAACGGCGTATCTGTGCCATATGGTGGGAATGAATCATGGAAACCTGGTATTTAATTAGTTTTAATTATTGGTTTATTATCAGAAGCATTATTACAATTAATTTATGCAATCGCTTTTTTCTATTTTAACAAAAAAAAGGAGATGTTGTTGGTGTATACATGGATATTAGTACTTGTTGCGTTCGGTTCTACTTAAATGGGAAAGATTTGGGCATGGCTTATCCTCTAAACCTTACCCAATTTCGAAGGTTGGCAGAAAATGGATTGCATCCCGCCCTTTCTTTTACCTCGTATCAACAAGCCATTATTAACTTTGGGGCCGAGAAATTCCGGTAAAATTTCTTAAACATTAAATTTATTTATTGTATTTCCTAATTTGATTTGTAATAAATTATAAAAATTAAAAATTTTAATTTATAAATTATTATTATTATTATTATTATTATTATTATTATTATTATTATTTTTATTATTATTATTATTATTTCAGTTATCCACCTCCCTCAACATATAATTATCAAACACTTAATAGTCGTGGTCAATTATCACTTGAACTGCGTGATTCAATACAAAAGAGGGTATGGAGAATGTCACGTTATCGACCAATATCTGTAGGTTCCTGTTGGAAACAACAATTGGAAGATACGGATGAAGATTTTGATGCACAATGTTCTATTTGTTTTGCCATGCCTCCCGTCATTACGTTGGGACCTTGCAATCACGATGGATTTTGTGCTGATTGTGCCAAAATGATGCATTCATGGTATAATAATATGATTGAATTATCTCTACAATCATTTGTAATCGTTTGCAATTCGTTTATTGAATTTTCTTTTTTCTCACCCAACTTTTTATTGAATTTAGCCCACTTTGTAGAACCCCAATTTCTTTTAGAAAACCTACGAATAGTAATACTTGTTTTCCATCTACACCTACAAAATTGTCAATTTCATCTACATCCGCATCTTCATCCTTATCATCTCCATCCACGGCTATTGTTTTGCCCCCCACACCCCCACTGTCACGTCCTGCTTCTTCTATCACCTCATGGGATCCAGATATTTTACGCAGTTCAGAGCCATAGATCATAATTTATTTCCGTTTGATAGTTACAGTGTTGTAAATAATTTTTATGGTTTTTTTTAATTATATGAATAGATAATCCGGGCACATTTTTTTTTTAAAAAAAAAAAAAAAAAATTAATAATTTGTGGTATTAAAAACTAAGTGATTTTTATGCTATTTCTTCACTATTTTTTTTTATAAAAATGATCATTTATTTCCCTTTTTTACCTTTTTTTTCATTTTCATTTACATTACAGAATTTCATGTTCTGTAAATAGAAATTTATCTTTCGTTTAAAATTCAAACATAAAACAACTAAAATATAGTTTGCCAAAGAATTGTATACTATTGCTGTGATTGTATTTTTATACAAATTCTATAATTTCAATATCATCAATATTTATAAAATACATTTTACGAATTTTTTTCAAAAATATAATTTATTTATAATACTAGGAACCAGGTTGCTAATTTTGAGCATAAAAATCGTNAAATTGTCAATTTCATCTACATCCGCATCTTCATCCTTATCATCTCCATCCACGGCTATTGTTTTGCCCCCCACACCCCCACTGTCACGTCCTGCTTCTTCTATCACCTCATGGGATCCAGATATTTTACGCAGTTCAGAGCCATAGATCATAATTTATTTCCGTTTGATAGTTACAGTGTTGTAAATAATTTTTATGGTTTTTTTTAATTATATGAATAGATAATCCGGGCACATTTTTTTTTTAAAAAAAAAAAAAAAAAATTAATAATTTGTGGTATTAAAAACTAAGTGATTTTTATGCTATTTCTTCACTATTTTTTTTTATAAAAATGATCATTTATTTCCCTTTTTTACCTTTTTTTTCATTTTCATTTACATTACAGAATTTCATGTTCTGTAAATAGAAATTTATCTTTCGTTTAAAATTCAAACATAAAACAACTAAAATATAGTTTGCCAAAGAATTGTATACTATTGCTGTGATTGTATTTTTATACAAATTCTATAATTTCAATATCATCAATATTTATAAAATACATTTTACGAATTTTTTTCAAAAATATAATTTATTTATAATACTAGGAACCAGGTTGCTAATTTTGAGCATAAAAATCGTCTCAAATTAATTTCTTCATAATTATCTATATCTTCTAAAATAGTAAAAAATCCGTCAAGGCCATAAATGCCTTGAATTGGATTGAATAATGGAGAAGGCAAGGAGACTATGATTCGTATTGTCGAACAGAATTAGTTAAAATTAGTTAAGGAATTAATATAAAAGAATATAAAAGAAAATAATAATAATAAAAAAAACTTCATCAGAATATGAAAATAAAAAGAGGATATCTCCAATTAATTCCTTGCACAATATTTTTATCATAAACATCAAATTTCTATCATTATGACCCCGAACTTCCATCAATTGATGTGTAATGTTAATTGATGTTTCATTTCCCAATTCATTAGATTTAGTTATACTATAAGGTCTCAATAGTGTTAACCAGCGTGAACAATCCGCAGATTGAAATTCTTGAGACACATTATTCTAAATTTTGAATATTCAAGTAAGACAAAAATTTTAAATTATTAAAAAAATAAAAGTTAACTCACTGAAAATTTTGATTCCACATTTAAGTATTGTTCCAGTAGAGATGGTAGCATTGTCCAATCCCATTGTTTAGATAAAGAATTGGAATTATTAAAAATCAAATATGATACGGATGGATAAAAATTGATCAATTCTAAACGAACAACAAATTGTAAAAAAAAATATTTATAAAATTTATGTCAAAAAAATGAATACTAAAATTAAATATTCATAATATTCATACCATTTTTGATCGTGATAAAAGGACGAGGTTTTTCAACAAAGATTGACTGCCAACAATTTTTGACAACAAAATTATCAATCGTTTGGTACCATATAATCACCCCAAAATCTAGTTCAAATATAAATGGATCAAGTGGAAATTCTACTAAGGAAATTATTTTTTCTCTTTGACCAACTGCAAGAAAATCAATGTAAGGAGAACTCATCCTTATAATTGATGACGAAACAACGTGATAAGTATTCCTGAAATAAACCACCAAATGAATAGCGCGCAGTTCTTTGCTATAAATTTCAAAGAGAGTCAATAATTACAAATTATTAACGAATAGGAATAATTTAAACGGAAATCAAATAAAATATCTTACCATCCGTTATTTAAAACGGAAATTTCCAACGAAAATTTATCACAATTATTTATATTTAATTTTGATTCCAATATTTGAAGATCATTTTTATCACTAAATAATTGGTCATTGATATCATCGTTCGATAGTACGGAAGTGCTTTGAAGTAATGGTATTAAATTTTCAATAGATCGGTTTACACCAAATTTACGTTTGGTAAGAGATATTTGTTGTAGACGATTATTGAAAGCAAATATATCCGTAAGGCTTTCGAGCAATGAATCACAATGAAGTAAGAGGTCTTGTTTTTGATTTATCTAGAAAATAATGTAAAATAAAATTTTTTTCAGAATCAAAATAAATCAATTTTAGAAATTAAAATTAAAATTAAAATCCAACTCACGATTTCTTCTACTTTTCTTATATGAGCAATTCCATCATGGACCCTTGTTTCGAGAGAATCAAGGAGTGAATTCATATGGGAAAAGTCTGTAACTTGTATTTCTATATATTAAAGTCGAGGAATTGAGCAAATATTTATACATCTATCCTTTTTTTTAGTTTGTGTAAATAAAAGAGTGAATATCTATATAATATATATTGTCAAGAAAGATTACAAAACCATCATTATAATTTTCAGCAGAGGACCTTATTTTCAATTTAAAGTTCCCTACATCAATCATTTCCCAACGAGAAGAGTCGATTGTATAAAAATAAGGCAAACTAATAATATCTTCAAATCCTTGACGAAAAAAAGGTCCAATAACGAGTTTACATTCAGTCAAAATTTCTGATAAAAATTATTTTATAATTAATATTAATTTAAAATATAACAAAATTTATTAATCAGTTATATATATATTATTAATAAGGATTACCATGTAATATAAAGCCATTCTCTGAATTTATGATGACATGTCTTTCATCTGTAATTTGAACAATCAATATGGACTCGAAATCTGCGGTACGTTTATCTAACTGAACTTCTACCCTAAAACGTTCATTGAACTTTTTTTTGTTTTGTTTTGTTATATTTTTCGGATTAATTAATTGTTTTAATTTTATATTAACTTACATTGATAAAGGATTTCCATTAATAATGGTGCTCCATATTGATTTCATTTCATTTGTATCATCAATCTTGAAGCATATAACTTGCTTTTGATCTGTTCCTATCCAGATAAATTCTTCCACAAAGGATTTAATTAAACATGTAGTCATTTTCGCATAAAATTCGGGAATTTTGGATATTATATTACTTGATGATTTTAATGGCCTTGATGATGATGGATTTTCATTAAAAGTTGCTATTTTAATGCTAGGATCATATAAAGGACGATATATAACTTTGACAATTCTATATATATCCTCTCTATTTTGAAATATATTTTCATCCATCCAAAATCCATAAATGTAATGAGCTGGAAGTTTTAAGAAAATTCTATTTTCACTTTGTAATGATGAACTCCATAAAAATATATAGATATTGTTCTCTTCTTCATCGGAAACTTTCTCATTATCTTTATAAATAAGTGCGATAATAGGACCATCCATAATAACAACACCTAAAATATAATATTCAAAGGGTAAAAGATAATATTGAATATTAAAGATTATAAATAAAGATGACGATAAAGATAATAATTATATTGTTATTACTTACCATAAAATGAAGCATCGGAAATTCCAGTAATTTCATTATCTGTCAATTTTATATCCCACGATTCCCTAAAGTCTCCAAATCGAATCAGTCGGAAATCAATTGCTTTGGAATCACTATAGAGCAAGTAAGGAGCTTGACTACTTATTTAGAAAAGTTGAATCATATTAACTCAAAAAACTTGCATTTATAAAGTTCAATTTAAAATCATAATTACATTGCATATTCAATATCACTTTTTACAGTGAAAACGACAATACTCGGATAAAAATATTCTTTGGGGAGTAAAATACGCAAATTTTAATATTTAAAATAACCCATTTTTTAGCTTTAGAGAATCTCTTCATGATACTACATACTTTCTTGCGCTATTTTGAAGAAACCTTTTTTGACCCACTTTTTTTCTAAATCTAGAAGAAAGTATTCAAGAATAAAGGTTTTTTCAACGCGTTCATAATATAATTTTAACAAAAAGTGTTGAAAAGATGCGTATTCACTAGGAGTTCGCTCAGTTTTGGAAAGATCAAAGGGCTTCAGTGGAAAAAACATTTCCGAATGCAATCATAATACAATCATGGATTACTATTTCAGATCTAATGTAGCTGATTCGAATTCAGATAAAGATTTTCTATAAAAAAAAAACATGTATAAGTGACTCGACTGGAGAGGTGAAAAAATAATCTTTATTTATTAAATTAAATGAATTTTCAAAATCAAGCTCATAAGATATATATTAATTTCATAAATTACTAAATAATCCGAATAATACAATTAAGTGAAAAGAAATAACTTGAAGGTGATCAAATTATTATAATAATTCTCTCTTTCTAAACTCAATTGAATAATTCTTTTTAATAAATACTAAACTCAATTGGTTAAATTATATCTGATTAAATTCCGGACCTACCATCCTTAGATAAAGTCTAGTTACAAAAAAAGCAACCATAAATAATCTAGTTTATAATAAAAGAATTTTTTAATAAAGTATATAGATACAGTATAAAAATTAATTTTTTTTTTGTATTCTCTACTTTATACATGTTGTTGAAATTATTGGATATTGAATTTAGTCAGACAATTGAAATTAAGAAAAATTGAAATTGAGTAATTAATTGATACAATTATTGATGCATTATATATAATACAATTAATTTTTTGAATTTAGACAACATGCATAACCTATCCACTTGTTAAAAATAATAAACTATCTTTTAAGTATAGCTTATTGAATTTGATTTAAATTGTTATAATTTATTTATTGTTACAAAAGTAAATGAAAAAAATAAATAATAAAAAATATTATAATAATACAAAGTTTTAAAAAAAGGTAACAAATTTATAATTCTCTTTATCATCAGATAGATATTGTATTCATGTGGATATTCAATATGTATAAAAATATTATACCTAATCTGATTATAAGCAGGGATGATAAATGACTTGTGTATTTGCCTATTTTAAAATGATTTTCAAATGACTTTCAAATGATCTAGTTATTAGGGTCATTTAAAAATTGTCATTTCACAAATGACAAATGACCAAATGACTCAATCATTTGAAAATNAGAATAAATACAATAAAGAATATCTCATACAATATAATAAATACGTGAATTTAGTCAGACAATTGAAATTAAGAAAAATTGAAATTGAGTAATTAATTGATACAATTATTGATGCATTATATATAATACAATTAATTTTTTGAATTTAGACAACATGCATAACCTATCCACTTGTTAAAAATAATAAACTATCTTTTAAGTATAGCTTATTGAATTTGATTTAAATTGTTATAATTTATTTATTGTTACAAAAGTAAATGAAAAAAATAAATAATAAAAAATATTATAATAATACAAAGTTTTAAAAAAAGGTAACAAATTTATAATTCTCTTTATCATCAGATAGATATTGTATTCATGTGGATATTCAATATGTATAAAAATATTATACCTAATCTGATTATAAGCAGGGATGATAAATGACTTGTGTATTTGCCTATTTTAAAATGATTTTCAAATGACTTTCAAATGATCTAGTTATTAGGGTCATTTAAAAATTGTCATTTCACAAATGACAAATGACCAAATGACTCAATCATTTGAAAATTATACAAAGTTATTTGAATAACCAATAAAAATTAGATTTTGATGATATGTAATATTTTGGATCATTATTATAATATATTAAAATATGTTTAAAAAATACTTAATTTAAGTAATAAGTAAGTTATATATGTTGTCAAGACTATTGAATTGAGTCAGACACAATTAAAATTGAGAAAAATTGAAGTTGAGTCAAGGTAAATTTTGATTTTTATTAGTGATTGACGTAATTAGTTAAGTTAGACATAATTAAAAATTGAAATTTTAAGAGTTGAGTCAAGGTCAAATTAATTTTGATGACATGTATAAAGTAAATATATTTTAGGTATATATTTAAAACATACTTAATTTTAAATATGTTTTAATAATATTTTAAGTATATTTTAAACATGTACCTAAAACATACTTACTCATTACCTAAATTAAGTATTTTTTAAGTATTTTTTAAATATATTTTAAGTATAAAATAATAATATTTTAAGTAATTTTTTATATACTTAAAAAATACTTAATGAAATATATTTTAAATATATTTTAAGTATATTTTAAATATTGTAGTTTTTATAAGGATTCAATAGTTTTGATGACATAGGTCATTTGCATAAATTTATATATAATATATAAAATTTGACAATTATATTGAAAATAAATATCTTTTTTTTGTGAATATCTATTAGACAACTTTTTCACAAGTTGAAATAAAGATGAAATACTAAATTTGTTAATGAATTTTGAACTAGTATTGTAAGTAATCTTTACTTATATTTATAATATTTTTTGATGAATTTTTATTATTTTTATTATTTATATATTTTTCTTTAACTAAGTTATAAATGTTATATTCAGTTTGAAAGGAACAACCTACATATGCCTTAAAGAAATGCCAAAACTGTAGAACTTTTTGAATATGTGAAATTTAAACATATAGTAAAATTTTCTGGTTTATACATGGTCTTGTTCTCAAGTATCTATAAAAGTATAAAAGAACTTGACATATTAACTTACTAAAATTTGTGCAACTTATATTTGGTGTAAATGTGAAATAGTGAAAAGTGATAACTAAGATCAAAATATGAAGTTCATGACGTTACACTATTATACTATAACACAAAACTTGAAATGCATCATATTGTTCAATAGAACATTGGCATTTTTTTTCTTTGATTTTAAAGCATTACTACACTTTATAATTATATAGACATAGAATAAAATTTGTTATTAAAGCTAATAGTGTTTTTCTGATCTTTATTCTGATTCATGGATCTTACAATAAAGTATGCTAAAACTTGGATTATCAGCATCAATAATGTAACTCGAGAAAATGTACGATGATAAGTTTACCTAATCCTTCCTTTTTATACTCTTTACCTTTTAGTCAACCTAAACATCTTGGCGTAACACCACCAATAGTTACCGCCCATCCAACTCAAAGAGAAATTGAAGTTACTGATTTGTTGCTTCAAGAGCTTACCGTACAAGGAACCTTTGAGAGCGATGACGAAAGTAAACGACGGTAAAGTATTGCAAGAATTAAAGAAAAAAATTTTAATTAACTTTCAAAAATATACTAATTTCATTTAATACAAAAATAGGGAAGTTGTCTTAGGAAAGCTTGATGGACTTGTAAAAGATTTTGTATACCAAATAAGTAGAGAAAAAGAAAATCTACCTGAACCTGATGCAAGAGAAGCCGGAGGAAAAATTTTTACTTTCGGATCTTATAGACTAGGGGTACATGGAGCTGGTATATATATTTGTTTTGGAATCGAATAGCTTTAATAATATTTTAGATTTTTTTTTTTTTAGATTTTTTTTAGATTATTTAAATTTTTTAGATTTTTAAATTTATTTTTTTATTAAAAAAAAAAATTGCTAAAAATCAAAATATGAATAATTCTTTTAGGTACCGATATTGATACACTCTGTGTTGTTCCAAGACATGTATCCCGAGAAGATTTTTTTACTGTAATGTACGATTTTCTTAAAAAGCGTAATGAAGTAAACGAATTAACTGTTAGTATTATATTTATATTGAGTATAATTTTTTCGTGAAAAAAATTAATTAATTAAATTTTCAATTTAACTAATCTATGATCGTTTATTTATTAGTGTGTTACTGATGCCTATGTTCCAGTCATTAAAATGAAATTTCAAGATATCCCTGTTAGTTTTAATATCAATCGATTTTTGTAATCTTTTTTTTTTTTTTCCTTCTTTTGAGGTTTACAAATTTATTCTTATAAATTATATATAAATTATTAGATTGATCTTGTTTTTGCAAGATTAAATTTATCACGAGTTCCGGATGATCTTGAATTAAGAGAAAATTCATTATTGGAAAACTTGGATGAAACATGTGTAAGAAGCATAAATGGTAAGCAATGGATAACTAATTAATTCTTTGAACCTGAATTAATAACTCATTATAATTATTACTTATTTTCAGGTTCACGTGTTACAGACGAGATTTTACGCCTTGTACCCAGTATACCAGCTTTTCGTAGATCACTGAGGTGTATTAAGCTTTGGGCAAAAAGTCTGTATTGTTATAATTCGATTTTTTGCAGTCATTTCATTATTTCTTAAACATTCAACATTCTTGGATATTTTATAGGACGTGCTATATATTCCAATGTGATGGGCTTTTTAGGAGGAGTTGCATGGGCAATGTTGGTGGCTCGAATTTGTCAACTTTATCCAAATGCAATAGCTGGAGCAATTGTATCTAGATTTTTCCGTATTATGTATCAATGGTAATTCAAATTTAAATCTCTATGTTTTTATTTATTTCTAATAAAATACCGATCAACTCACTTTACATAACAAAAAAAAAAAGGAATTGGCCACAGCCTGTTCTGTTGAAGCCAATAGAAGATGGACCAGTCAGAGTATGGAACCCAAAGGTAGAGTCTTCAAAGTTCGCACTTGATATATTCAAAGATTTATGAAAAATTATCTATATTTTATTTTTTTCAATTTCACCCGTCACCCGATATAAGATATTATTCCTTTTAGAATCGGAACAAACATCGTGCGGATTAATTACTTATTATAATTTCATAAAATATTTTTCTACTATATATTTAATTATTAATTTTATTTTCAATAGTTATATCATGGGGATCGATTTCATTTAATGCCAATTATTACACCCGCGTATCCATCTATGTGTGCAACACACAATGTAACGCAGTCGACAAAAAAGATAATAGAAGACGAATTCAGACGAGGTAAAAATTTTTTATTTATATAAACAATATTTATAAATATTTATAAAATAAATAAATTTAATACATAATAAATCTTTAGCTGTCGAAATTGCTGATAAAGTAATGATCGGAACTGGAAAATGGTCCGATCTTTTTGCAAAACATGATTTTTTTCAAAAATATCGATATTATCTACAAATAATAGCCTCATCCGATAACGCAGAAAGACAACTTAAATGGTTTGTGATTTTTATTGATAACTATATAATATATACAATATATAATTAGTGTTATTATCTTATATTAGGTCGGGAATGGTTGAATCGAGGATTCGTCACCTTATATCAAAACTGGAAACCGTGGAAAATCTAAATTTGGCTCACCCTTTTGTAAAGGGGTTTGATAAAGTATATTATTGTACATCAGAGCAAGAGGCGAATGATATTCTTGAATCTAAAAAAGTATATTATTGTACATCAGAGCAAGATACTCTTGAATCTAAAACAGATCGTGAAGGAAATAGCAATGAAGGTCCCCAAAATGGTGAAATAATTAGTAATGAAGGTTCCCAAAATGGAACAGTTCGTGAAAAACCTAGAAATGAAGGTCCCCAAAATGGAATGGTTCGTGAAAGAATTACCAATGAAGGTCCTCAAGCTATTCACGTTACTACATTTTATATTGGATTGCAAATTAACCCTCGAGAAGGTTTAATAATATTTATTATCAATTTGTAGTATTTGATTTTAACGTATGATATAACTGATTGCATAATTTATGAATTTATGTTTGACAATAATAGCTGGTTCAACTTCTCCTCGACAGTTAAACATATCTTGGCCTACTCAAGAATTTACAAAATTGGTAAAAAGTTGGGACAAATATGATGAAAATTATATGAAAATTACAATAAAACATGTAAAGAGGTATGATAAATAAGTTATTTTAAATCATGTCGATTTCATTTTATATTCTGCAGCTACTATTCTTCTATTTTTAGCGCCGAACTCCCATCTGAAGTATTTGAAGAGGGGGAAGAACCACGTAAGCTTAAACGTTCCAAACCGGGTGGCAAGGTATAATGATTATTCCAATATTTTGCATAACGTTTATATTATAATCAAGATCACTTGTTGATGTGTTTGGAAATTTTTCAGACTGAATCAAATACTACGACGTCAGAACAACCCAGTAAAAAACCCAGAAGTTCAAGTGGTTCTAACGATACCGTAATTGATAGTACACATACAACAGGAATAAATGCGGACAAAACGGACATTAATGTATCCAACCTGGAATCAAACTTAAATATTATATCATCTCATTCCTCTACACCATTTGACATGTCTTCATCAAGAATAGGCCAACCGTTGAAGACTGCTCCTTGAGGACAAATTTATGGTTATTTTTAATGGTGAGGTGGTTTCCTGAGACTTTTGTAGGGAATCAATTTTGTTTGCGGTAAACTTGCAACAAATGACATTTTATCTGCATAAAATATAAAAGAAAAATCAAAAAAAAAAAAAAAATTTTTTTTATACCCCAAGAATTTATAAAGAACCCTTGCACTTATAAAAAAAAAAATACGAAAAAATACACGTAAAATATTATTAATTATCATATCCATAGACAAGATTAGGGGATAACGAGAGCTCGCAAGACTCAACTACAGCCTACGTCGTTTTCGATCGTTTGGCAGTAAGAAATCCTGATATTGATGTTTAGAAGCCGACATTAATCTGCACGCATTATTGATCTAATATTGGGCTTCGCCGTTATGAGCGTGCAGTCTACAAGGTAAGAATGTTGGATGTATATGGTTAGGTTTCTTTAGATTTTGCAGCTAAAAATAATTCAGAAATAACTTAATCAGATTTAAAAGCGAAATGTAATGCGAATTATCTTATTTTAATTTTTTTTTTTTTCGCCTTTCATGGTTTATTTCCTTCAAGGTTTGAGAAATAATGAACTTTATATTTATAATTATATATATATATATATTTTTTAATTTAGCTTCACTTATAAGTTTGCTTTAATTTAGTCTTGATTGTTTTATTATTTGTCTTATTTTTTTTTTTTTACTTTAGTAGTTGTTTATTAGTATAAGATTGGCACAGGATTTGCTTTTTNTTTTTTATACCCCAAGAATTTATAAAGAACCCTTGCACTTATAAAAAAAAAAATACGAAAAAATACACGTAAAATATTATTAATTATCATATCCATAGACAAGATTAGGGGATAACGAGAGCTCGCAAGACTCAACTACAGCCTACGTCGTTTTCGATCGTTTGGCAGTAAGAAATCCTGATATTGATGTTTAGAAGCCGACATTAATCTGCACGCATTATTGATCTAATATTGGGCTTCGCCGTTATGAGCGTGCAGTCTACAAGGTAAGAATGTTGGATGTATATGGTTAGGTTTCTTTAGATTTTGCAGCTAAAAATAATTCAGAAATAACTTAATCAGATTTAAAAGCGAAATGTAATGCGAATTATCTTATTTTAATTTTTTTTTTTTTCGCCTTTCATGGTTTATTTCCTTCAAGGTTTGAGAAATAATGAACTTTATATTTATAATTATATATATATATATATTTTTTAATTTAGCTTCACTTATAAGTTTGCTTTAATTTAGTCTTGATTGTTTTATTATTTGTCTTATTTTTTTTTTTTTACTTTAGTAGTTGTTTATTAGTATAAGATTGGCACAGGATTTGCTTGTTCTCGTATACAAACAATAATTATAGACGAAAATGTTATTATTACATGTTATAATATAAATATAATTAAATATAATTTTTGTGATGTTTTAATTTCAAATTAAAACGATAATGTGACCATGTAAGCTTCGCCCCTTGCTGTTTTACTACTTATTCGTCTGTCGATCCGTTTCACCATTTTTTGCGTCGAAGTAAAACAGTGATATTGTTCAACAATCCACTTAGCAAGTTTTTGTGTACTTCTTCAATGAACCATTTACTTTGTAATTTATCAAGGGCATTACAAAGTCTATAAATTTTTTCAATATCATTCTTCCCCATTCAACTGGGTACTTGTCTTGGAGATCTTTGAAGTCTTCTTTTTAGTGATTCTTGCATAGTACGTTTTTGCTTTTTGTTGTTTTGAGTTGTTTGACATTGTGAAATTGATAATTTCAGAATCCTTTTGCCTGATCTTTTTGGTAATTGTTTGAGATTCTTGCATAGTATATTTTCGCGTTTTGTTGTTTTTGGCTGCTTTCTTCTTGGAGGAAGAGTTGTTGGTGTTGTTTGACATTGTGGAGTTGATAATTTCAAATTGTTATAATTGTTATTGTATTTTAGAAAAGATTTGCTCATACTTGACAATAAAAAATAGAATTTAAAAGGTGTTGCTCTTGTTTGAACCGCGAAATATTTATTTATTTTTTGGACAATTATGTTATGCTCTGTACGTTGAACAATTATGAGTAGAACAAACAAAAATTATATCAACGGACAGAGCAAACAAAACATCAAAATTTTGAATAATTATGAACAGAACAAATAAAAAATTACATAAAAAATTACATAAAAAAATCAAAGCTTTTATCACCACTCTGTGCGTTGAACAATTATGAACGGAACGAACGAACAGATGACAAATGCACAATTTTGAACAATGAGCAGAACAAACAAAAATTATGCAACGCAGATGGTACTCAAAACTCCACGTGCTGCAGACCATTGTTTTCAATATATTGTTTTAGCATGACATTGCATTTCCTTTTTTCCCTTTTTTTTTTGCTGCACGATTCTATCATATCATATCGTAATTGTCTTATCATAATTTAAAGCGTACATTTTATTGAGTAAATGATGAAGCCAAGAATAAACCATCCGATTTATGTAATCCGGAACAATCTTCAATATAAAGTTCTTGAAGTGAATTGTCCAATTGGTGATGATTTCCCTCGAAATGATAAAAACCTAGATCTTAAAAAAAGAACGTTAAAAAGGTCGAATTTCGTCCATATGGAAGAAGGGAGAAAAAAGTGGAAATAGAAAATAGATGTTAAAGAACACATGATAATCAATCGATTCATAACTAGAGACGAAATATTGAATTTATGGTTACACAAATTTTTATTATAAAAATGATTTACGTTTGAAATGCGCCATGATTCACGTTTCACAATTTTTTACGCGTAAACAAACAATGAATAAAGATAATAAAAAATCTTTCGCAAAGAGAGAACAAGAGGAAGCAATTTTTGACAAACTCGATGTTAAAATTTACAAGCAAGGTCCACCACGCATGGGTTGGTTGTATAACGCAAGCCGGGTGAATAAACAATCTACATTCACTGTGGACTTATGGACTTTAATCTTCGGAATTTATGATAATTATATAATTTCTCTATAATGTATATAGGCATTAGTACAAACCAGTAACCACGAGACAGGACAATCTGCCTTGGACTTGTTTTTCCTTGAATCTAATGGAGTTACAAGAACCCATTTTCGTTGTACGCTAAAATTTTATCCTTATTTTTATGTGCAATGCCTGGTAAGTACTTATATAAATAAATATGACTTTACCAATTTTTTGGATACGAATTATTTATAGAAAAATCTCTTAGCATAACAAAGAAAACGAAGTTCTAGAACATCTTCAAAAGACTTTCGAAAAATATATTTACAAGATTACTGTAAAAATAAAAAAAGATTTAAAGAAGGTACAAAGCTTTACTTTTATCAAAATATCTATACCTTTAGTTTTAATTCAGTATTCTAATCACATGAATTAAAACGAATAATAGCCAAATCATTATCTTGTAAATGAAGATCAAAAATGTGTCAAACTTGAATTCTGGAATACACAAGATTTAACCGTGGTTCGAAATAAATTGATATGCATCGTGAAAGGGAACCAAAAAAAATCATACAGAATTAATATTTATGAAACACAAACACAATCAAAGTAAATTATTAAAAAAAAATTATTAAAAAAAAAAGAAATGTCTTGATAGTTATATTAAATTTGTTAATTTTTATTAGAAAATCAAGAAAAGAGCAAAACGAAAAACCTGTGGATCATATTTTTGATATTCAAGAATATGATATACCACATTATCAACGTGCTGCTATGAATCTAGGTAAATTTTTTAATATTATAAAATCACATAAAAAATACAAATATATATATATAATTAAGTTATATTATAGATATTAGAGTTGGATTATGGTATAAAATTCAATGTGAAGAAGATCAGATTTCATTGCAATACCAAGAAACCATGAAGCAAAGTCCCATCCCAATTATACTTGCATTCGATATTTTGACCACAAAAAAACCTCTAAATTTTCCGGATCCTGATTCAGATTCAATTATGATGATATCATATATAATAAACAATCGGGTAAATCTTAGGGAACCCATAATTATTTTATAATTTTTTTTTATAATTTATCACCTTGAAATTTATATATATATATTTATAGGGATATGTTATCACTAATCGTAAAATTGTATCCGAAGATATTAGAAGCATCAAATATATTCCGTCTCATGTTCACGAATATCACTTCAATGTATTTAATGAACGTGATGAGGTAATTTCAATGAATGTTACTTTGATATTTGTATTATTGTGTTATTTGTGTTATTCGTGTTATTCGTGTTATAAAATGTGTTATTCGTGTTATAAAATGTGATATAAATGTGATATAATAGGAATATGCATTTTTATTAATTTATTTATTATATTAGGCAGCCGTGATTTCACGCTTTTTCTTGCAAGTGCGCAAAGAAAAGCCAACGATCATCACCACATTTAATGGTGATGCATTTGATTGGCCTTTCATTGAAAAACGGTCCGAATTATATGGATTAAATATGCAAAAAGTATTATTAATTTAAATTTGAGAAAATATAGTAAATAGTGAATTTTAATTTCTTAATGTAAATATTTTCTATCCGCTTTCTTATTTGTTTTCATTCGTTTTCATTCGTTTTCATTCGATAGGCAATTGGATTTACTAAAACCAAAGGATTTGAGAAAGATGAATATATAAGCAAAATAAGCATAAATATTGATTGTCTCTATTGGGTTAAGAGAGATAGTCATCTTCCTCCTAACAGTCAAAGTCTAAAAGATGTAGTTGAATCAAAATTGGAATATAGTCCTGACGATCTAGATCCTGAAATTCTGACTGAGTCAGTAAAAATAACTTAATTTTTTATAATTAACGTTTACTGTATGATTTTTTTTATTTTATGATTTTCATTGAATGATTTTTTATTGAATGGTTTAATATATGATTTATATTATTTTTATGATTTATGATTTATTAAAGGTATGCGACAATTAATCCACAAAAGTTGGCACATTACTCTATGTCTGAAACAGCAGCTACATATTATCTTTATATTCAACATATTCATCCATTTATATTCTCTCTTTGCTCTATCATTCCTATGAATCCAGAAGAGATTCTCAGAACACGTACCGAAAATTTATGTGAAGCTCTACTAATGGTAAATTAAATTATTTCATTATATTTGTATTATTATATTTGTCATATTATATTTGTTATATTATTTGTATTGATTTTATTAATTATAATTTCTAGGTTGAAGCATATCGAGAAAATATCATTATACCTCAAAAATATGAAAATAAAGAGGAAAGATTTTTCAATGATCATTTTCTTCAAGATGAATCATTTATTGGTGGTCACACTGAGATTTTAGAAGCCGGGGTATTTAGATCCGACTTACCCGTAAGCTTTAATATTGAGCCTCAAACTATTGAAAAGGTTTATAATATTTTTACTTTCTATTAATCTTTTTATTGATGTCACATTGTGTGTGCTAAATATCATTTATTTATTTTTCATGTTAGTTAATATTTGAAATTGATAATCTTTTAAGTTTCTCAATTTGGGAATATTTCAGAAAAACAGATAAAAATTTAAAGGATTCTGCATTTAACCTTAATGATAAGGTAACATCTCTATGATTTGTTCTATTTATATTATTTATATTATTCTATTCTATTCTATTTATATTATTTATATTATTCTATTCCATTCTATTCATATTATTTATATTATTTATTCTATTTTATTTATATTATTTATATTATTTATGTAGGATCTAATGAAAATAATTTCTAGGAAAATACACGGGATAAAGAATTATGATGAAGTAAAATATAAATTTCGATCAGTCGTTTATAACATATATTCGTTATTAATTTGGTGAAAATTTTTGTAGATTCGTTCCCTGATTTTATCTTCATTGGAAGAAATTAGATCTATTAAACAACCTTATGAGAAGACACCACTCATATATTGTCTGGATATCAATTCTATGTATCTTAATATCATTCTAACGAACCGACTTCAACCTGGATCTATCACTAAAGATTTATGTCAGAAATCTGATTATAATGTTCCTGGGAAAGTTTGTGATCGTAAGATGAAATGGTTCTGGCGTGCTGAATTTTATCCCGCAAAAATGTTTGAATATGAAACGATCAAGAAACAATTAAGTGTCGAAAAGTTCCCTCCAAAAGTTCCAGGAGGAAATTTACGTTCATATCACCAATTATCATCCGATGAACAATTATCAATTTTAAAGAATCGTCTCGACGAATTTTGTCAGAAAGAATATCAATCAAAGAAAGAGATAGAAGTACAGGAAAAGCAAGCTTTAATTTGTCAACGAGAAAATCCATTTTATCTAAATGCGGTTCTTAACTTCCGTGATTTGCTACATAAGTACAAAGCTGTCGTCAAAGATTGGAAAAACAAGTTATCAAGTGTTATCAAGAGAAATGATCATTCACTAATTGAAGAATCAAAGAAAATGATTATTCAATATGATACCTTATATTTAGCACATCAAAATATTTTCAACTCCTTTTATAAATCTATCGTATGTAAAGGTTCCAGGTGGTATTCGATAGAAATGGCTGGAGTCGTATGTGACACTGGTTCAAATATAATAAAAATGGCTCGAAAATTAATCGAGAAAATCGGCCAGCCACTCAAGATTGAAATTGATCGTATCTGGTGCATACTTCCTTCAAATTTCCCAGAAAATTACACGTTTAATTTATCATCTGGAAAATCGATTACAATATCCTATCCGCGAACTATTCTAAATTATTTAGTACATCTTCATTTCACTAATGACCAATACTATAATTTATCAACGAATAAACAAAGAAAAGAAAATAATCTATTCTTTGATATCAACGGTCCTCATCGAGCTATAATATTACCCTCACCTTCACATGAAAATACGAATACGTGCATCTCGGAAGAACATGTCATATTTGATAATGATGAATTACAAGAATCGAAAGGATTTGAAATGAACAGTTACGGAGGATTCAAATTCATTAAAAATTTTCAGAAAGACATATTTAAAGCTTTTCTTAAAGGAGAAACTTTAGAAGAATGTCATTTTGAAGTTAGAAAGATCGCGAATACTTATTTGGACATTATAGAACATAAGGGTTCTTCTATTACCGAAAAAGAAGTGATAGAATATTTTAGTGAGGAAAGAAGCATGTCACATTCCCTTGAGAATTCCGAACAAAAGTTGATAACAATCACTGCGACAAAACGCTTAGCCGAGCTCATAGGTGATCAGGTTAAAGCCAATAAATTGATTTGTCACTATATTGTCTCCTCTAAACCTTCAGATTTGGTGACTAGTGAACGTGTTATTCCGGTCGCAGTATTTTTCTCTGAAGATGATGTAAAAAAGAAATACTTAAGAAGATGGATAGAAATTCATAGTGCGAATGATTTTAATGTGCACAATATATTGGATTGGGAATATTACAAAGAATGTTTAACAAAAATTATTCAAAAATTTATTATAATTCCTACAAACGTTCAGGATAACAAACGTAAAAGGGTAGATGAAATAATATCCGAGGAAAATAATTCATTTCAAATGATTAACGCAGATACTTATAAAAGACGTCGAATTAGTAAAAATATTGTGGATGAATCCGAACTTTCGTTAGAAACTCTTTTTATTAATAAAGAAAATGTCTGGGAAATCATTCAGATAATTGAAACCGACACACCCGGAAAATTTATTATGTGGATTCTTGTAGGAAGAGAAATTCAAATTATTCATCTTAATGTTTCAAGACGATTCTACATTAATTATAAATTAGATACCCTTCCTATTAAGATTAAAGATATGATTAAATCAAATGAAAGTGTAACCAAAGTCAATCGGGTTTTGCCCAGATCTCACGAACAATTTAACTTATTTGAAGTAAACATGTTGGAATCCACTTATAAAGAAAATTCAGTGATACTTCAAGATATTTTCAATGACCCATTTACTGAAGGTGTTTATGAAAATCAGATCAATCTTTTGGATCGAGCATTAATAGAGGTTGGGTTTATGATTGATAAAGGTTTAATAGAACCCAATGTGCTTAGAGATTCAATTACTAATGGGTTGGATATTAGAGATATTGGAAAATGCAAAAATTTACCTGCCAATTTATATTTAATGGGGGAACCAAAGGAACGACCCATTAATTTTTTATATTTATATCATGCAGTGTCAGAAGATAATAATCATTTATATGGTCTATTCTCTTCTTGCGATAATAAGGTGCATGTGTTTTACGTGGGCCTTAAAGCTGTAGCGATGAAATATTCCGAAGAAAGATATGCGTTTATATACAAGGAATTTATTGAAAGTATTGGTGAATTTGACACTTCCGCCGATATTTTTAAAATTCAAGATGAGCTCGAGATTAAAATAACATATCTTATTAGAGATATTAAAGAATTCGCGAAAGAATTATCAAATGAAATCAAGAAACATGAACAATCTAGACACGGACCAACGATTCTTGTTTTACAATCAAATTATAGTTCATGGGAATTAATCGGGCAAGGGGTAGATATTTTACGGGAATTTCCTACAATTAACATTATGTCATGTGATAGATTTAACACATTTAGTAGTGCGGCAGAACCAATGTTTGCTAGATATATTCAAATTAGTTCAATAATTAATAATTTAATTGAAAAATCAAGATATTCGAAGTTACCTCTTTGTAATATTCCGATTGACAGTAAAGTATATATACCTGATATATTATTTGCTCGACGTTTAATCAAAAACGATGTTATCCTCTGGTGGACTAATTTTTACAAATCCGATAATCAAGAAAAGCATAAGGATGATGACTTAGAATCAGAATTTTATATTAACAACCCGGGATTATATCGAAATCCATGTTTTGAAATAGATTTGAATAATTTGATGTTAAATGCAATAATTAAATCATCATCAATCAATCAAATTGAAGAAGAAATGACAAATGCCAGTGAGGGCGAAATCGAATTTTCAATTTTCAAATCTATGGTTAAAGATTGGTACAAGGATTTCAAAACAAATGGGAAATTTGCAAAAATATTGATTCAAAATTTGAAAAATTGGATTCGAACCAATGAATTACATAATCACGAAATATATGGAATAATTCAGCTTTTAATGAAAAAGATGGTAAAATATAATATTAATTTAATTTAATTGATTTTATTTATTTATTTATTTGAAGAAATAATATAAAATAATAAAATAATATATTATTTAGGTGAAGCAACTTTTGGTCGAGATTAATAATTTTGGAGATAAAATTGTTTATGGAAATTTAAATAGAATAATTGTCTCATCATCAAGAATACATCCGGATCAATATGAGAATTCACTTAAATCATATATTCAAGAGAAACCATTATTTAAATCTTTTGAATTAAAACTTAAGGAGACATGGAAAAATATTCTTTGGTTAAATTCAAAGAATTTTTCCAGTTCTTTATTAAATTATCCCAATTATTTAAATAAAAAATGGACAATAAGAGAGGTACTCCCTAAACAATTGCATCAATACTTTGATGTACTTGTTTATGAAATTTATGATCTTATCAAGGAGGAGCTCACAACTGATACCAAAGAATTTATAGATAAGAAAGAACAATTTAGACAGAATCTTCTCAAAGTAATAGAATATGTGCAAAAGAATTACAATCAAGGATTAAACCTTTTAAACCTAATTTGTGAAATTATAGAAATTGCATTTGGAAAGGAAGAATGTCAGATAAGCAAACAAAATTACTACAATACTATTGTTTTTTAAAGTATTATAATATAATAGATAATAAATATCCATGGACATTATTTTTTTATTTACAAATTTGACCTTCAGCATTTTTTCAACTAACTTTATTGTTGTATATAAAGTTAAGGTCAATAAGTCAATAAATAAAATAAAATAAATAAATTAATTAATGGATATTGTATAATATGTACATTTTATTCTTAATAAATAAATAAATAAATAACAATAATAAATAGTTGAACAATAATAAATAATTGAACAATAAGAAGTAATTGAACAATAATAAATAGTTGTAATGGTTTTTTTTTTTTCTTTAAGCAACGGATTTTAATAATATAAAAAGGAAAATACATAATTTATAATTTCAATTTTAATTATTATTATATTTTTTTTGGTTATAACAGTTTATAACGATAGTTGCAAAAATAAATAAAAAATATTTATAACTCGCTCTAGTCACGTTGATTGATAACCCTTTTTTAATCATCCATAATGTCACGATTATTTAATAAAATCGTATTATTATCATTCATTGATGAATATGGAATATAATTGTGATGAATGTTAGAAGTAGAATTTAGAGTAGAATTTAAATTAGAATTTAGAGTGGAATTTAAATTAGAATTTAAATTAGAATTTAAATTAGTAGAAATAGTATTTGTATTTGAATTCATTAATGATAAAGAATTCACATCAATTTGATGATGATTATTATTATTATGATGATGATGAAGTGAAGGTGAAAGAGGAGGAAGATGATGAAATGGTGAATTATTTAAATTATTTATATTTGGATTCCATTCATCTATAAATATATTTTGATTTTGTTGTGTATAATAATAATTTGAAGATGGAACAACGGGAGGTTCAGCAAGTGATCCAATAGAACTGAGAGGATTGAAAGAATTTATGGATTCTGTTGGATTTGTTGGATTTGTTGAATTTGATAAATTCATATAATAATGATGAGGATTATGAGGATGATGTTGTTGTTGTTGGTGTTGTTGTTGATGTTGATGTTGTTGTCGTTGTTGTTGATGTTGTTGTTGTTGTTGTTGATGTTGTTGTTGAGAGGATTGTTGAAATTGTAAATGATGCGGTAATTGTGGTTGAGCAAAAGGAGAAGTTGCAGGTGTTAGATTTGTTTTAAATAGATGAGAGGGAGAAACTGAAGTAATAATTGAAGGAGGAATTGAAGTATTAGTATTTATTGGCGAAGTTGATGTTATTGATTGCATAGATTGAATGGGTATTTGATTATATGTAATTGGTGATTTTTTCATAATAATTGGATGTGAAGGAGAATCTTCTATTATAGGTTCTTGATGTGTGGTAGATGGAGGTGGTGTTGGTATCATTAAAACTTGATTGGATTTCCTTCCTTCCTTGTTAATTGGATTATTAATTAAATTGCTAATTGGACCATTAATTGATCTATTAATTAAATTTCTAATTGGATTAATATTATCAACTATGCTATTAATTGCATTATTATTATTATTATTATTATTATTATTATTATTATTATTATTATTATTATTATTATTATTATTATTATTATTATTATTATTATCTATTTTTTCTTCCTTAATATTGATGGTAATATATCTACTATTGTTTTTTGTATTGTTTTTCAATGATAATGAAGACATCCCTTCAGATAACGCATTTTCATGTTTGGACATATTCATAATATCATAAACTCCCATTTCTGGATTATTAGAAATTTGATCCGCATCATTGCTATTATTCCTATTATTTTTTTGTTGTTGAGTATCAGATCCTTCAANGTAATAATTGAAGGAGGAATTGAAGTATTAGTATTTATTGGCGAAGTTGATGTTATTGATTGCATAGATTGAATGGGTATTTGATTATATGTAATTGGTGATTTTTTCATAATAATTGGATGTGAAGGAGAATCTTCTATTATAGGTTCTTGATGTGTGGTAGATGGAGGTGGTGTTGGTATCATTAAAACTTGATTGGATTTCCTTCCTTCCTTGTTAATTGGATTATTAATTAAATTGCTAATTGGACCATTAATTGATCTATTAATTAAATTTCTAATTGGATTAATATTATCAACTATGCTATTAATTGCATTATTATTATTATTATTATTATTATTATTTGTTGTGTTATTAACATTATCATTTTCTTCATTTTCGGTAATGTTTTTTCCATTAATTCTACCGATACTACTTTTTGTTCGAAGGGATTTATCATTTTTATTCCTTTCTTCGTCTGCTTTGGCAACTTGTATTTTAAATATAGTTTCCAACGTTTTCAAGGCATCTTCAACCATACTACGACTTTGGCCAAATTTTGATTTTTCGGCTAAAATTTTAAGGGCTTTAATACATCTTTCCATATATGTTTTACCTATGGTAAAATATTCGGGATCACTTATATCCATTAAATGTATTGTAGCTGCTTGGGAAAGACAATATGCTGTAGCACTATACATATAAAATGTTGCTCGATCTTCTATTTCTATACAATTCGAAAGTTTGGTAATGTTGATCGCCGCATTTCTACATTTTTCTCGCGGATCAATTGAATCAATAGATGATTCTTCTGAATCTATATAAGGTCTATGCAGAGAAATAATTGCTGTATTATACAGTTGATGAATATATGCTGTATAATGTGAAACATTGGTTGGATTTGGATCTCCAATATTTGGTGGAGTATATCTTAAATGTGGCGGTAATGCAAATTCCCATGAACTTAATGAAGCTTCAATAGCTGGTAATGTATTACGTAATGATCCGGGTTGCAATGAATAAGGTTTTGATTGTATAATATTCCCATATATTTTATAAAGTTTAGAAAGATTAATAAAATTAATAACATCTTGTGATTCCTCTCCATCTTCTTCAATTTCATATGGAAACTTTGTATTATAATCATAGATAGGTAAAGGTTTCCTAATTATATAAAATCAAATTTATATTAAATTTATAATTTATAAAGTAATTAACAAATAAAATATTTAAATTAAACACACACCCAAATGAAGCACAAGCGAGAACTTCTGTGTTCATAACACACCAAAAGACCCTCGTTCTCACGGCCTTTTCGATTTTACTGATATTCAACTTTGAACAATCTCGATTTAATGATAAGTCTAAAGACATTCTGACTGCCATTCCAATAAACATCCAAATTCGACTCGTGTTATTACTCTTTTGTTATATGATTTAATAAATTCAATAAATAAAATTCAATAAATTAAAATTCAATAAATTAAAATTCAATAAATAAAATTCAATAAATTAAAATTCAATAAATAAAATTCAATAAATTAAAATTTAATTAAACTCACTGATTTGACACAATATTGACATAGTAAAAGAAACGCCTAGATTATATACAAATATCATTATGAAAATTTGTGAAAGTTTGCGTCCAATTTTTTTTAAAAATAATACCTGTACAGTAGAAAGACGTGATCTGTCCATGAAATCATCCATCAATGCTGAAATTAATTAATTAATTAACTAATTAATTAATTAATTAAAATCAATTTGGTAGACAATTATTGTTTATATCAATTTAAAAAAAAAAACCCCCTCCTCGTTATTTTTTGACTTACCAAGAGCACGTTTGAAAAATATTTCTCCAGCTGTTTCCGGTTTGTCCGGATCTGTTCGTACTCTTGGATCATCTGTAAAAAGACTAGATACTGCCATTACGCTATTCAACAACAAAAGGGATGGTTGATTATTTTTATCCTTAAGTTGTTTAATGAATGTAGGTTTATGTATTAATGGTATTTTTGCTCCATAACCGTAGGTTAAAAATTTTTCTATCAAATGACCAAATAAATCACTTGGCGGATATTCTGCAGTTATTGATATTTCAGGAAGAGGTGGTTCCAATGATTCAAGTGTTTTGGTCTCTTTACTTTGTAAATTATTATTATTACTATTATTATTATTATTATTATTATTATTATTATCTATTTTTTCTTCCTTAATATTGATGGTAATATATCTACTATTGTTTTTTGTATTGTTTTTCAATGATAATGAAGACATCCCTTCAGATAACGCATTTTCATGTTTGGACATATTCATAATATCATAAACTCCCATTTCTGGATTATTAGAAATTTGATCCGCATCATTGCTATTATTCCTATTATTTTTTTGTTGTTGAGTATCAGATCCTTCAAGGAATTTCGTCAATATTTGTTCGATCTATTTGAATATGAACGAAAAATAATTATATTAGAATTATTATTATAATTATTATAATTATTATAATTATTATTATATAATTAATTAATTCGCAGCGATCAACCAATTATTAACTATAAATTAACTAATTATTAACTATAAATTAACCATAAATTAATCTATAAATTAACAATAAATTAACTATAAATTAACTATAAATTAGCTATAAATTAGCTATAAATTAATCATTATTTTACTTTACCTTACTTAACCTATCATCGATAGTTTCGACATAACCGCGTTTACTACCTGGGTGACTATAACAGCACTCCCCATTAAAAGATTTACAATTTCCACAGATTGGATAATCACCATCACATTTAACATGCCTTTTTCGACATCTATCGCATGCATGACTTGATAACATAATAAAATTTCGATATTATCATAAATTGGGGAAAAAAAAAAGGGATTATAAAAATAAAACGGAATTGTTAACTTTAAACCCATTTTGACTAATTTGTTGTTCAAATAAATATTATGGCGAATAAAATCATTCTCCTTTTATGTCTAAACAATTGACCTTCTCACCTAAGTCTCGCTCTCTTTTCTCTTTCAGCAGACATTCTTTTTTTTTTTTATATAGTAAAAAAGTTTAACTAATAATCTTTAATAAAATATTTGTGAATGCTTTAAATAAAGTCAACCACAAAAAAATGACAGTAAAGTAAAAAAATTGCGAATTGAATTGAATAATTTAGAATGGGGTTGCGGTTATAATAAATAAATAAATAATAAATTTAAATTGTTTGGATTACAGTAATAAATTTCTATACATTTGGTACACACGTCACGTGTATAAAACGCGATACAATCCAATGTAATTATGTCAGAGCCGATCGCTCGGCAATTATGAAAGTTGCAAGACAAACAAATAGAAATTTCATTGATATTTATGAGGCGTAGTACCTATAGTTACCTTATTTATCTTATATTTACTTAATATTTACTTAATATTTACTTTCCAATATTTACAATATTTACAATATTTTACAATATTAACAGTGCAATGGTACCCCTGAGATAGAATTTATTTCGATATATATGATTCGATCATTTAACCAGGAATGAATTTAAAAAAAGATAAATCTTTATTTTCATTTGACACTAACCATTTAAATTTATTTAACCTTAAATAAAAATACAAATTAAATTGAAAAATCATTTTTAAGTGTATATAATATATTTCGTACGAACAAAGAAACGATCAAAAAAAAGATCAGAATTAAGATTCATAGTCCGAAAGATTGTACCAATAAACATTTAAATCCCAAGAAAAACAAATGAATTCTTTAAATAAAAAATAATCTCTCCTCGGTTAATTTTCAGGTTCTTCGGCTAAATATCTTTGCCTTAAGGCTATTATGCAGTACGATAAGTGTGTAATGAATTACGAACTTCTCGTTTAATGAACTGCGTAATTAGCGTATTAAGCTTTATGCACGATAAAGATTATCCCTTAAAATGATATTTCTTTTGATCTTTGTAAATTCTTAAAAGGGAAATAACTAAAACCTTTAAATATATATAGAGAAACTGTAGAAACTGTGCGAATTAATTATAAATCACGCAAAAATCTCTTACACGGTGCTGCATAGGAAATGTATTGGGTGGCTTTGTTCACATTATCTAAAATTAGACAAAAAAAAAAAAAAAGCAAAACCTGTATAACATTTTAAGTGAAAGTTCTGTGCCGAAGATCAAAAAATGATATTTTATTTATGATTCGAGAATTTCTTTAGGAACTTGAATATGGAAAAAAACAAAATATTATGTATTTTTCTTTATTCTTGATTTTCTTCTTATTCTATCATTAAATATCATAGCATTCACAAACGACATTCATAGTATTGTATATAGAAATTAAAAATTTAATAAAACTAAACACTTAAGGTAGACAATAAACTAAAGAAATAATCTATAAAACTAGAGGGCGTGAATTTTTTTTATAGATAGATCACGTGTAAATCCGAAAAATTTTTTTCTTAATTTAGTTTTATATATAAAATAGACATATTTATTCTGTTACATTTTTTTTACAAATATTTGATAGTTACATTCAATACAGACAGACAATATGGTCTTTAAAGCTAGTTTATACATAAATTCTAATATAGAAACAATACAAAAAAATGCCTCAAATAAATGTCCAGCATTTAAAATACATAAATACAATAATCAGGTTTATGGTTTTGAGTATATTCTGTTTTCTGTTACAATAATTTAAGTCTTTAATCTGTAGTATTTATAATATAATCAAGTAATTATAAATATTGTGACCTTGAATTTTTTCTACTATACACTGGTCGATTCGGATGTGGTGAAAGTGGTGAATTTGGTAAATTTGGTGAATTTGGCGAATTTGTTGAATATGGTGAACTTTGATTAATTAATAATTCTACCATTTTAATAACTTGTCTTCCTGATATCTCACATAACAATGAATCTAATACTAATGAACTAAGAGTGAACAAAAATGTCCAATAAATAATAGATATAAAGGTTCTAGTTGTGCTTATTCTTCCGTTTTCTGAATAAATCTTGGAACCTTGAAGAGATTCTATCATAAAGGAATGTGTAAAATGTAAGAAGGGAAGAACGATAGCTCGTGTCAAGAAACGACTTTGTTGTGAGAAACCATCTAGGTCTGCTAGATTTTCTTCGTTCCTTTCCTTTGATTCCCAATATTGAGGATTGCTTTCGTCAAAACCGTCATAACCTTCATAACCTTCGGGGTTCACCCCTGAATCATTATTTGCATTATCTGTCATTGTTATAGAATCAACGAATGTAGTAAAGTCTGTAAAACTTCTATTTAATTCTGACATGCTATATTCAAATAATTCTTCGTGTCTGCTCTTTGATCGATTACGTTTGTTTGATTTGTCTCCTTTTTTAAGTTTTCTACCTCTACCTCTATCATTATCATCATCTCCAATTTCACTCGAAGATTCCTCGGATTCCCGTCCTTTTTCTTCACCAAAATTACTTTCTTCTTCATCATCATCAAGTTCGTCAATAGCATTATTAATATCCGAAAAATCAAAGTCAGCTAATTGGTTGGGATTATATGCGTACCAATTTTTCTCACGTCCTTTAACAGGTGTTTCTACTGCCATGGTAGCCTCTGTAATTAAAGAATTTAATACGTTAACCAATTTGTCTAATGCTGGATTATCTTCATCTTCGTCCTCATCGTCATCGCATTTCTCTTCAATAATAATATTAGAATCCATGGAATCTTTTTGATGATTTATTGAAGTTATTGAAGGTAATTCTGATTTAAATGAAAGGGCATCTTTTTCTTGTAACCCTTCTTGCATATCAGAATCATCAGAAGATATATCGGAACCAGAATCTGATTGAGAATATGTCACATCATTTGAAATAACTTTTTGTTTCTCATCAATGGTTACTAAATCCATTTGATATTTATTTGTTTCGTATCCTAATTAAAAAAACAAATAAAAAAAAGATTTTATGATTAAAAAATAAATTTAAATAAATTAAATGATAATAATATATATATATATAATATAAAATTTTTTTTTCCTATTTCAAAACTCACCATTTTTATTGTTTTCTTTTAAGAGTTCAGTACTTTTTACACGAGAAGTCAACATAAAAATGTTCCCATCTTTTGAAGAATCTTTATTTCCTTCAGCTATCTGTCTCGGTGCTTTTTCGGCAATCCCGCAACTAGAGTTTTGAATGTCATTCATATTGCAAAAATGAAAAGGTAACTCTACAATTGACAGCTATATATGTGATATATTGGATATGTTTATTATGTTTAAGTTTACGCCAAATTTCCCAAAAATAAAAAAAAGGCTTTAATCATTTAATCATTTTGGTCACAATCTTTCC
The DNA here is from genome assembly GCA_003547095.1 of Diversispora epigaea. Taxonomy (NCBI): domain Eukaryota; kingdom Fungi; phylum Glomeromycota; class Glomeromycetes; order Diversisporales; family Diversisporaceae; genus Diversispora; species Diversispora epigaea. The sequence continues at coordinate 53,671 of PQFF01000199.1, forward strand.
AAATATTACGTTCTTATATTGATAATCACGTGAAAATCAACCAAATCCATCCTTATATGAGTGCCCTTATTCTCAACCTGGGGTATAGGATAAAAGATTAGGTCACTGGTCAATGTTAAGATTGCGTTACCGGTATTTCCTGGAAGACATTTATTGAACCCTCCAATTTTGGTGCGCGAATCATAAACCATGTGCGCCCACTCCAACAATAGATTTCACATGTCTTTTGAATATAGAATAATTTAATTATTTAAATTATTTAAATGTTATCTGTGTTACCAGAATTATTGATATTAATTGTTCTATTTAATCAAGAATGTAACTAGCCAATATTTTATTTTCAGTACCCACATTAATGACATTAATTAAATATCACATTTTTGTACATTAACTTAAATACTCACTTATGTATTTTGATCTTGAAATTTCAGTTAAGCATTTTGAATGGTAACAAATGAGCTCAGAATGGCATTTTGAATCAGAAAATGGAAAACTTTAACTGGTGTATAGCAAAAAATTATCATTACTTTAATTTTTTGTAAAATGAGAGAAAAATTTATTTTCTGCATTATAGAATCTATTGTTTTCAAAATAATCAAAATAATCAATATTTATTATCTGTCATAATTGAAAAATAAATACACAGAAATAAATTTTGAAAAAAAATATTATATAATTCAATCACTATATCACTATTGATCCGGAGTATTGTTTAAAAAAATTTAATATGAAATATTTATTACTAGAGAAGTGGATGTCAAAACTTCTATACTTTTTTTCTTTATAATATCAGGAAATTTTATAAGATATAATATTCCAGAATATTATAATACTTCTATAATTATTATAAAAGAAAATTCTGAAGATCATAACATTTTAGTTGTATAAAATTACAAATTATTATTATTACTTTTCATATTTTTACTCTGGTTATATATAATAAATGTAGTACAGATCTTCCATTTGATATAACAACATTAAAGAAAAGCTGATAATATTTACTATAGCCTTTTGTTAATCATAAATATGTGGAATATGTATAAATACTTCTTTTGTACATCTGATAGTATTTTGATATTAACAGGCATGGATTATGCTATTAATTAAACTTTACAGATCTATAATAAAATAGAATAAAATTATAGAACAAATATTAACTAGTTACTCACTCATCCCAAATTCTCTAATGCAATCTCAGGAAATAATTTAGTACTAACCAAGTGCCATTGTTTAAAAAAATATAATTTTATTACTTTAGTCAAAGTAAATTTTAAGTAAGCTCTTTAATGGATAAAAATGGATAGATTCAAATATTAATAATAAATATAGTAAATAATTATATATTTTTTAATTTCAAAATATTATTAAATTTCCATTACCCCGCTCCATCTATAGAAATTTCCAGAATTCTTACACAAGGCGCAGACTTTAAGTCACACGAAATTTGTTAGCGCACGTGTTAACGGATATGCATATAGGAACTATTGAAAGTAATAGTGATTATCGTTTTTTTTGCTATGGTAACCGAAAGGTCAAGAAGGTATGTTGTTTAAAACAATATCTATATGTGAAAATACAAAATTTAAAAATTTATCCTTTTTTAGATCTTATTCCTCCGCTACCCCCAGCTCTCGAAGACATCGTTCCCGATCTCCTCATAATGGGGATCGCCGACGCGAAGAAGCATATCACCGTCACCGATATGGGCGTGATTATGAGAGAGACGGGCGTGATTATGAAAGAGATGGACGCGATTATGAAAGAGATGGTCGTGATTATGAAAGAGATAGTCGTAGAATGGATGCACAGCGTAAGGTTTCTCCTGGTTATGATAAAGAAGGTCGTGAGAACGGAAATGAATCACATCAAAAGACACAGCATTCTGATAAACCTTCTGTGGAAGTCGAAACGGGAAAAGACAATAATCAACCCCAAAAGCCAAGAGTTCCAATTTCTCTCGATGAATTGCTACAACAACGGGAGACAGAAAAGCAAGCAAATGATAGGGTTCATATTTATATTTCCTTTATACGAATAACTTATTTTGTTCATAATTTAGTAATATTAGTAATTTTTTTTTTTATTTTAGCCTAAATTTCTGACAAAGACAGATAGGCAAAAATTAGCTATGGAGAAACGTCAAAAAGAAGTCGAAGAACAACGACAAAAGCAGGATGAAGAAAGACGTCAACAAGAAGAATTTCAAAGAAGGGCGATTGAAGAAGCTCGACTAAATGGTAATTACATTTTACTTTATTGTAAAACCAAATTACCCTCTTGTGAAATTATTTACCTTGATTTCTTTATAGGTTATGGTCGGGATCGTAGAGATTACTATGATCGGTACGATCGAGATAGACCTGATAGATACGAAAGGTCAAGAGTGAGAGACCGTGATAATATTGATAAGCGCCCGACGGAAAAACAAGATAATAACGAAGATGAAAAATTGGATGAAAAAGAATTGCAGGCGATTAGGGTATTTGTCTATTCTAAATATGATTCTCAAAATTTTATACAATAAATCCTGAATTTAGATGATATGATGCATTATTAGGAACGTTATATGGGTGGTGAGCGCAAAAAACGCAAAATCCGTAAAATGAATGAAAAGAAATTTGTATTTGATTGGGATGCAGGAGAAGACACATCCCAAGATTTTAATCCACTTTACGCAGCTAAACATAATGCTCAAATGTTTGGGCGTGGACATTTCGCTGGAATTGATATTAAAGAACAAAAACGTGATCGTGCACAGTTTTATAATCAACTTTTAGAAGAAAGGAGAACTTTAGATCAAAAGGATCGCGCTGAGTAAATATTTTATATTTCAAATATTTTAAATATTATAGTTTTCATATATTTATTTTACGTTTGTTTAATTCAGGGAAAGAATGGAAATCGACAGAAAGAAAGAATTGAAGAGCATGTGGGACGACCGTCATTGGTCAGAAAAACCATTGAGCGAAATGAAAGAAAGGGATTGGCGTATTTTCAAAGAAGATTTCAATATTACGACGAAAGGTGATGATTTAATTTTTGGAATTAAAAAAAAAAAAATCAACTATGCATGTTCTAACAATAATCGTTTCACAGGGGGTAGTATTCCTAATCCAATCAGATCATGGGTTGAATCTGGATTGTCCGAACGTATTCTAAATTTAATAGAAAGCATTGGATATAAAGAGCCAACACCCATACAGCGTCAAGCAATCCCAATAGGATTACAAAATAGGGATATCATCGGTATTGCTGAGACAGGTAAAGCAATCTTTTTTTATATGTAAAATTTAACTTATTTGCAATATATATATATATATTAATATATTACTATCATTAGGTAGTGGTAAAACTGCATCATTCGTGATACCGATGCTTGTCTATATTTCCGATCTTCCAAAATTGACCGAAGAAAATATGTCAGATGGCCCATATGCCTTAATTCTAGCACCAACTCGCGAGTTGGCCCAACAAATTGAACAAGAAACCTTAAAATTTGCTGCACCGATGGGTTTCAACTGTGTTTCCATCGTCGGTGGGGTAAGAATATTGTTAAATTTTAATAAATTTAAAAAAATTTTTTCTTTAGATCAAAATTTATTTCTTATTGTAACAATTTTTATGATTATTTTTTTTGCAGCACGCCGTTGAAGAACAAGCCTTTAATCTAAGGAATGGTGCAGAAATTATTATTGCTACCCCGGGTCGTTTGAAGGATTGTTTGGATCGAAGAATTTTGGTACTTAATCAATGTACCTATGTTGTTATGGATGAGGTTTGTATTACGACTTTTCATTGAAATATTAGATTATATTATATTATACGAATTATTTTTAATCGGAAAATATTTTATAGGCTGACCGTATGATAGATATGGGATTCGAAGCCGATGTTAATTTAATATTGGATGCTTTACCTGTATCAAATGTAAAACCTGATACGGAGGAAGCCGAGAATCCTGCCGAAATGTTAAAAAAGATTGGACAAAAAGAACGTTATAGACAAACGGTCATGTTTTCAGCCACTATGCCTGCTGCTGTTGAGCGTTTGGCAAAGAGGTATGTTATTATTTTTTTCAATCATCCTTTCATAAAATAATTAATAAAAGTTAAGTTGATCTAATTAATGAATTGAAATTTAGATATCTACGGAGGCCTGCGGTTGTTACCATAGGAACTGCTGGTCAAGCTGTAGACACAGTGGAGCAAAGGGTAGAAATGATTAATGATGAAGGAAGAAAGAAGTTAATATAATTTTATAATTTTAATATAATTTATTGAAAAAAATTTATCGATTCAGCTCATATCCATCATTTTATATCATAATAGAGCTCGACTATTAGAACTTCTCCAGGGATCCTTTGATCCACCAATTATTATTTTCGTCAATCAAAAGAAAGGCTGTGATGTCCTCGCTCGTGCATTAAACAAACTTGGAGTACGTTTCAAAATTTATTTTTTAAAATATTTAAATTTAAACCAGTTTAATTAAATTATAAATATCTTGTTTAGTATCGTGCAACGACTCTTCACGGTGGTAAGACACAGGAACAAAGGTTAGTAATTGATATCATTCTTTTTTTCATATTTGATAAGTTTTGAATATTTTATTAACATACATAAAATTTATCTTTTTAAAGAGAGAGTGCTTTAGCTCACCTTAAAAATGGCACTATGGATATACTTGGTATGATATAAATTAATTAAATAAATTGTTTTTATTTTCATGTTATAAAAGATTGCTTAATTTAATTTGTCTTTCTTCTAAAGTGGCCACGGATGTTGCTGGTCGTGGTATAGATGTAAAAAATGTATCATTGGTCATTAATTATGATATGGCCAAAAATATTGAAGGTACTTGTGTCAATATTTAATGTATATTGTTTAAATAATAATTTACCAAATGCTGATTTATTTTATTTTATTTTATTTTATTTTAGATTATACTCATCGTATTGGTCGTACTGGACGTGCTGGTCAATCGGGTGTCTCCATAACATTCCTATCTAACGCGGATGCCGATGTCATGTAAGTTTATTTTTTAACTTTAATAAATCATAATAAATCACTTATTTGAATATATTCTTTATCTTAACCGCAATCTGTTCAAATTGTTCAAAATATTTAACTTAGGTATGATTTGAAACAAATGATATTGAAATCTCCTATATCGCGAGTTCCGCCCGAATTGGCATCACACCCGAATGCAATGGCTAAACCAGGATCTTATGTTTCGAAACGAAAACATGAAGAGACAATATTTCAATAAATGTTATTTTATTTTGGCATTAATGTTACAAAAGTTATTATAGTTATTATTTCTTCCGTAACTTAAAAAAAATTGAATTGTATATTTTTCATGTATTTATTTTTATATTGTAACAATAACTTTCTTAATCAATCGTTTGAACATATTAAATGATTAAAATTGTAATATGAAACAAATTTTACATAACAGTGAATAGAAGTCATTCTTTCTTGTAATAAAATTAATTAATATAATAAAGACGGACTTTGTATTACGAGATTTGACATGTTTAATTACCAGTGTTGGTTTACTAAAAGTGATTCTAATATTAACAATTCTAGTAGTTGAAAAATAATATGTAAGTTAAATAACATGTAATGAGTTAAATACACGCGTTGTCTCTTTGTATAACTAAAAATGTAATATAATAAACTGTTTATACTGTTAAAAGTTTCATAACCTTTATTGTAAAATAAAGTACTTTATCTTTGACTGTAAACTTTCTTTTTTCGAAATAAATGAAATAAACTTTCATTTTTTTTTGAATCATTTTATTGCCAAAGAAATTAACCAAAGAAATATATAATTTAAATATTTATTCATTCTATTCATTACAAAAAAAATCAAAAAAAAAAAAATAGGTTTCCGCTTCTCCAATAATAAGTTATAAATTAAAATACTTTTTAGCAGAACCCACTAAATTTACTAAATTTGGATAATCTTCAAGATCACCTTACAATTAACCTTAAACCATAAATTTTTGTTGCTTCCTATTCCCCCTCCTTCCCCACCCCTACCCCTTCAGATCTAAATGCAAACCATAATCAGAAATAGCATTATTCTTATAAAAAGCATCTAGTACTTGAGCTATAATAGCAGGAATTCGTCTAATTCCATCTTTTCTGTTATACCCAAGAGAAAGCATTAGATGGTCACAGATAATGTTGATTTTCCAATTCTTCGTAATTGCAATATTTTCCATTAATTTACTCTCTCTAAATGCACCCTTTTGCAGGTCCCGAGCTGACTGTATTACACTGGCGGTACAACCTAATCGTTCTCCATTTTCTGGGTTAAACATAAATAATTTCCCAAGCAAGGGTCTCTTCAACACTATATTTATGATTAATTGGGAATGCATAGCTTGAATCGGTTATGGCTATGATTGCGATTAATACAATTAATAAATAAAGTGTGCCTTTTTTCATTTTATCAATAATAATGTTTGAGAAATAGAAAATAAGAAAATAATAGAGGACTTTTAAAAAAAGTAATGGACAAGATAATGTTAGAGATGATTTATTTTCGTTGCTTTTATATTTAAAAAATTATTGTCAATCACCTTTGAAAAAAATTATGAATTCATATTCATTTCTCATTTTTCGTTCTAAACGTATTTCTGATATTTCATAATACCTTTTCTTTAAAAAGAGAATTCGTTAAAAAATTCATTCTCTTATTTATTTTGGGTAATTCGCAAAAAAAATTACACCTTATTTAGGAATTTGATATGTCATTTTCATTAAAAATATAAGAAGCATAATATAAAATAAATTACTAAAGGAAAATGAATATATCAAAACTGGATTAATTCAATTAATTAATTAAATTCATTAAATTATTATGTAAATTCGTCAATCAGGAAATCAATAATCATCCATTGTCTAAATTTATTATATTAAATTTTATTCAATCTAACTCATTTTCTAATACTTACATAATTAGCGTTTCGTAAAAAAAAGATATTTGTGAATTAGACAGATAAACTTTAGTTCTGCTAAGAAACGTCAAAATTCATTCTGCTAACCAAAAATTCAAGTGATAATATTAACATGGAAGGATGATATTAATAACTGCAACCAACATGACAACGATCCTGGATGAGTTCCACTATATTATTTTCTTTTTTGTCATATCTAATTGATAAGATAATTTTCTATTCTCAACGATATGTCCTTTAAATGTGTCAATTTTTACAATTTTTACAAAAAATTAACATTCTAAATAACAATATAAGAAGGATGATATTAATAACACTACTGCAACCAACATGACAACGATCCTGAATGAATTATTTTCTTTTTAATTGATAAGATAATTTTCTATTCTCAACGATATGTCCTTTAAATGTGTCAATTTTTACAATAATATTTACCAATGTAATTATAATAATAATAATGCAAATGACGATTAAATAAAAAAAAACAAATCAAATATTTTTGATTATTCAAAATCCAAATTTTGTAATCCTTATACAATAAATTAATAATGTATTGAATGGATGTTATCGTAAATTGCAATTGGTAAGGTGATTCGTGTAACTAGCATGAATTTATGCAGATCCCCAATTCTATCATTTGATTATTTGATTATCTTTATCACCAAAAAAAAAAAAAAAATTCGTAAAATATGGGCCGCAGAGCTAAAAGAAAACAAGGAGAACCTGAGCCACTTACATTTCTACCAAAATCAAAATCATATAAAGAAGATCACACTGGTAAAAAAAGAAAACTAGAAAGAGAAATAGATAACAAGAAAGTCTTGGAACTTTTGGCAAATATCAATTTTCTAATCACTCATTCTTTAAATCAATTAATTAATTTTATTAATATTTGTCTATCGTTGCTATTAAAAGAACGACGATTCTACAGAATTTAGTGAAAATGAAAGTGCAAATGAAAGTGCAAATGAAAGTGAAAATGAAAGTGAAAATGAAAATGAAAATGAAATTGTAAGTGAANTGATTATTCAAAATCCAAATTTTGTAATCCTTATACAATAAATTAATAATGTATTGAATGGATGTTATCGTAAATTGCAATTGGTAAGGTGATTCGTGTAACTAGCATGAATTTATGCAGATCCCCAATTCTATCATTTGATTATTTGATTATCTTTATCACCAAAAAAAAAAAAAAAATTCGTAAAATATGGGCCGCAGAGCTAAAAGAAAACAAGGAGAACCTGAGCCACTTACATTTCTACCAAAATCAAAATCATATAAAGAAGATCACACTGGTAAAAAAAGAAAACTAGAAAGAGAAATAGATAACAAGAAAGTCTTGGAACTTTTGGCAAATATCAATTTTCTAATCACTCATTCTTTAAATCAATTAATTAATTTTATTAATATTTGTCTATCGTTGCTATTAAAAGAACGACGATTCTACAGAATTTAGTGAAAATGAAAGTGCAAATGAAAGTGCAAATGAAAGTGAAAATGAAAGTGAAAATGAAAATGAAAATGAAATTGTAAGTGAAAGTGAAAGTGAAAGTGAAACCGATTCGGAGGTCAGTAAATTTCATAAATAATTTTAAAAAAATTTTATAAAAAAATAAATTTAAATAAACCAATTAATTTTCTATAGCTAGATATAGAAAAAAAAGCACATATTCTAGATAAAGAAAAAAAGAAAGAAGAAGAATTAGCTAATGCCGAACTTCAAAATAATATCGAACAAATGGAAAAATTTGTTTTACCAAATACTCAAGATGATGAGAATGAGAATGAAAATGAGAATGAGGATAATTCGGATATACAAATTATTGGTCGACGTATACAAGATATTGTTGGTGTGCTTAATAATTTTAATAAATTGGGTGATAAAGAAAGGTAAATTTAATTATTTATTGGATTATTGTATTTTATTTCATTTATTATTTTTATATTGAAATTTATTATTTACTTTTAAATTTTAGAGGACGTTCAGCTTATGTTGAACAATTAATGAAAGATATGGCGGTGTATTATGGTTATTCTGATTATCTTCTTGAAAAACTTTTTCATTTATTTTCAGTCTCCGAGGTTTCTTCGATTTCTTTGATTTCTTTTTTGTTGTTGTTGTTGTTTTTTTTCAATATTTTAATATATCTAATTTCTATTTATAATTTAATTCCAAATTATAAAGGCAGTTGAGTTTTTTGAAGCAAATGAAATTTCAAGACCTGTTACAATTAGAACAAATACGTTACGCGCACGTCGACGAGATTTGGCTCAAGTAATATTTTTAGTTATTTTAAAATAATTTATATTTTCAGAAACAATTTTCACAAATCATTTCAATTGTCAATATTCGTGTTGTTAGGCTCTCGTTAATAGAGGTGTTAATCTAGAACCAATAGGAAAATGGACAAAGGTTGGATTGACAGTATTTGATTCTTCAGTACCAATTGGTAAATAATTATTTAATTATTTAAATTATTTAAATTATTTAAATTATTTAATTATTTAATTATTTTAATATTATTTTTTAATTTTTTAATATTATTTTTAAAATTTAAGGCGCTACCCCGGAATATCTTGCTGGACATTATATATTACAAACAGCATCATCATTTTTGCCTGTTATGGCTTTAGCTCCTCAAGAAAATGAGAAAATATTAGATATGGCATCGGCACCTGGAGGAAAAACCACTTATATAGCTGCATTAATGAAAAATACTGGAATAATATTTGCCAATGATTCGAATAAAGAACGAACAAAAGGTCTTGTATCTAATATATATCGATTAGGAGTTAAAAATACCATTGTATGTAATTATGATGGTCGTCAATTTCCTACTGTTATTGGTGGATTTGATCGAGTTCTATTAGATGCTCCTTGTAGTGGTACAGGTGTTATTTCCAAAGATCCTTCAATTAAAATCAATAAGGTTGGTATAATAATAGTAATAATTTAAAAATTATCTATTTTTTTTTTTTTTTCATCTTGGATACGGAACAATCGACTAATGATAATAATAAATTTATTTTTATTTTAATAAATTTAGCTTGAAAAAGATTTTAAATTGATGCCTCATTTACAAAAGCAACTTATTTTATCAGCAATCGATTCTGTAGATGCAAAATCTTCTACAGGAGGATATATTGTTTATTCTACGTGTTCCGTGACAGTAGAAGAAAATGAAGAAGTAGTAAATTATGCTCTTTTAAAACGTCCCAATGTTAAATTAGTAGAAACTGATTTAGATTTTGGGCAAGATGGATTTACAAAGTAAATAATTAGAATATTATTAATATTTATATTATTTATATTATTTATATTATTTATATTATTTATATTATTTATATTATTTATNGTTCTATTAGATGCTCCTTGTAGTGGTACAGGTGTTATTTCCAAAGATCCTTCAATTAAAATCAATAAGGTTGGTATAATAATAGTAATAATTTAAAAATTATCTATTTTTTTTTTTTTTTCATCTTGGATACGGAACAATCGACTAATGATAATAATAAATTTATTTTTATTTTAATAAATTTAGCTTGAAAAAGATTTTAAATTGATGCCTCATTTACAAAAGCAACTTATTTTATCAGCAATCGATTCTGTAGATGCAAAATCTTCTACAGGAGGATATATTGTTTATTCTACGTGTTCCGTGACAGTAGAAGAAAATGAAGAAGTAGTAAATTATGCTCTTTTAAAACGTCCCAATGTTAAATTAGTAGAAACTGATTTAGATTTTGGGCAAGATGGATTTACAAAGTAAATAATTAGAATATTATTAATATTTATATTATTTATATTATTTATATTATTTATATTATTTATATTATTTATATTATTTATATATATTTTTTATTAATATTACAATTCTATTATAATTCTATTATTTTCAAATGTATAAAGGTATCGTGGCAAGGTTTTTCATCCTTCGTTAAAATTGACGAAAAGATATTATCCCCACGTACACAACATGGATGGATTTTTTGTATCAAAGTTTAAAAAATTTTCAAACACTTTTGCAGAAAACAAAGAAAACAAGGACACTGAAAAAGTCGAAAAAGTTAAAAAAGGGAAGATTGACGAAAACAATAAAAAAAATGGTATTTTATATCTAAAAATAATTGCTGATCCGACTACACATTTTTCTTAGGCGGATTAGCAATTAACTTCATATTTATTATTTACTTCATCTGAATAGTTAATTTTGATGTTTTTTTTATTTTTTTTAAAAAAAAATAGAATCTTCGGGAAAAACTAATATAACCAAAAAATCACGACCAATTGAAGATGAATTGGAAAGTTTAGGATTGGATGGTATAAGTGAAGATAATGAAAATGAATCGGAAAACTTGGAATCAGATGATGACCCAAGCGAAGAAGGTAGTGAAAATGAATTGGAAAATTTGGAATCAGATGAAGAAGCAAATGAAGAAAATTGCAATTTATTATTTTAAAAAGTATACAATACAATGATTAGAAAAAAAAAAACATTTAATTTAATTTAATAAAAAAAATCAATTTTGAAAAATGAAAAATAATTAATTAATTAAAATTATACATATTTTAAAGTTATTTTTTAGTATCAAGAATATTGTTAAATAAAGTAGTCAAATTCTCATTTGTAATTTGTATATCTCTTTACAGCTTTGCAACCTTCAAGGTTTTACTACCAATATTGTTTCAAAAATTAATTAACACATTCGGAGATGATGTAATATTGCAGGGGTGTTACACCCTATAAAATTTCCACTGTTACAAAAATTAATGAAGCAATTTCTTGGAGGGTTTTGTCTCGTTAGAAATGGCAGGTACAAAAATACTATTGAATGTATATTAAATAAAGATTCATTATAAAATCATGAACTATTACTTTTTATTATTTAATTTAATTCTAAATAAATAAATATCTAGTTTTACCTTTGTATCCAGCTTCTCTTTTATAATAATTTATTATTTCTTTTGTCAAATATTTATCCAGCATTATCACAATCGTCTACGTCTAGGTTGTCTAAACATTATATTCATAATCTATATTTTCCTTGACATCCATTTGATCAATAGTCCAAACAAGATGCTAGCTATTAAAAATTGCGGTAATGATGAGGACGTAGATCGTTGAGAATTAACGTTTACAAGATGAAAGTTTCGGGATTTCTGTTTCTCGACTTTTACTGAATCAATTTCTGATTCTTTAACATTTACCTTTGAATATTATTTTATTATATATTAAAATTATAAAAATTATAAAAATAATAATTAAAAATCATAATTAAAAATCATAATTAAAAGTCATAATTAAAAATAATAAATTTATTGATCACATACCATATTCAAAGTTGAAGAATAAATAGAATCTTCAGTATCAATATCAGAATTTGATAAATTGTACTTTTGCCCAGTAAGTTCTACATTCTGCACACTACCAAAAAAATCCGTCACCGATACCTAAAAAATCAAAATTATTTAATATATGAGAAATAAAAATAAATAAATAAAGTTTCCTATTCTAATTAATGAAAATCACCTTATCTAAAGGTCTACGAAACAAATCACTACGAACTCCAGGAGTTGAATGTATTAATGCTGGATTATATGAATTAAATAGATCTTGCAATGTTGCTTTACTTTGCATATCTATTCTTTCCAAAAATTCTAAATTATAATATGTAAATCGATCGATCACCGCAACTCCAATATCAGAATCCATATGATGCTACGCATTTCAAGTAGGAAGAAGTAAAGAAGTAGGAAGAAGTAGGAAGTAGGAAGAAGTAGGAAGAAGTAGGAAGAAGTAGGAAGAAGTAGGAACAAGTAGGAAGAAGTAGGAAGAAGTAGGAACAAGTAGGAATAAGTAGGAAGAATAAAAGTTATTAAATAAAATCTTACAATAAAATATTCATAAATAAATGAATATAGATATCTAATTTGCATCGTACCGAATATGAATTCTCACCAAGTTTACTACTTCCTGTAGCTAAAATATTTGGTGAATATATTTGACTATACATTGTATTCGCTTGGCAAGTATCAATCATGAATAAAACTTCATGATATCTATAAATTAAATGTTACGTTAAATTATAAATTATATATCGATTAAAAAAAAACAAACAAAATAAATACCTTCGTTTTTCCCACATTTGTTCGAAAGCATCCGCTAAATCAAAACTACTAATCTCTTCTGCATCTTGAAATTTCAAGAATTCATTACCACCATGACCAGTCATATATACCAAAATATTGGACCGATCATCGGATAATAAACGTTTGGATCGAGGAGTATCAGGTTCAACACGACCTATTTCAAATTATTCAAATTATTCAAATTATTCAAATCATTAAAATCATTCAAATCATTCAAATCATTCAAATCAATTTATTAAAAAAAACTAATTTTACCTGTTAAAACTCTAATAAAATTTTCTACGGTGACTTCATAGCCTCTGTAATCTACTTCCACATTATCTCCATAAAGATCTAAATACCTTCCAGCATTATTAAAAACCGTGGCAGGAAAAACATTTCGTGGATTACACGCAACATCATCAGCTAACATTAAGATAATATTAGAATCGGGAATACCCAAACGTTTTACTGTACGATACATTGATAGTGTATTGGCAATATGTCTGTAATTAAACCAAAAACGCGAAGTGCAAACCTATGAAAAAGAAAATATATATATATTATTAAATTATTGCGGAGTGAGTTCGTTCACAAATTTTATATTATACTTACCAGCACAGCCCAATTATTGGTATGTCCACCGCGACTAAAAAAACCATCAATCGTTTCATTATCTGAACGTACTATTAAAGTAAAACTAAGTAAAATCAAACATATTATAATATGTTGTAAAAAAGAAGGTTGAGAGTGTTTTAAAAACAACATAATTGATAGAATATAATAATTTATTATTTGAACTAACTTGACGATAAAATTTTATTGTTACACTAACTTTTGTTGAACCAATTATTAAATGTTAAAAAACTAAACAATTTTTTCATCTTCTAATCTTTAATTCACCATGGGCAGTTTATTAGATCTCAATTATTACGATGAAGACGATGAACAACAACTTGTTAATGACGGAGCTACATCAGAACAGCCTATACCTGTTTCAGGTAAATATTTAAATTAATAATTTCTCGTATGTGTCAAACAATTCATCTAAATTAGTTTATCTTTAATTTAGGCTACGATCACGAAGAAGCTGGAAAAATCTCTGATTCTAAAAACGTAGTATGGTTTCTTGAAACGTATTTTTATAAAAATTTTTTTTTTGTAGAATAGAATTTGTTAGTTGACAAAAAACTACAATTTCATTTCCTAACAGAGTAAATCTATATCTCAAGCAATAGTTCATAATGCTGCAGGTAATTAACAAGTCAGCCGGCTAAATTTCGAGATCATCCAAGTGAATTGATTTCTGGTTTGTCTTTTGATTTCGTCGTCCAATCAATGATCATTTTTGATTGAATGTTTCGTTTAACTTTGAGTTCTTTTTTTTTTCAAATTTGTAAAAGTTTCAAAGATTTTTTTAACCTTCTTTTTATTACAACTTATTTATACCTATTTATAATTATTTAGAATCCAAAGAATCATCTATTAAATCACAATCACAGAATAGACCTTCCCAGAAACCATTAACTCCATCCCCTTCAGTATTTTCTAATTTGGTTCGCCGAAAAAGCAACAATACAACACCTCATAAACAACGCGACGGCGAATCATCTCTATCAAAATTTGAGGAAGCTTTACCAGAAATTGATGTTAAAGCTTTTTCACCATCATCACAACAAGATATGACCGATCAATTAGGAAAGAATGTTGAAGATAATTCATTAATACCAATGGATATTGAAATAGTACCAGATGATTCAGAGGATGCACAACAACAAGCAGCGATGCGACAATTATTGACACCTAAACCTATTGAAGGTAAAGACAATTGGGGAATTTTAACAGAACCAGAGACGGAATGTGATCAAGCATTACAGGTAATTAATTTTATCCAAAATGTTCAAAATGTTCAAAATGTTCAAAATGTTCAAAATGTTTAAAATGTTTAAAATGTTTAAAATGTTTAAAATGGTCAAAATATCTACAATTTAATCCTTAATGTATATATATATTTCAAAGGAAAAAATTGCACATTTTCATCAATTGAAAAGTAAAGGTATCCTCTTCAATGAAAATCTTCAGAAAAATAAAGCTTTTCGTAATCCACACATATACAATAAATTGGTAGAATTTGTGGAGTTGGATGAAATTGGATCAAATTTTGATAGAGAAATATTTGATCCTTATGGATATCCACCCGAAGCATTTGTAGATCAACTCGGTAAATTCATAAACATTATATTTTTTTTTATAATTAATTTATTTCAAGTGCCAGAATATGATATTATTTATATTTATTTCAAAGCGGAAACGCAAAAGAGACAAGCAGAGGAGCGAGCCGCAGCACAACAACAACAACAAAGGTCACAAATACAATTTGTAGGACCAAATTCTAATAGTCAAAGTATTTCCAAAGCTCGTCATGTAATGCAAAGTCTTGCGGCAAGAGCAGAAAAAGGTTCATTAACAGTTGCTGTCAATCCTGTTAATGTTACCAATACTGGTATATCTACATCCACATCCACATCAACATCAACATCTACATCATCACAATCTTCAACCAATATAAACAATCCTTCAACCAGTTCAAGACCTTTTTCCGGTACGTTCTCGGAATACAAGTCATCATCTAAATATCATTATTATAATTTAAATATTTTTATTACTATTTATTAATAAAATTTATTAAAATTTATTACGTCTTTTCGATTTAATGTATTTTATACTTGAAATATGGTTTAGGGAAAAAACGTGCTAGTAAATGGGATGTACCCGCACCAAATGTAGTAGCTGCTTCATCATCTTCTTCATCTTCTTCAACATCTTCACGTCATCACCATCACAACAGTCACAACAGTCACAACAATAGTCGTAGTAGTCGTGATACAAAAAGATCAAGGACTTGATCTATTATTAATATTATTACAATTATTGCCTTTTTTATTATTACTACTACTACTACTACTACTACTACTACTACTACTACTACTACTACTACTACTACTACTACTATTATTATTATTATTATTATTATTATTATTACTTTTATTACTATTACTATTATTATTAGAATATTTTGTTGTATGTGCACACATTTATGCCAATTTATATAATTTATATATATATATATATATATATATATATGTATATATATTTATATATCTATATCTTCAGAATCACGAGGATGTGATATTTAATAAATAAAATAAAATAGATCTCATGATACACATTTATATAATGAATACATTTTATGTTAAATAATTTGATCAAATTTCATTTTATTTATTTATATTTTATTACACTTTTTAAATATGTGAATGTGTCTAAAATTATATTCTAAAAACAATAATTTAAAAAATGATAATTAAAATTAAATAAATTTATTTTAAATCTGATCAAATAATGTCTGAAATAATGAAAATAATGTTAAGATATTATAGATCATTATGGCCAGGTGAAATATCTATCCCCTAATAATTTTTTTTTTTTAAATAATGTTAAATAATGTAAATGATGTTAATCAATGTAATTAATGTAATTAATGTTAAAGACAGTTGAATATAAACAAAATAATAATATATTTAATGAACAATACCAAAATCTCCTAATCCAGGTACAATATATTTCTTATTATCCAATCCTTCATCTATAAATGCTGTAATAATTTTGAGTTTTGAAAATTTTGAAGTGACCGCAATAATTCCTTCTGGGGCAGCAAGTAAATTCAAAAATAATATTTTTTCCTCTGCTACTCCATTTGAAAGTAATACCTCTATAGCTTTAATAGCTGATCCTCCAGTAGCTTCATTATTATATGAGGTAAATATAAAAACTTTCAACAGTTGAACTAAAAAAAAAAGCAATCAGTATCAATAAAACAAGAAAATTTAATACTTATTACCAAGCATTGGATCCAATAATAAGACATATCGGCTTTCTATATCTGGAGGTAACTTTGCGTAATAAAGCTAAAGAAAAAAATAAAATAAATAATAAATATATACATATATATATAATATTAAAAATATTATAAAAATTTTTATTTCAAATAAATCAATTAACTTAATTACCTTCGGTTGAGCCGTTTCTTCATCACGTTGTATCAAAATTTTTCCAATTCGAACACTCCTAGAAAGTTCAATATGAAAAAGATCACATTAAAAAAGAAAAAAAATATTTTTAATGATGATATTTACTGACCTGCAACATTCACGTAAACCTTGCTCCATGGCTTCACCAGCTCTCATAATAGATACGCCGCATATTTTACCCTTAAATCCGACCCCTTTGAATTCATTACCTAGATAAAAATATTACGAGTTAATCCCATTTTAATCAACAATCAATAATTAAATTAAATTAAATTAATTCAAAGTTACCTGTTGGAGTTATGATGGTTTTATCTACAACGGGTAAATGGTTTAACCCTAACCATTGGAAATTTTTCAAAAATTTTCGGAAGAATTTTAAAAATCGAACACTGACACAATTTTTTTGATTTTAATGACATTACCGTCATTTCCAATATATATGGGATAAAATGTCAGTAATTTTTCCGTTACTGACAATTCAAAAAAATTTCGAACAAAAATATATAATATATATTTGGTCTGTCCCCTATATATTGGAAATAACTATAAAATATATTAAAACAAAAAAAAAAGTTCGAGGAAGGGAAAAACCTTCTTCAACGAGAAGTCGAATTATTCTATCGGAGTGAAAAATGAAGTCTCCACGAGCGGTAGCTTTGTCTCGTATTATGGTTAACAGCGCATCAATTTGGTTTGTATGGGGAAGACGCACTACATTAGCGGGAAGGGTAGACTACGGAGCACAAGAAATAATTATCATAAAAAAAAAAAAGAATACGCATAAGAAATATAATTATAAAAAAAAACATGGAATCTTCGAAATGTTAAAAAAATTAATAATTAATACCATTGAAAATCTGTTTTTTTTTCTCGAAATTCAAATCTGTAAAAAAATCTCAGAACATGTCTTCATTTTTATTTTCTACTGTTACACTAAAATGATTATCGGTGTAACCTGGAAATGATAATAATTAATTGTATAACTGTAATTAAAATTAAAATTATAAAAAATTATAAAAGCGAAACAAATAAAACAAATAAGATAAAGATGGAACTTTATCAACGTTTCTTTGCACCACATTATATAATTAATTTTTTATACGTGTTACAATTCTTTGTTATCCGTTATGTACCTTCATTGGGATCTCATTTTCTTGATCTCTCTCTTGAGGTATTTTTTCTCAGAGATTAGAAATATCAAGTCTGAAAAGGATCAAAATCTTTTATTTTTTTTATCTTTCTTATTACCTTGTATTTGATTGTGCTTGAATTAATTTATAGCCACCAGAGAAGACAATATATATAGTGTTTCTTATTCTTGCGTTGATAAAATTTAAATCTTCAAGTAATGCTGAAGAATTCTTGTCCATATTTTTCGTATATGGAAAATTTTTGAATTTAGTGATGTTTTATTGGTATGGAAAAACATTATGGATAATTCTATATGCTCTTATATGGGGGCGTAAGCATCATCATCATCATTATTATTATTGTTATTGTTATTTTTGTTTCTTTTATTAAAATTTATTTAAAAATTTATTATTTTTATAGTTCTATTTGTTATTCTACCACAACCGTCATATAGAGGCAGTTCAAAAATAGTAGAATTGACATCGGATGATTTACACGATATTTTACATGATAAAGTTCCCAAGATAATTGAATTAGATGATGAAAATAATTTACAGAAAGGAAAAGCTAAAGAAAAAGGAAATGCTCATTATTGGGTGATTTTCTTTTATGCCACGTGGAGTGCTGCGTGCAGAAATTTCGAATCCACAGTTGCAAAAACATCTTTAAAGTGAGTAATAGTGAGATAATATTTTTTTTTTTTAAATAATAATAATCTTTAAATTATGATAATCTTTAAATTATGATAATCTTTAAAATTTTTATAATTTAATAATCTTTAAATAAATAACATAAATCAAAAAAAAAAAAAAAATAATAATAGATATTCTTCTCCAAATGTCCAATTCGGAAAAATTGATCTCGATTGTTATGAAGGCGTGTCACAAGAACTTGATATTTCTTTATCACCCACAAGTTTAGATCTTCCTACCTTGATCTTATTTAAAAATGGTAAAGAAATTGGAAGATTACCTCAAAAGAATCGAGATGGTTCTGTTGAAGATTTAGATAAAATCAAGAATAAAACACTTCGAAATGCCAAAGTTACATGGGATCGCTTAGGTTGGGATCGGAGTATGGTAAACGTTAATTTCCGATTACTTTATTCTATTATCTCTTCGAAAATCGAAGTTTAACTGACCTATAATAATAACAATAATAATAATCTTTAAATTATGATAATCTTTAAATTATGATAATCTTTAAAATTTTTATAATTTAATAATCTTTAAATAAATAACATAAATCAAAAAAAAAAAAAAAATAATAATAGATATTCTTCTCCAAATGTCCAATTCGGAAAAATTGATCTCGATTGTTATGAAGGCGTGTCACAAGAACTTGATATTTCTTTATCACCCACAAGTTTAGATCTTCCTACCTTGATCTTATTTAAAAATGGTAAAGAAATTGGAAGATTACCTCAAAAGAATCGAGATGGTTCTGTTGAAGATTTAGATAAAATCAAGAATAAAACACTTCGAAATGCCAAAGTTACATGGGATCGCTTAGGTTGGGATCGGAGTATGGTAAACGTTAATTTCCGATTACTTTATTCTATTATCTCTTCGAAAATCGAAGTTTAACTGACCTATAATAATAACAATAATAATAATTTTTAGAAATCAATAATCTCTACTTTTAAACTTGAAACTTTACATAAATCAATGTAATTTTATCAATTCTATCAACTTTATCAATTCTATCTGAATATACAATTTTATCCGATTGTCCATACATATTGAGAAATAAGAAATAAAAGGAAAGGTAATAAGAAGTAATAAAAACTAATCAGTAGTAGTAAAAAGTATGTATATATATATATATATATATATATATATATATCAAATATGTGGGATATTGTAATTTACAACTAAAAATTATTTTTCTTACTAATCAAAAAAAAGTTTCAAAGATTTACAAAAAATATCTAATTAATTTTTTGAAACAGAGGGAAAAAAAAATAATAAAAAATAATAATAAAATAATGAATTAATTATTTGATCCAAGTTCATGATTATGATTAAAATTTGTTGAAATAATTTCCCATAAACCCGAACCTCCATTAGCCGAAGCTCTAATTAAAAAAGGACATCTACACCTTTGAGATAAACGATTACGAGTTGGTCTTTCGCCAACCTTTTTTTTACAAGAACTTCCACTACGTGAACATACAATTTCTCTCCACCTAACTATACCTTCTCTATTTCTTTTTAATTTATGTAATCTCATTGTAAAACCTTGACGTATAGCATATTCTTGTACTGCTACTACAAAATCTGTATGACTCGTAAATTTCGAACCTTGTTGTAAAGAATCTTGTAAAATAATATTTCCACCACCTTCATCACTTTGAGGCACTAATTCATTATTATTGTTATCATTATTATTATTATTTACATTATTACTATTATTTACATTATTATTATTATTATTGTTGTTGTTGCTGTTGTTGTTATTATCATTGTTATTGTTAATATTATTATTGTTAATGTTATTGCTAATGTTACTAATGTTATTGGTATTATTATTTACTACTTCAATTTGTGGTGGTTGTAATAAATTAATCAAACAAGGAGTGTTTGGTGAAGAAGTCGGTAAAGCTATCGAAGTATTATCATTATTATCATTATTATTATTATTACTGTTATTATTATTATTATTATTATTATTATTACTATTACTATTATTATTATTTACTTGTGGTTCAGATAATAATAATCCTTCTATCCTAAATTTATTATTTGAAATATTATTATTTGGTGAATTTTCCTGTGAATAATTATTATTTTGAGAATAATTACTATCTTGCGAGTAATTATTATCTTGCGAGTAATTACTATCTTTCGAGTAATTAGAATTCAAAAGATTATTCATCTTTTCCTTTGTCTTTATTTTTATTCACAATTATTTTAAAACAAGAATAGATAAGATTGGAAAGTCAAATTGTCGCGCTTTTATATCAGGTGATCAATGCAAAACTATAAACTCACCCTTTTTGTTAAAATTTTGTTAAAAAACCTTTACGAATAGAAAAGAGAAAAGAAAAAAAAGAAAAAGAATAAAAATTGTAGAATTTGAAAAAAAACAAACAAAAATCATGGCTTTGGGTAAAATTGTTCATATTGCAGTAGATGCAGTATTAGTTTCCGCCGTTTTGGCTGGTATCAAACGTTCAACTGGGTTATCGTGAGTACTTTACTTTGTATTTAGTAGTAATATTAATTTTATTATTAAATAATTTTACATATTTATTAATTATTCCTTTTAATATAATATTTTTTATTCAGGATTGCTACCACTAATTTTGAAAATCAAGAATTTCGAAAAGCTGTTGATAAATTTCTTAATGTTGGTGAATGGGTGGTTGATCAAAGTATATTGTATATGAATGCTTCACAATATTTTGAACGAAAACGGTGAAATGAAGTTAGATGAAGTAAGATGAAGTGAGATGAAGAGAAATAAAGTGAGATTAAATGAGATGAAGTGAGATGAAGTAAGATGAATACAGTAAAATGAAAATATATAATTTTGATTTGAGAATTACATTCTTATTATAGCATTCATTCAACATTATTTATTATAGATTTTATCTTTAATTTATCTTCTTCTTTTTTTAATGTATTAATATATTAATATATTGGGGGGAAGGAGAATCAAAAGTTTATTTTGTATATTTTAGTATAAACAATATTATTACTATTATTACTATTATTATTATTATTATTATTATTATTATTATTATTATTATTATTTATTATCATTTATTATAGTATTTTAAAATAATTTTATTCTTTTATTTGACACCCAAGAAAATCACCACCACCAGAAAACCATCATCTCGAGTAAACATTTCCACGAGAGAAAATAAAAAAAAATCCCATTCCCGTATTCGATTTTTATACTTATTTGTCATTTAATGGAAGTAATAATTCAGATTTATAAGTATTTTCTTCTAATAATTTTTCAACTTCTGTTTTTATATAATCAACTTTACTGGAATCAATAAACAAATGATTCTCATCGAGATCTTCGATTATAAGCTGAAATTTATCTCTTTCTTTTTCATTAAGTTTATAAATGACTTGTTTTACTGTCGGATCACTATTATTTATTATTATTTATTGTTATTTTTATTATTATTTTTATATTATTTTTATTATTTGTGAATATTTTTATTTTGAATTATTTGAATATTATTATTATTTTGATTATTTATTATAAAAAAAAAAAAAAAAAAAAAAGGATTTTAATAACTTTAATTNAATTGCATTATTATTATTATTATTATTATTATTATTATTTATTATCATTTATTATAGTATTTTAAAATAATTTTATTCTTTTATTTGACACCCAAGAAAATCACCACCACCAGAAAACCATCATCTCGAGTAAACATTTCCACGAGAGAAAATAAAAAAAAATCCCATTCCCGTATTCGATTTTTATACTTATTTGTCATTTAATGGAAGTAATAATTCAGATTTATAAGTATTTTCTTCTAATAATTTTTCAACTTCTGTTTTTATATAATCAACTTTACTGGAATCAATAAACAAATGATTCTCATCGAGATCTTCGATTATAAGCTGAAATTTATCTCTTTCTTTTTCATTAAGTTTATAAATGACTTGTTTTACTGTCGGATCACTATTATTTATTATTATTTATTGTTATTTTTATTATTATTTTTATATTATTTTTATTATTTGTGAATATTTTTATTTTGAATTATTTGAATATTATTATTATTTTGATTATTTATTATAAAAAAAAAAAAAAAAGAAAAAGGATTTTAATAACTTTAATTCTTTATTTATTAATATTTTGATTCAATGTTGTTTTCTATACGTACCATTTTAAGATAACACCTAAAAAGAAATATTATATAAATATTATCCATAGGAATATTTTATATTATATATCAATGTAAATTTTATTTGAAAAAAAGAAGGAAAAAAATGACTTAAATTTTTGAATTTATAAATTTCTCAAGAATATATATTGAACTACCTTTGACCGCTTTGACCATCTTTCAAAAAAATTTAAAAAAATGTAAAATGTAATAGTTGAAAAATTCAAATAAAATAAAATGTAATTAAGTATTCGAAAAAGGTCGCACAAGTAATCACAAGTAATCGAACAAAAGTTACACAACACACATGATTCATGTGACATAAAAAATGTTCTTTAAGAATTTTCAATTCTCAAAATATCATCTCTTACTCTCTCAATTTCTTTATTTACTTCAATATAAGCTTGTACTATTTGATCGAATTCATAAGCAGCTTGATATTTCGATAGTTCAAATTCTATTTCATTCAATTCTTTAATTAAATTTTCTTCCTCTTTCAAAAGATTATCTCTAAATAAATAAATAGTGTTTTAGTAATAAAGTAATAATAAATTGTAGTAATAAAAGTAATAATAAATTTACCTGATATTCTTAAGTCCTTCTACGGTATCTTGGTCATAAACAGACAATAATGCATTTAATTTAAGAACCCTATCAAAATACACAATAATAAAAATATAAAATATAAAATATATAATAAAAATATAAAATATAAAATATAATATAAATAAAATATAAATTAAATGTATAATAAAAATATAAATTAAATGTATAATAAAAATATAAATTAAATGTATAATAAAAATATAAATTAAATGTATAATAAAAATTAGATATAAATAAAATATTTACCTAAATTTCAAAATAATTGATTTCATAACACTTGAAAAATAATCACAAAATACTTCATTCTTTTTAAATTCATGACAATGTTTAAATTCTTCAATGCAATTCCATAAATTTAACAAAATATTTTTCATCACCTACAAATTATAAATTATATATATATTTGAGTTGCATTTAAATTTACTTCTATTTACTTCTCAACAGAAAGAGATAATAATCAAGAATAAAATAAAACAAAATACAATACATTCATGTAATCTGTTATGTGTTCACCTAATTGATTTTTATCTTCAACAAGACTTATTCTGAAAGATCGTAACTCTTCAATACGTCGATTTAATTTTTCATCCAATTTTGTTGCTTTGGCAAATAATAATTTTGGATTTGAATCTAAACATACACATAAATACTTGATAAATGTATAAATATAATCTAATAAATATAATAACTCTTTCTCTTTTTTTTTTTTTACCTTCTCCAACATAATAAAATTTCGCGATATCTTCACAAAGTTTCTTTAATTTGTTTTCAATATAATTTAATAAAATTCCTTTAATCTATTATAAAAAAAATCATTTAATTTATTTATTATATTTTTCCAAATCATAAAATAATATGTTTTTTATTTATTTATTTACCAACATTTAATTCTTGAGATAATGATGATTCATTTTTATTTTTATTAAGTTCATATTGTTGTTGTTGTAATTTTTCTTCGGTTAACCCCAATAACTTGCAATTTTTTAATGATATATCTTGAGGACGAAAATTTAAATATTGTTTAGTTTCTGCGAAAGATAAAAGGTTTTTAATTGTTTCTAGAGTCTATTTTAAATTAACATATAATATATTTAATAAATATAAATATTAATATTAATATTACTTTTAATAAATTTATAAAAAAAAATTTTACCTTTCCCGAAATATCACTATTTTCATTTATTTCTTTTTCTAAAGTCAATTGTTGAATTGCATTATATAAAGTCAAATTTTCACAATAAAATATCTTATCTTCTAAATGAGTATCCTTTTTTTTTTTTTTTAAAAAAAAAAAAAAAAAAAAAATGTCCTTTGAAATTAAAGATATGTAAATTCAATTTACTGATCTACGACATACATGTTATATATATATATAAACTACGCGAAATTTCGAGATTCGAATTTATTAATAATAATAATAATAATAATGCCTTTTCATATTAATAAAACTTTATTATCCGAAAATCCCAATTTTGCCGAATTTTATGAACAATTATTTACACATTATTTGGCTCCAGACGGGACGACTAAAGAATTATTCTTGGAATTAAATAAAGTAAAATGTCGATAAAATTAATTTATTATATCTTTATTTTATATTTATCTACCTTTGGTAACGCGTCTTTTTTTTTTTTTTAAAAAAAAAAAAAAAGACGCGTTACCAAAGGTAGATAAATATAAAATAAAGATATAATAAATTAATTTTATCGACATTTTACTTTATTTAATTCCAAGAATAATTCTTTAGTCGTCCCGTCTGGAGCCAAATAATGTGTAAATAATTGTTCATAAAATTCGGCAAAATTGGGATTTTCGGATAATAAAGTTTTATTAATATGAAAAGGCATTATTATTATTATTATTATTAATAAATTCGAATCTCGAAATTTCGCGTAGTTTATATATATATATAACATGTATGTCGTAGATCAGTAAATTGAATTTACATATCTTTAATTTCAAAGGACATTTTTTTTTTGTTTTCAAAAAAAATGGTCGAATCAAATTTATCATTTTCACAAATTATTTTAAATTCACCTAAATTAGTTTGGCATGAAAAATATGTTCCTTTGAATATTTTAAGTACTTTACATGCGCTTCATATAAACTTAAATTATAAGAAAAGTCTAGAAGATAAACCAATATCTTGGTTACAAGGTTTATTTGCTGTAATAGTTATGAGTCTCGGAGGAAGTACTACTAGTGGTAATATTTTAATTAATTAATATTAATATAAATATCTTAAAGTAAAATATATATTATATATCTATCTAGCAATTCTTTGTGGAAAGGCACCTCACTGGCTTGCTTCTAATACGACAATAACTACATATCTGTAAGTTTTATCTGTATAGAAAATAATTAGAAAATTCTAACTCTTGATTCATTTCTTTATATCTCTCTTTACATATAACTCTCTTTATATATATATATATATATATATATTATACTTTTATATATATCTTTATTGTAGTATAATTTATTTCTTGATATTTTATATTCCATTCTTTCACCGTTTTTGCAATTCAATTCCAAAAATGATTCTCGATCCAATTCTTTTAATAGCTGATGGTATCCTTCGAACCTATTCAATATATTCAATGATCGATAATATTCTTTTCGAAATGAATGATGAACCATTATTAAAAAATAGTTGGGTAGCTATATTACTTTGTGGAACTTTAAGTGGTTGTGGAGGGAGTATTTGGGTATCAGCTTTTCAAATGAAATCTCCTAATTGGTCATTCACTACTCCTTCCACCTTCTTAGAACCAACATATGACATGAAAATAAGTTTCATGATTACTTTATTTTATGCATCAACGATTTCTTCTTCTTCTTGGATGATATTTCAAAAATTTAATTTAGATAATTTAGATCAAAGAAAAATATGGGCTATTATAGGAATGGCAGGATTGAATTTGATTAAATTGAAAGAAACTTTAAAAAATGATAACAATAATAACGACGACAACAACAACACGCAAAAACCAAAAATGTTATAAAGATTTTATATATAATTTAATGAAAAATTTATTGTTATGAAAGTAATTATGCATGAATTTTTAATTAAATATAATACATTCTAAAAGGTTAAAAAAGGGAATACATTAGAAATTTTTTTTTTTTAAATCATAAATAATTAACCAACCAAAAAAACATCAAAGTTTCAAAATGTTCGGCAACACTCGATTGTCTTAAACCATGTCGTTCAGTCGGATAGGGTTGAAACATATGTGGCTTATTATGTTTCACTAAAGCCGAAACTAATAATTCGGAATGTTTAAAATGTACGTTCTCGTCGATTTGTCCATGAGCGATTAAAAGTCGATGTTCACTTTTAATTAACAAAATATTAGATTAATTAATTAATTAATTAATATTATTAAATATAATTGCAATTAAATAATAATTATATAACATACTCATCTGGAAATTTATCAGCCCAAGTTAAAACATTTCCTTTAAGATAACCATCAACATTTTCATCAGGAAGTCCCATATATCTTTCGGTATAAGCCGTATCATAAAGTTCCCATTGTGTAACGGGTGCACCGGCTATTGCTATTTTAAAAAATTGAGGATATTGTGCAAGTGCCATTAAACTAAGATATCCTCCATAACTCCAACCAGTTATTGCAACTCTTTCTAAATCAACTCCTTTATTATTTGATGATAAATATTGTAATCCTGCTATTTGATCTTCTAATTCAAAAGTTCCCATACGTCCTTTTAAATATGATTCAAATTCTATACCTCTCTCCGATGATCCACGTCCATCAATAAGTACTACTGAAAAACCAAGTCGAGTAGCAAGAAAAAGTCGAAGGAATCGTGGAAACTTGTAATCATTAGTAACCAACTATTAAATTAAATTAAATTAAATTAAATTAAATTAAATTAAATTAAATAAAATAAAATAAAACAATAAGAATGATACGAATCATATTATGTCATTACTTGTGATTTAGGTCCACCATAAATACTAAGAAGGGTTGGATATTTTTCTCCCGGGACATAATTTTCTGGTTTGTATAAATATCCATATATAGTAACTCCATCACTATTTTTAAAATTGAAAAATTCTCCTAATGGAGGGCATTTAACCTGTCGTTTATCTTTTCGATCTTTAGTTTCTTCCTTTTCTTCTTTCTCCTCCTCTTTTTCCTTTTCTTTCTTTTCCTCTTCCACTTCTTCCACCTCCTCTTCCTCTTCCTCTTCTTCCTCTTCTTCCTCTTCTTCACAACCTCTTCTTATAAACAATCCTAATGTTTCACTTGTTTTAGGAAATATTGTATTTTTATTCCATTCAAAATATCTTACTCCACATCTAGGTTTTTCTTTTACATTAGAAAACCAATCTAAATATCTTGAACATTTTTCATCTAATACTACCACATGACTATATCCTATTTCGGTAAGTCGTACTACATTTGACGGATCCGCTCCTTTCGCATAACTAGTTACATAAAGATGATTTTCTAATGGGGTATCTTTTTTAGCTGTAAAATAAACCAACTCTCTCTTAGTATCGACATATATCGGTCGATCAACAATCGGCCAATCTCCAGTAGTTATCGATCTAACATGATAATCTGTTGATGTTTCGGAAGGTTTCTCTATGAGATAAAGATGACGAAAACCACTCCTTTCGGAAGCAATAATAACTTTAGCAATAGATGACGGTGATGATGAATTATTGTCATCATTATTATTATCATTATTATTATCATTATTATTATCATCATTATCATTATTATTCGGATGAGAATTATCATAAGAAATTGGTGTTGTCGTTGTTGTTGGAGATGATGATAAATTGGTATTTATTATTTTATTAGAAATAAATTCTTCGTCATCGTCGTTGAAAAAATAAAAAATGTCCGAAACCTAATACATAATATGTATTCAAATACAATATATGCATAATATATGCATAATATATGTATAATATATGTATATGTATATGTATAATGTGTAAAAAATGTATCAAGAATCAAAATAAAAAAGTTCACGACAAGAACAGTTGTTAATTCAGTTTTAATTTAAAAATAATAATAAAGGTTATTATGTTATATGAAATGAAGTTAAATTACCTACATTTATCCAAATATCATTTGTCTCTTCAAATAAAAGTTCCACTCGTGAAATACATAAATCATCTAACTCTTCACCATTTTTCTGATATTCCCGATGTTGAGAAAAACTCGTGAAATTTTCAATTGGAATTTTAACTATCGCGGTTCTTTTTTGTGATCGATCAAGAAATTGGACCCACACACTTTTTAACGTTAACGTAAATTAAATAATGTAACAATGTAAATTGGTAATCAGTATTAATGTGTGTGTGTGTGAGAGAGAGAGAAACAACGAAAATACCAATAAATACCTTTTTCCATTTGGATGCCAACCAAATCGAACAATATATTCCATCCACGGAAACAATTTATCCAATTCTGTAGGACCCCAAAGTCTTTTATGAACAGGTCCAAAAGTTGCTTCCTTTTATAAATCTGTTGTGTGAATTACTTAAATAATTCATAAATGTAAATCCATTGGAAATATAAAATAAATGTTTTACCTCCTCTTCACTATAACGTGGAATAAATTCGACTATCTGCAAATCACTTACTACATTTTTTGTACCTATTTATTTATTATATTTTTATTATATTATATATTTATTTATATATTTATTATTATATTTATAGATATTATTATTTATTATATTCATTATATTTATTATATTATTTTTTTTCAACCAACCAGCTTTGGGATAACGATATTCTTCAATTTCTCCTAAAGGTTCGGGTCTTGGTATTAATACCAAATCTACCATTGATTCTGATATTTGTAAATACAAGATTCGTTCAATATCTTCTTTCACTAATGATGATGATGTTGGTGGTGGTGGTGGTGCCCAATGATATCCCGTAAAACGATGAAATTCTTCCTTTGATTATAAGGGGCATGTGATGAATCTTCTTTTTTTTTTTTTTAAACAAAACAAAATAAAATAAAATTAAAAAGAAATATAAAATGTTTATTACTTGCATTACAAATTCCGCAACTCCGCAACTCAATGCTTCATCTTGTTCTCTACAAAAAGTTAATTGAGTTTCACATCCATTTGGTGTAGTGACCCAAATATCTCGATCCCGAATAAATGCAACTAAATTACTATTGTGACCACCTAATTTGGGATCTAATCTTGGTGGTTGAATATTATTAAATGATGAACAACAAAGAGATGAAGATGATGATAATGATCCAGTAGTTGAAGGTAAAGGGAGTGGTGATAAACCTTCGGGTTGTTGTGAAAGCGATGGTAAACTGTTGGGTATTTGTGAATATGTAATTGGAAGATTCACAATGCTTCCTGGGTATATTATTGGTCCGGATGAAGAAGGTGAAGGTACAATTGGATGTGGATAAAAATCTGTATTCTAAAATTATCGAAAATAAAAATAAAAAATAAATAAAAAAAAACATTCAAATTTTTAATAATTTTATTGAACTTTCTGAGAATATCATTATATAAAACAACATTTTACTTAAAGCTTTTTTGTTCAATATAATAATAATCACCTTGCTAACTTGACCTAAATAAATCCCGCTACCATAACTAAACAACAGATGTCCACTCCTAGAATCAAATTGAAAATTGGTTATCCCTTGTAACCCTAATCTCCTTCGTTCTTTTACAAACATTTCTTCTCGTGGTAATGAATCAGAAAGCGGTTTCTCCCTTAAACAAGGTTCGGGAAGTAATGTATCCCATTCCACCGTTGATATCTTATATGCCTTCTTTTTCTTCTTCTTCTTCAAATTTTTTGATTGAAAATTTGTTGTTGGATTTGTTGAAAACCCTGAATGATAAGAAATAGACGAGCAACCAAAAGAAATTTCTAAAAAAAAAAAAGATTTATTATGAAATTATAAAATTATAATTTTTTACAATATTTGAACATTATTTTGGTAATTCAACTATTATTGTATAAATTATAAATTATATAAATTATAAATTATATAAATTATATAAATTATAAATTATATAAATTATATAAATTACATACAATGTTATCAAAAAAAAATTACTTTATATTAAAAGAGAGTTGAAAAAAAAAGGTTCGCGACATACCTTTCACATAGAATTCACTATTATTAAAACCAAATAGGGAATCATGACATTCTTCATTAGTTAAGTCGGTTGAGCCATTTACTAAAGTCCAAGAATTATATTCTTCGATTTCTTCACTTTCCACTTCATTCTTCACAGGAAGTAAATTCACATAAAATAAAGTAGCCGTTTTCTTCCGTGAAGGATCAATTGCCAAAAAGTATGCGCGATTATTTTTGTCATCAAAGCAAAAGTCTTTGATATTATGGAAATTGGTAGTTTGAAGAGAGTTTCGATAATCTCTAACCTCTCTTCGTACTTGTTCCCATGTAGAATTCATACCGCAGTTATTATTATTATTTTTTATAATGGTTAAAAATTCTTATAACCAAATGGTGGGGGAAACATAATTTGAAGGTTTTCAATGGCTTCGAAATATTTAATTAATGACTTCGAAATGTTTTATTAAGAACTGACGCGAATTTTATTTAAAAGAAAACAAAATTGTTATAGAAAATTATTTCAATCTGGGAGAATTTTGAAATGAAAGGGATCTGCATGCATTCTAATATTATTTATAGAAACAATCTTCACGAAATCTAACCTTATTTAAAGAATTAATGGAAATTTTTTCACAATTATTATGTAATTTGATATTCTTAAATGCGCCTACATTTAAATATCATCTTCCTCTTTTCTTATTGATAATTTCTCCCCCTTCTTCTCCTCCTTCTACGTGACAACTATTTATTTTATTAAATTCAAGTTTTTTCCTTAAATGAGATACCACTCTTTCTTGAATCCATGATTTATCTTGTGGAACGTATGCATTTAATGTTGGATCAAAGGCCAAAATTGTAAATTCTTTACATTGACTAATGAAACCGATAAGATCACCAACTTGATAATTAATAAAATCAAGAATTGGATTCATTTCTACAAGCCATTTCTCGAACATGACGATTATGGCTGAATTATTATAAATACGAAAATATATATATATAATAAATTTCAAATTGATAAACATAACTTTTATTCAGAATTATACACAATGTAATAGTGGTGTTAGTAGTAGTAGTGGTAGTAGTAGTTAGACGCGAAAACTAACCTTCAAGAGCCATAGTAACATTTTCGTGTTCAGTCCAAATTCGAGTATCAGGATTATTCAATTTTTGTAAAATGAGAATTGTATGTCCAGGCTTTAAAAAAAATTTCATAATGTAACCAAGTAAAGCAGTAAAAAAACATAAATCGCATTTTTTTTTAAAAAAAAAATAAAAATTTGTAATGACTCACGTTTCATGTTAAGTTAAAGGTAACACGAAATTTGATTAAATGATAGTCACTTTAATTTAATTATTTAGTGATCTTTAAAAAAGATTTTATCCCATTAGAGCTATATTTTTTGTTATATTAATTTATCTAATATACACGCACGAAAGTTCTTTTTCTTCTGAATTTTGTAGCATATAAATTTCAAAAAGGAACATTTAAGATATAAGCTTTATTATTATTTATTATATTTATAGTAGACATTAAAAATATCATTTGTTTTTGGAACTCGATAATATCATGTGGACAATGGCCCTTCTATAATAAAATATCCTTAAACGGTAGTGACGTCACAAGTTACTGATAAATGCAGGCAAATTTGCCCGCAATTCACATGATTTACCGTTTAAGGGATAAGGTTACTAAGTTCCATCATATGATAAAAATAAAATGTATCATATTTTTATTGCTATAATGAATCACTATTAAAAGAGTTTAATCATGCTGTGAACTAAATTTGATTTTATATTGTCAATGTTGAATGAAAAATTCATGAGGATACTTCATTGATGATTCATTGATGATTCATTGATGGAATTAGGGGCATTCTCTTATATGTATTCTATTAGTTATGAAATTGAAACCGGAAATCCCAACTAAGTGGAAAGAATGCTTCCTTCTTTCCTCTCAAAAAGATTGTTATTAACGTGAGACATTATTCACTAATTCCTTGAATTACATCACAATCCAGAAAATTTAGAAATATAGAATTTTTGATCTTGAAGCGTTTTATGTTGTATCATTAATTGTATGAACTTTCATAATTAGACTAATGTCATGTTCAATTCTATACATAAGTAGTTAAGTGAAAAATTCTAGGAAAAAAATATGAAAACGTATTTTGTTTACAAAAGCTTGCTTGAAGATAGGTAAAATAGTGGTGATATTTTATATTAAATTACTATGCTTACAAAAGTTTTATATAATCAACGTGGTAATATAGAGCTTAGTAATGCAGACTACAAATTTAGCTATCTAACCCGACTGGACTAGTTCGAAGAAACTGTGAGATCGATTTATGTACTAACATCTGACGATAATATATCTATTCATGCACGATTTATTACTTAGGATATAAAAGAAGAGAAACAAATTTCATATCACTTCGCTATGATGAAATCAAAAATTTATATTTATGAATTGTCAAATAATTATCATATATTGACAACAGTTATTTAATTAATTAAAGAATTTTTTTTTAAAGATCAATTGGCTAGAAGAATATAATGATAATGTTGAATAATGATTCGTCCGATTTAAATTTATTAGTTGTACAATTGTTAAATCTGGTTCACGATCTTATTTTCTACATAAATATAAAACAATAAAAAAAAAAACAATCAAACAAAATTATAAACAAAAAAGTTCTACAAGTGTCAATGGTAACTCGAATATAATAACATGCATAGGAAAAATAATTAAAATAAACCAATTACGAGACAATCTTCCAATTCTTGTTGATAACAAATTGATAACAAAAATAACAATATCAAAGCCAAAATAAGCCCGATCTGAAACAACAACCTCTTAATCGTGAATAATAATAATAATAATAATAACTTTACTGAAAAAAGCCTCTATTTATAATTTTAAATTTTATATTGTGTAACTCAAGCAAAATCTACCCCATTTGGTCAACATCACCGCATTGTTATCGTATCTTCTTTATTCAAAATGACTTCGATTGAACAAAACAATTTATTATTAATACAAATGGAAAATACAATATGGAATTCGCTAGATAACCATTTATATAGAAACGCAATTTTCCTTGCAGAAAGATTATATGCACAAGATCACAACAATGAGAATTCGCGTTTTTTACTAGCAACTTGCCTTTATCGTAATGGACAAAAAAAAGCGGCATATGTATTATTAAAAGAAGCTCAAACGTTAAAATGCAAATACCTATTCGCAAAATGCTGTTTGGAACTTAATAAGGCAGAAGAAGGCAGAGAAAAACTTACATCTATTTTGCCCGAAGTTGAAGAATTGGATCCTTTTGGTAACTTTTTTTTTTTAATAATAGATCTTGGCAAAAACTAATGTAGTATTTATTTTAAGTTAGAAACATTTCTTGATACATATATTATAATTTCTTACAATTATTATTATATTCTAATTATTCAGTATTCATTATTTAATGTTTAAATCAACAGATCCTTTTAGTTCGGGGATCAAAAAAAACCAACCTGACGCGTCAGTAGTTTTGTGCCTACTAGGTGCTTTATGTAAACAAGCGCGTCGTATTGAAGATGCCGCACAATATTATCTTCGTTGCATAAAGAAAAATCCTTTCATGTGGGAAGCATTCGAAAGTCTTTGTCAGCTTGGTACTTATTTAAAACTATTAATATAATTTAATATATAATTATAATTTAATATAATTTAATATATAATTATAATTTAATATAATTAAATATAATTTTGATATAATTTTAATATAATTTTGATATAATTTTAATATAATTTTAATATAATTTAATATAATTATTTATAATTAAATATAATTAAATATAATTAAATATAATTAAATATAATTTAATATAATTTAATATAATTAAATATAATTAAAATAGGTAAATCAAATCAAGTAGATATCGACGAAATATTTCAATTAACCACAGAAAAGTCTACTGCCCGATCTCCGTGCACCGATCTAAACCGTAATTCACAAATATTGGTATCGCAAACGGTAAGTGCAACATTTTATTCCCCTTTTTTTTTGATTTAAATTGATTTAAATAATGATTAATAATGACATTTTATAAACATGTAATTTGGAATCTAGACTCTAAAGAAAGATAAAACTCTAGTTCCCGCGCGGCGAAGTACGCGAATTTCTTCAATAAGGGTTTGCATATTTTCACTGTTAAAAAATTATATTCTTATGAACATTAATATTAATATACAGTCGATATTATCTAATAGCAAGCCACAGTACCATTGAATTCTACTGCTATCGACAATAGAGATAAGAAACGATCACGTATCGCCAATGATGATAAATTTTCATC
The DNA here is from genome assembly GCA_003547095.1 of Diversispora epigaea. Lineage (NCBI taxonomy): Eukaryota > Fungi > Glomeromycota > Glomeromycetes > Diversisporales > Diversisporaceae > Diversispora > Diversispora epigaea. The sequence goes on from PQFF01000199.1 coordinate 88,929, forward strand.
CGGATTTGATGATGAAAAGAAACGTTCTAGAGTTGCCAGAGACGGGAAATTAACCTTAAATGTAGAAAATGAAGTTGTAAATACGTTAATTATGCGAATATTTATTTAAATATTTATATCATAGGTTATAAACGTGTTATTTATTTATTTATTTATTTATTTTAGTCCGAAGCCCTGAAAAAAACCTCATTGGATTCACAAAGTGGAACAGAATCATTTGATGATAAAATGGAAGGCGTTCAATGTAAAAATGAAATAATAGATGTGTTAAGACAATTGGGAAGAGGATACGCGTATTTAAGTCAATATGAATGTGCAAGCGCTATTCAAGCATTTACAGAGCTTCCCGCTTCACATAAAAATACAGCGTGGGTTCAAAGTCATATAGGAAAGGCATATTTTGAAATGGTCAATTATCCAATGGTAATAATTGTTTTTTAATTTTTTTAATTCTTAAATTTTTGATTTTTATCAGTACTTATATAACTTCAATACAAAAAAAAAATAATAAATAAAATTTATTGTTAGTGATTATTTATTTCTTATTCCATTTTTATAATCATTTTTATAATCATTTTTATAATCATTTTTATAATCATTTTTATAATCATCACCATCTCATCTCCATTTCATTTCCATTTCATTTAGGCGGAAAAATATTTTCAAAAAGTGCGACAATTAGAACCTTATCGTCTCGAAGATATGGAATTATATTCAACTACTTTATGGCATTTACGTAAAGATCCTGAACTCAGTGCACTTGCTCATGAACTCGTAGAATTTGAACGAAAATCACCTCAAGCATGGTGTGCAGTAGGAAATTGTTTTAGTCGACAACAAGAACATGATTTAGCATTAAAATGTTTTCAACGAGCTATACAACTTGATCCTTCATTTACCTATGCACACACTTTATCGGGTCATGAATGTATGTCAAATGCAAATTATGAAGAAGCACTAAAACACTTTAGAAATGCTTTATACACAAATAAGCGTCATTATAATGCATTGTATAGTATTATAACTTATTTTTAACTTATTTATTTTTTATTTTTTTTTATATTTTTTAACTTTTATTTATTTTATTTATTTTATTTGAATTATTAAAATTTATTTTATTTATTTTTATAATATTAAAAAATTCATCTCAATTATTTATTTTAATTATTATTCACAGTTACGGACTTGCAAATTATTACATTACTTGCGGCAAAACAGAATCAGCAGAACAGCATTATCGATCAGCTATGAAGATTAATCCTAATCATGCCGTGCTTATGTGTTGCTTGGGAAAGGTAATTAAATCTCTATTATTTATTATATGATTATATATTTACAACTTTTCAAATATACCATTTTTTAAAATATAAAATATAATATAGGTACTAGAAAAATTAGGAAGAGGTGACGAAGCTCGAGTACTTTATGACAGAGCATGTCAAGTTACTCCACAAACGCCTTTGGCAATCTTCAAAAAAGCAAAATCTCTATATAAAGATCATAAATATGATGTACTTTTTTTTTTTTTTTAATTTGTTTTTATTCTCGTTAATATAAATATAAACATTTATATATATATAAATATATAAATATATATATATATATTTTTTAATCTAATCTATTTTTTTTTTAATGTTATTAATAATTAATTTATTTTTAAGGGGGCACTTGTTGAACTAGAAAAACTTAAAGGAATGGTACCCAACGAACCTAAAGTTTATTTCCTGGTGGCTAAGATTTATAAAGCAATGGGAGATCGCGCCAAGGCTACTCAAAATTTTACGTTGGCATTAAATTTCGACCCAAAAATGATGCACGTTGTTAAAACCGCTATAGAAAGAGTTGATTCTGATCCAGAAATAACAATGACAACTACATCGATTATATCAGATACAGCAATTAATTATGGAAGTCCGAATGATGAAGATGCACGTGTACATGATCAAGTGACATCATCATCATCAGTTCGAGGACAACACAATAGAGATTATGGCGAATTTTCCGCCTATGTTGATGAAGTTTAAATTATAAAAAATTAATATTTGGATTTGGAAATAATTATTATTATTATTTAAAAAAAAAAAAAGGATAGTTATGTATATTACTTTATAGTCAAAATAATAAAAAATTTAAAAACATATCTGATCGTCATTTTGCATAAATCAGACAATATTACAATATTATATATAACATTCATTTTTTTTTTTGATAATTCGAATTTACATATGATAAAGTGAAAAAAATAATTTCAAAATACCTCGTAACATATAATATTTTAAATATTTTTTATTAGATATATGATGTTACAGAAAATGTTATATCTTTTATACCAAAAATTGCTATATTAAAAAATATCAGAAAAAATTTTGTGGCATTCCAGTTTTCAATAAAAAGAGCATATACAATATTTCTTTACTCGTCTTTCTTTTGATTCCGAATTATTTGTGTATGCTTTTCGTTGATGATTTTATGAAATTCTGAATTATTATGTTGCAAAATATTATCAATATACAATTCTTTCATTTTCTCTTTCACTAATTCTTGTGCAATAGAATTTCCTTGAAAAGGTTGGAAACTCGATTTGAGTTGATTCTTAGATTCTTCTGCTGCGTAACTACTAAGGACTTCAAGATTTTGAAGGGTATGACGAATATTTGTTTCATCAGGAAACAACATTGGTCCCACTTGTGATATGGCTATGAATGTGGCAACGAAAGATTGTCGAAGAATACTAATTTGTTCAAAAATAATCCAACGCGAAAACATAAATGAGATAATTCCCGATTGTTCCGGATTTAAAATCATTGAAGCTTCGGTGCAAGCCATACTAAAAAATATTAAAAATCTCCAAAAACGTCCAAATTTTCCTTTTCCTAATATGTAAAGAATGAAAAGAAGAATCCCTGTTCCAATATAAAATCCTGCAAAAGTAATCCAACTCTGTGCAATATAGTCACGAATAGTTGAACAATCATTCCATTCTTTAATTTGTGGTCCGAATCTATATTATCACAATGTCAAGATATATCATTATTAAATATGTTTTTATCACTATCAAAAAAAAAACAAAAAACAAATTTCACATATATTTATAAATAAATAAAAAAAGAAAACGTAAAAAGTGGAAATTAATCGAACCTATCATATGCAAAACGTTTTACTGGATCCGTTAATGTATCATAGGCTACACGTATTTCTATAAATTGGGCTCCTTCTTGTCCCTTATTTTTATCGGGATGAAAAGCTAGTTGACTAAAAGTTTTTTTGAAGAGACAAATATGCTCATATGATGTTTTTAACGTTTATATATTTATTATAAAAATAACAAAACCATAAAAAAAAAAAACTTGGAAAGTATAGCTCACAGTTTTCTAAGATTGGTCTTTATTTCTTTTGTGGTGAAATCTCGATCGACTTTAAGCACGTCATAATAATTCGATGATCTAGAAGTGATAACGTCAGCGATAGTATATAATAAATAAATTAATACAATAAAAATATATATTCTTCTTCGATGTATTTCATATTTTTGTTGTTGAGGTTTAACTCCAGCGGGGTAAAATATTTTATAATAAATTTTTTGAATCAAATTCGTCGCTAAATGAGGAAAAAATGTCCAACCTAAAAAATTAATCAAATCTATCATTTTTTTGTTTTATTTAAAATTAAAGTAATGACCACATTTATATAATTTTAATTATCAATTATCGCATTTCGTGTTACTTACTTTATTTCACCCACATAATCATGTGATTAAGTGCATAATAATGTTATAATGGTTAGAGTTAGTGACAAAATGGTTATTTTTATTTATTAGATTGTTTTTTTTGTGACCAATAGTCAATAGTCACGATTTGTGTGCAAACAATTCTAAAAATGAGACTTACTAAAATTGTCCAAGTTTTATGTATCCAGTTTTATTGGCCACAAAACAAATCTGTAGGGAATTGTCTTGTTGACCAATAAAAAAGCACTAATTATTTATATATATACACGAAACAGTTGAACATACTCGAACACGTTACAAAATGCATACCAGCAACATACTTTTCTCTAAAGATCTCATCTCTCCTAAAGTTCAAGCAGCATTACCTAAGGGTTATTCTATTAGACCCTTGGCAAATGATGATTATGAACGTGGTTTCCTCGACGTTTTATCGGTTCTCACCGTCATTGGTGATATTTCCAAAGCGCAGTTTCTCGGTAATAGAATTACTTTAAAATTATTGAATATATTTCTTATTTCTAATTACGTCATTTTATATTTCTAGAACGATTTCATTATTTGAAAGCACATAATCATGAATATTTTACTCTTGTGATTGTTTCTCCTGAAGACCGAATAGTAGGAGCTGGGACAATTTTTGTAGAGCGCAAGTTTATTCGCAACACTGGGCTGGTAGGTTATAATTGTTTTTTTTTTTTTTCGATTTATAATTCTTTAACAAATTTGATTTATTTCGGTTTTCAGGTAGGACATATTGAAGACATTGCTGTTGACAAGAATCAGCAAGGCAAAAAACTTGGTTTAAGGTGATATTATATACCGTAAAGAATTGAAGATTTTCAATATATATTATTTTTACAAATTTCTATATAATTAACGCGTACTAGAATTATCGAAGCTCTTAAATATATTGGGGCTCAAACTGGATGTTATAAAGGTAACTTTCAAAGATTGATCAAAAAATGAATATATTTTTTTTTAAAAAAAAAACTTAACTTTAATTCTCTCGGATTTTTCAAATTTTTCGCCAGTCATTCTAGACTGTTCTAAACAGGTTGGTTAATAATTTTGATATCATTTCGTGATACTTTCTTCTTTAATTTTTAAAATATTATATAACTTATTATTACATAGAATATTCCTTTTTATGAGAAATGCGGGTATGAATTAAAAAAAAATTAAATTAGTTTTGCAGATAGTAAAACGCATTTCTTCTAATTTAATATTATTTTATTCAGCTTTACCCAAAAAGAATACGAGATGGCCTGGTATTGCTCAGACGAAGCCAAAGCCAAATTATAAATTATTTAATTTATTATTAGATGAGAAATATTTATTCGAGATCACTGTATTGCTAATCCTTTTTAATAAACAAGTTACACAATTAACACATTACACGTGATGAATAATGTTTGACCACTGAAACCTTTTTATTGGTTGAATCTATTGCTTCGTACTTGAACATGGAGATATCGAATATTATTCTAATGTGCCTTTTAACCTTTACACTTTTTATGCCGCATCATATAATAAAAAAATCAACAGTCCTGGCGGAATTAGATGATAAACAAAATGAATATTTACAATTACTTGAGAAAATTATAACAGAAATTGAAGACAAGCCCATTCGAGATGGGGGAGTGATTATCGATCATAAAGATTATACTGAATTAAAAGAATGGGCGACAGGTGTATCAAAATTGTGTATTCGTGGAAATACTTCTATGGTATATGATGAATTGGAACCTCGGAGAATAATTGTAGAGTTAGCCAATCGTATAGAAATATCAAGCACACTTCATAAAGATCAATTTAAGGAAAAATCAGAATACACGTATGGGTCATTAGAACGTGAAATAGATATTTTGAGATCAAATATAATATTAGATGCAATTTACGATAATGTTGACAAAGGTTTACCATACTTTCGAACCGAAGAAGAATTTACGCCATACGCTCCACGTTATGCGCCTCTACAAACAATACTCAGTGCAATGGTAATTCGTTCTAAACAAACAGTAGATAAATATTTATCATCATCTACTTGTAGCACAAACAATAAGAGTTATCATAGATTTGCAGATAGGTCAATATTTTATAATTCTTTATCCGCTGGTTTATCGTCATTAGTTTTATCTCAAGTTTCAAAGAATTTTAAGTTTGATTTCAAAACTAATTTATTTGTCGATGTCATAAGTACATTAGCCATTCAAATTCATATGGTCAAATCTATAGCTTCCCTCGGAAATTTAAATGTTAATGATGATTCTGTTAGAACGTTAATATATTTATGCATCGCATCTGACGAAATAAAGGGTTCGATCACCGAAAAAGCAAAGAAATTAACTATTATAACGATGGAAAAAATAATATCAAATATTCCAAAATCGGTCTTGAAAACAATTAATAAACATCTCGCAATAAAATTAATTTCAGAAACAGCTAGAATCAAAATACCCTTTTACTTATTGACTTCAAAGTTTCCTTTTATTGGTGAATTAAATAAGTTCGTACATGATTCAATGTCATCTTATAGAATTGGTAAAACAACTAAATATATATTATGTCCTATAGATGAAAAAATTGATCAAAATCAAGATATTTCGAAATCTTCATTATCACATAATAGTGAACTTTAAATATTATTTCCTTTTTTTTTTGTAATTTAAAATGTAAAAATAAATAAATCTGATTGATATTAATTCAGTGCAACCCTGTTCTCATCTTTTGTACTAGATCTTACCATCAAATATCTTTGTTCATTCAATCTTTCCTTTTTTTTTTGTAATTTAAAATGTAAAAATAAATAAATCTGATTGTTATTAATTCAGTGCAACCCTGTTCTCATCTTTTGTACTAGATCTTACCATCAAATATCTTTGTTCATTCAATCTTTCCTTTTTTTTTTGTAATTTAAAATGTAAAAATAAATAAATCTGATTGTTATTAATTCAGTGCAACCCTGTTCTCATCTTTTGTACTAGATCTTACCATCAAATATCTTTGTTCATTCAATCTTTCCTTTTTTTTTTTTTTATGGATTTTCTTAATTTTTCCTCTTTTGTGGTGGAATGATTCAAAAATGGCAAAAATCTCCAAAAGCTAATCTATTTATATATTCTAATAAATTGTCCATTTCTAATTTTTTCTAATTTTGAGTAATAAGTCAATGCCTATATACGGGTCCGATATTAAAATCTCAATTTCATGAAAGCTTGGCACTTGTCAGGTCTAATCCCTGGTGAGGAGCTTTATTTAAATAATGATATTTTTGATAATGATATTGGGAAAGAAATTCTTTAAAATATAACGAATAGACTTTGCCCAATAATTTTCATTCTTAAACTTGAGATAGCAAAATCACCTCAATGTGCCCTACTTAGATTTGAGATAGCAAAATCACCTCAATGTGCACTTGTATGATTAAAAAAACTCTCTTTTTTAATTTAAAAAAATTTAATACATGAAAAATAATGCATATTACCAAAAATTGTACTAGCGATATAATAAATTTCTTTCATTTAGTTTTAGAGATTTATCAAGCGAAACATTTATTTACTGCATAAGAACCTAAATCAAAACGAGTAAAGGCTTTTATCATAAAAATTTCCACCAAAAATAAAAATAAAAAGAATGAAACTAAATAATTTATAAAATTAATAGTGTTATCGAATAATGTAATAATAATATAATGGGCATAAATTAGAATAAAAATAGTAATAAATAAAATATATAAGGGGTTTGTAATGTCACATATTTTTTTACAGCTGATTTTCTTAACGCTAAACGAATAACGGCGTTCATAATAAATTAACCATTAATTTTATCTTTTTTTTTCGTTCTTTTTACGTGAAATGAAATGGAAAAAAAATATATGTTTAATTTCTAACACGTAAGAACCAATTCCAGTGTGCGAAAATTGGATTATGAAACATAGGAAAAGGAAATAAAAAAGTAATTGATAGGGGGTAAAAACAATGGATCATATGGATCATATTAAAAAAAATGTGGAAGTTATATGTACATTGGTAAAGAAATATTAATAATCATTTTCTCAAACACTTTATGTTCTTTAGAGCCCCTCGCTGCTTAGGATGGACGAAAAAAAATTATCAAAAATCGTAAGGCTGGAATGATAATTCAATATTTTTTTTTTTTTTCGTTTCATCAAAGTATTTGGAATTTAACAAATTAGTGTAACTTTGATATTATTAGTCATCGTTTCACACTAAAAATTCCTTTAATTGTATTTTATTCGCTTGAAACTAATCAAATATTATAATTTTATAAATGTCAAGAATGTATAAAAGACTTCAGTCTACGCCTTTCAAAAAAAAACAATTAGTGATCAATAAAAACATAAGAAAAAAAAAAATATTAATTTGCCAGGAGCAATTAATTTTCTTTATTTTTTCTTTTATTGCCAGGTGCATTAAAAATCCCAAACGCTAATTCTTAATAAAAAAAATATCAAAATGAAATTCTTTCTTTTCTTCTGTGTAATTCTCTTCACTCTTTCTACTGAAGTCCTCTCTCACCATCCTTCTCGTTTCACAAAGCGTGATNGAAAATTGGATTATGAAACATAGGAAAAGGAAATAAAAAAGTAATTGATAGGGGGTAAAAACAATGGATCATATGGATCATATTAAAAAAAATGTGGAAGTTATATGTACATTGGTAAAGAAATATTAATAATCATTTTCTCAAACACTTTATGTTCTTTAGAGCCCCTCGCTGCTTAGGATGGACGAAAAAAAATTATCAAAAATCGTAAGGCTGGAATGATAATTCAATATTTTTTTTTTTTTTCGTTTCATCAAAGTATTTGGAATTTAACAAATTAGTGTAACTTTGATATTATTAGTCATCGTTTCACACTAAAAATTCCTTTAATTGTATTTTATTCGCTTGAAACTAATCAAATATTATAATTTTATAAATGTCAAGAATGTATAAAAGACTTCAGTCTACGCCTTTCAAAAAAAAACAATTAGTGATCAATAAAAACATAAGAAAAAAAAAAATATTAATTTGCCAGGAGCAATTAATTTTCTTTATTTTTTCTTTTATTGCCAGGTGCATTAAAAATCCCAAACGCTAATTCTTAATAAAAAAAATATCAAAATGAAATTCTTTCTTTTCTTCTGTGTAATTCTCTTCACTCTTTCTACTGAAGTCCTCTCTCACCATCCTTCTCGTTTCACAAAGCGTGATAATTCTACCGAGCTTCCCGAGTTTCGCCGTCATTCAAAACGTCAAAATCCCTTTGGTAAGAATAGAGGCGGCGGTGGCGGCGGCATTGATGGCTTTTGCAAAAAATCAAAGAAAACACCAGCCGATGGTACTCAAAACAGAAATGGTGCTTGTGTATCAACTGTATTGGGTGAACTTCCAAGTGCTGACAAAATGGTTACCTGCATCCTCACTAACCCTGCCAATGGAGCCCAACTCAAAGCTAACACAGCTTTCAATGTTGAGATGGTGATCAAAAATATCCAGACTGGTGCCTTTAGTGATCCTGCAAAAGAATATTATATCACTGGTCAAACCCTTAATGCAAATGGATTTATTATAGGTCATACACACGTAACTATCCAACAAATTGATAGTCCACAAACTAATAACCCTCCGGATCCTGCCGTATTCGCTTTCTTCAAAGGAGCAGACCAAGCTGCTGATGGCCAGGGTAAACTAACAATTCCTGTAGACAACGGATTGCCTCCTGGTAATTACAGAATTTGTACATTGAGCTCTTCATTAACTCATCAAAGTGTGATAATGCCAGTAGCACAACGTGGTTCCCAAGATGATTGTATTCGTATGAAGGTCAAATAAATGTATTAAATAGAAATTAATAATTTTATTATATTTAAAAAATTTTGTATTTTTATTTTTAAAGAATTTAATGATGTTTAAAATTAGATAATTTTTGTTATAATTAATTAAAAAACAATAATAAAAATTTTTAAAAAAATTTTGTAAATGATGTAAATGATTTGTCTAAAGATATAATAGATTCATATTAGAGGCAAGAGAATTAAGAGAATCCAAATATCCTTTTTTTGATCCTTTTTTTTGATATAATAATCATTTCTTACGTCGCAACAATTTATTAGATTTTATTATTTTTACAAGTGAAATTAAAATTGAATAAACGTATTGTCTCTTTGGTATAATTGTAAAAATAAAATAAAGTACACGAAAATTGACTGTAAACTTTTTAAAATGAATGTATATCTTAATTAAAACTTTATCATTTTAAACTTTTCTTTCAAAATAAAAGAAATAAATTTACACTTTATTGCTTTATTAAATCTATAACCGAAGAAATAATGAATATCTATTTACTACAAAAAAAAATAGTTAATTATTTTCGCGTGTTACTTCATTTACCTCGTATAGGTTCTGAAAAAAATACCGCAAGCGAAGTGCTCACTGGCACTATGCGCAAAACGAAAATAGTCACCGAAGTCTCGTACGCGAGCCTATTGACAGACTAAAAAAATAAATTAATAATCTTTGTTTCGTTGTCCATAGTGTAATAAAAATATTGTAATTTATGTAATTCATGTGATAACTCATGGGCAAAACGTTTTATCAAATGTTTCAGTATTAAATTAAATTTTATCAAAAAAAGTAAATCTTGATGATCTTTCATAATATTTTACAGTATTAATAGGATATTCATCTTTTAAGTATATATCAGGTTAATTTTTTTATCAAATTAACCTTTTGTTGATCAAGTGTCATTTTTCCATTTTTCCATTGATAAAAGTTGTGGCATGCACGTACTAAGTGGTACAAAGATAGATAAACTGTAGATGTTACACTCCGTTTACTGTATTCATTTTTTATCAAAGAACTGTTTCACACAAAATAGATACACAATAAACTTTCTTCATTTTTAAATATTTAAAATTACTGAACAGAAATGACCGACGTCGCCGATGCACAACCCTACACGAACCAAAATTTAAACACTAATGAGCAGGATCAGGTTCACGAACATGACCCTGAACACGACCCTGAACACGATCATGAACACGATCATGGACACGATCATGGACATGATCATGAGCACGATCATGAGCACGATCATGAACACGTCCATGGGCACGATCATGTACATGATCATGAATGTGGGCACGATCATTCCCATCATGTTCATGACCAATCTGCTGCTCACTATGGACATAATCATATGTATCGCGACCTTTCTTACGATAATTATCTTTATGGCCACACCCAAACCGGTGAGGAAAGTGTGGATAGATCAAATAGGCAAGAATACGATTTGTTAGAAAAGCGAGGAAAAAGAAAAGAAACCAATGATCCGGAGGTTGCAGAGGTATATTAATATTATTAATTGTCGGACAAAATTTATTACTATTGTTATCATTAATACTCGGATATTCGACATTTGTTTCAAATCCCGAAGTATTTTAGAGCAAAGGAATTGTTTGACAAAGGATTTCAGATAGCTTCTAAAATTCCAGATGATTCGGAGGAAGGTACTTTAACAAAATGTGAACAGAAAATTTTGGAATCTACAAAATATCTGGTTGAAGCATTTTTAATAGACGAGAAAGCAACCGAAATGTCTCCCAGAATAATGTCTCTCGCCCAACAGTATGAAAAACTCTTAAAATTGCAATATGCTGGAGAAGATACTGAAAAAAAAGATGTGGACGGAAAAATTCTAGAGATATCTGAGAATAAGGATAATAAGGAAGAGGATAAGGAGAATAAGGAGAAGGAGAAGGAGAAGGAGAATAAGGAAGAGGATAAGGAGAATAAGGAGAAGGAGAAGGAGGAGGAGAAGGAAAATAAGGAAAGGATGGAAGAAAAAAAGGTCGATAAAGAACATGCTCCCACTGAAGAAGTTGATTCTATTGAACCCGAATTTACTAGAGAGTAAGTTTAAAATAACCAAATAACCTCGTGAAAGTTTTAATCAAATAAATTACATCTAAACACTTTCTTTTGAATAAGGTCGCTTATACTCGTTATCTGGCTCCTCTTCAACGGTAAACAATATCAGTTCTGTATTCAAACTCTTAACTTGGCTCTTAATCAACTTGAGCAATCCCTTTATCCGCGCCTTCTCCACCTTCGAGCATCATGTTATCATGCCATCGGGGAACATAAGTCATGTATTAAAGATCTTGAGCGCCTGGTTTCTATTAATCCAAATTTCGTTGATGCTTATAGCATTCAAGGATCTATACACATGTCACAAGGAGATAGATTAGAAGCTGCACGTAATTTTAAGGTTTATGTTGGAAAGGCCAATAAAGACTCAACCTCGTACGCTCATGCACTTTATGCATTATCTGTACTTACGAGTCAAAATGCCACATCTACAACGACGGGCAATCGAAAGCAAGTTATGCAAAATTTGCGTAATCAACAAGCTTTTAATTATTATCAAAAGGCTAAAGAGGCGGAAAAAAGATATGTATACCTGTATGGACATCCACCTGAAATGACAGATGTAAAACGTACGGCGAATGCACTTTTTGAAGCAAAAGGAAATAAAGCTGCTAAAGTAGAAAAGGATAATGAGAAAGAGGCTGAAAGATTAGCACCAATTTTACAACGTTTTTTAACGTTAGCAGATAGTAAAGAGAAAAAATGTAATAACTGTAGCAGTCTCACGAGAAAGGATGTAAATGGAGAATTAAATAATGAAAAGCAAACAAAATTATTAGTTTGTGCAGGTTGTGGACGCGCGAATTATTGTTCTAAAGAATGCCAGAAAAAGGATTGGAAGGTTCATAAACAGGAGTGTGCACCTTTGAAAGAATCGACCAAAAACAAATAAAAGAGATTTTTTTTAATTATGATTAATATAAGTCACGTTTATAAATATATTGTTATTTATCTTTTACTCACTTTTTTTTCTTTGTAATTTTTTTTAATATCTTTTTATTTAAACATAGAACTCTTATTTTTATCCATTCATTTGTTCTCGATGATCCATGAACATTTGAGATTTCCTTTGCCTTCTTTCCTTTTTTTTTTTTTTTTTTTTTTTTTTGNGAAGCAAAAGGAAATAAAGCTGCTAAAGTAGAAAAGGATAATGAGAAAGAGGCTGAAAGATTAGCACCAATTTTACAACGTTTTTTAACGTTAGCAGATAGTAAAGAGAAAAAATGTAATAACTGTAGCAGTCTCACGAGAAAGGATGTAAATGGAGAATTAAATAATGAAAAGCAAACAAAATTATTAGTTTGTGCAGGTTGTGGACGCGCGAATTATTGTTCTAAAGAATGCCAGAAAAAGGATTGGAAGGTTCATAAACAGGAGTGTGCACCTTTGAAAGAATCGACCAAAAACAAATAAAAGAGATTTTTTTTAATTATGATTAATATAAGTCACGTTTATAAATATATTGTTATTTATCTTTTACTCACTTTTTTTTCTTTGTAATTTTTTTTAATATCTTTTTATTTAAACATAGAACTCTTATTTTTATCCATTCATTTGTTCTCGATGATCCATGAACATTTGAGATTTCCTTTGCCTTCTTTCCTTTTTTTTTTTTTTTTTTTTTTTTTTTTTTTGGATCCAAATTTGAGAATGATAAACACTATATAAAAAGAATATGAGTATTTTTTTATCTAGACCAATAGAAAATTTGATTAATGGAGGGGAATTATTAAGTAAAAAAAAATGACACAATTAACATATTGTCCAACAACTATATATGGATATTGTTCATGAAAAGGTTTTTTGAGATGAATTAATTTTTGTTTTGGTGGTGATTAAAGGAGAATTTTTTTGTTTAATTTCTATATGTCCACAATTAAAGAAAGGTCAATAATTAAGATAATTAAATAAATAAGAAATCATAATTCCTTTTTTTAAATAATGCAAAATAAACATGCAAAATAAACATACAAAAATTGCTTATTATTATAAGACATTAATTTACAATTTAAAGTAAAGTTGTAAAACAATTGCACTAATATTAAATCCAAATAATGAAATTATATAAATTATTAGGAAAATTGCTACCGGATATAAAAACATTTCTGTATGTAAAAGAAAAGGAAGTGCTGGGAATTTTCATAAAAATTGTTAATATAGTGAGTGAATATCTTGAATATAAATATTATTTAATTTGACAAAGGTAAAAATAATATAAAAATAAAAATAATAATAATAATAATAATAATAATAATAATAATAAAATAAATAATATAAAGATAATAAAAATTGATTTTCATTAAATCTTTAACTTACCGTTATAACCAAGAAATGTGATATAACAATAATATCCTACTGCCATAAAATACATTGTATTACCCAAGAATAAGCAGATCCAAATTTGCTGTGTCAAAACTCGGATGAGGAAAAATTGAGCTATATATAGAATTAGAAATAATGGGAAAAATGAATTACAATGTACATCAAACGCGTAAGCCCATTCCACTGTTTGTTCAACAGCATGCATCGTATGTCTATGTGTTAAAAATCTGTTGGCAAATGCCCTTTAATATATGTGATGTGTGAGATATTGTGTGAGATATTATGTGTGATATAAATAAAATAAAATAAATTTTAAATTGATGATGATAATGTAAATAAATTAAATTAATTAAATTAATTAAATTAAATTAAATTAAATTAAATTAAATTAATAAATTAAATTGATAAATTAATAAATTACCAACAAATCGTTGATATAACCATTCCAACTACCACAAAATCTACAAAGATCATGAAAAGAGACATTTTAAGAATTCCAACAAGTCCATGCCCATATACTAATCCCCAAGCAATCGCGGATACTTTATATTGAAAGATTTATATTGAGAGATTTAAAAAAATTTTAATAATTACCAAAAAAAAAATTCAAGAGAATGCATATTTTTTTTTAAAAAAAAAAAAAAACTTGCCTCCCAAAAAAAATGATAAAATAACAACATAAGCTGGATCATCTCTGGCCCATTGATTTTTTGTTTCTAAATAAAAATTTATGATAAATTGATGATGAATAAAAATGACAAAATTATTTCCATTCCCAAAGAATGAAATTTCGTATAAATTAAATACCTACGTTTATGATAATAAATATTACGATATCTATTAATATGAAAATAATTTTTATTATTTATAGATCATACTTTTTTCAAAAAGAATAAAAAAAAAATATAATATGTTAAAAGAAATTACTTACACTCTTCGCGGTGCTATACATAAATAAAGCATTTGCCAAAATGCGAACTCGAAATCCTATTAAAAATATCACAAAGCTTGGTAAAGCTTAGTTAAATATGTTACAAAAAAAATATATGTTACTTCACAAAATAAATGTTACCATTTGTGGAAATCGAAACAATCGTCGTAAAAATATCGGAATTGATGCGGCCCAATATGAATGCCTCCTTCGTTTAGGAGGCATTTCTTCATGAAAAGAAGAACGCGGTGAAACCGTTGGTAAAATTGGCATTTGTATAAAAATAATTATTATTTTTTTTTTTGAAAATGAATCTTTTTTAATTACAAGTTTATACATTTATTTAAGGTTTTCGACGATTGTACAACATTTGTAGCACAACACAAAAATAAAATACATAAAATAAATTAAAAAATTAAAAAAAAAAAATCGATTGTTGATAAAGAATGACTTTTCGATTCAATTTTTTGGTGAATTATTAGAATTATTAAAATTATTCCAATTTCTATAATTTAAATAACCTTTAACTTTTTTCTACTTTGATAGTCCGAAAATATTAATACCGAGGATGAAATAGTTTTAGTTGATGAGGTGGACGATAATATTAAACTTCCCCGTGAGCAGACTCAGAATAATGAATCGATAACTAGTTCTAAATTAATTCCAGCAGACGAAATACTTATTACAAGTCTCGTAAAGTGCTTGTTAGGGTTTATTCTTTTAATTAAATGCGATTAACTGGCATAATAATAAAAGAAAAAAACTTTAACAACGTTTGAATAATTTTATTGTTCGAATGATATATATATATATATTAGAAAGATATTCTTCCACAAAGTTTGATGATTGAACGAGTCTATTTCTTTACGAAGGAAGAAATGGAACAAACCGTTCTTTATAAAAGACTTGTCACCGATGTCAAATTTCAAATAGCACAGGAAGATGTATTAGATGGAACTGATCAAAATTCGGTAAAAATCATAGAACTAACAGCTGAAAATGATTTGGTTCAAGGTGTATATGAAGGTAAATTAAAGTTTTGATTTTTTTATTATATTATTATATAATTTAATTAATTTTAATAATTTAACTATGCTTAATTTAATTAATATAATTAATTTAATTTAATTAATATAATTATGTTTAATTTATTAATATAATTAATATAATTAATTTAATATTATTAATTTAATTAATTAATAAAATTAATTAAAAGGTGGATTAAAAACATGGGAGTGCTCGCTTGATTTGGTTAGATATCTTTCATCAATTATAAAGGATATTGATCTTGTGGATAAGAAAGTATTAGAGGTAATTAAATTATTGATGGACTCATTTTGTTATTTTCTAAAATAAAGTAAAAAATTTATTAATATATATATTTTTAAAGCTTGGATGTGGTTCAGCATTACCAAGCATCTTTTTACTTTCAAACCAACAATTTTTGCGTATTGATTTTCAAGATTATAATGAACAAGTTTTAAAATTGGTTACTATACCAAATATACTTGTCAATACAATATTGCGTTCACAAAATATCAATCTTTCTTATGATGATGATGATGATGTAGCGGAATTGGATGTTTTCAATGAGGAAAAATGTTTAGAACAATTAAAGTTTAGTCGATTTTTCAAAGGAGATTGGAGTCGATTACTGGTAAAAAAATTTCTTAACCGAGTTGATCTTAAAATATTTCTAATAATAAATATTTATAATAAATATATAGGAAGTAATGGATTTACAATCAAACGAAGAAAAATATGATATAATCCTAACTTCAGAGACTATTTATAATTCAGATTCTCTTCCCAAACTTTATAATGTCATCAAAAATTCTTTAAAACGACCGAGTGGTGTTGCGTATCCTTTTTTTTTATAATTAAACATATTAATATGACTGACATCTTAATAATTTATCTTAATGTAAATCCTTATTGGTTACTATATTTAGATATATTGCTGCTAAAACTATTTATTTTGGAGTTGGTGGCGGAATTTTGACATTCCGTCATATCGTCGAACAAGAAAACTTGTTTGAAATTAATGTTGTATACACTGTGACTGAACATGTTCGAAGAGAAATATTGAAATTGTCATTTTTGAATTCCTCTTAAAAGTAATTAATAAACTTGTCCGAAAAATATTCTTCACAATTAATTTTTTTTATTTGACTATCAAAAAATGATTTATTATATAATCTCAAGATATTTTCTTTTTCGATATATATATATACATATATCCTTGATGGTAATTTAAATGTGTGTAACCCTTAATCACTTTCTACAAAATTCATTCTTAAATAAGAAATATTAAATGATTCGTATAAACAATGATTCATCAACCCTTTTTTATTATTTTTATTATTTATTATTTTTATTTATTATTTTATTTATAAACGAAATTTTCCTTTAATTCCTTCAACTGTTTATTTTATTCCCTTTCTGTAGTTATAGAAATCAAATATACAACCATATATATAATTCCCAGATGGCTGCAAATGGTGACGCAGATAGTCCAACTGATACAATTAATCCTGCCTTTCCTGACGAGTCTCCTACCCTTCCACCAACCCCCGGGGATCATAATGGTCAAGAAAATTATGACCCGACGCCACTTCCACCCTCAACATCATCTCAAAACCAAAGCTCTATAAGTTCCCCCTCTTTTACTGACTCCCAGCGCAACATTCCTGAACGAACAACTTTCGAAAGATTAGATCGTTTGCAATCAACTTCAGCTTTTTCTAACAACCCAGATTCGTCTTATACCATTAACTCCCCACATTATTTTCATGTAACTTCACCAATATCACAACCTCAATATCCTCAAAATCATCAAAATCATCAAACCTCAGCACTTATATCCCCTAGGCCTTCATCCCCTGGTGGTCGAGCACCGAATCGAATTATAACTCCACAACCAATGTCTTCTAATCAACGCGATTCTATCGCGAGCGGCTCTCAATCACCAATTATACCTGCACCAAACAGACGACATCCTAGTCATCATTACCGAGGCGACGGTAGAAGGAATCACCATGGTGAAACCCATATACCTTTAACTCCACCTGCGCCAGTTCCTCCTGCACCTGCACCCGCCATGTATTGGTCAAAGATTAGAACATTTGGAAAGGTACCCAAACCGCTTAGATCACATACCGCAATTTTAGTAGAGGAACAAGTTTTTGTCTTTGGTGGTTGCGATTCAAGGACATGTTTTAACTCAGTTTATGTATTCGATGCAGGTGTATATATATTTTTTAAATTATTTAAATTATTTAAATTATTTAATTAAATGGGTTTTTCTTTAAATTTATGTATATTTCGCTAAAAATAAAATAATTAAATTTCTTTGTAAAGACACAATGTATTGGAATAAACCAAGAACTCTAGGAGATCCACCTCCACCATGTCGTGCTCATTCGTCTACCAAAGTAGGCAAAAAATTATATATATTTGGTGGTGGTGATGGACCAACGTATTTCAATGATTTATATATTTTTGATACTGGTATGTTATAATGATGATGAATTCTTTCTAAAATTTATTTATAATTAAAAATTTATTATATACGTGAAAGTCATGAAATTCGGGAAGGTAAAAGTTGGTTGGAACTAAAATTTAGTTTTATTTAATTCATTGTATTAGATACATTGACATGGACTAAACCTCAAACATCCGGAGATACCCCAACACCTCGACGAGCACATACAACTGAACATTATAATAATTGTATATATATTTTCGGTGGTGGGGATGGAGTATGCGCACTTAACGACGTTTATATGTTAGATATATCAGATTTATCTAATTTAATATGGAAAAAGTTAGAACCAAGTGGAGGACCTCCTATATCTCGAGGATATCATACTAGTAATCTTGTTGATAATAAATTAGTTATATTTGGTGGAAGTGATGGTCATGAATGTTTTGACGACGTTTATGTATTAGATCTTGGTTTGTATTTATTATTTATTTATTTTTTTTAATTCGATGGTTTTTTTTTTTTTTAATAATACTTTATTTATTTTATTTATTTCATTTTATCTTATTTAGAAAAAAACACTTGGACCAAAATAGATGTTTCCAATTCACATCGTCGTCTTTCACATACATCGACACAAGTTGGATCTTATTTATTTGTAGTGGGGGGACACGATGGAACAAAATATACATCGGAGGTCCTTTTACTTAATTTAGGTATGCGATAACGTTTTTAGTGTTTCATATATTTTTTTTTTTGTAGATTCGAGAATTATTTAATAATTTTAATTATTTTTCATTTATAGTAATTATGGAATGGGAACCCCGTAGTGTTTTTGGTACACCTCCGTCAGGGAGAGGTTATCATACAACGGTTTTATATGATTCGAGACTTTTTGTTTTTGGTGGTTATGACGGTCATTCCGTNCGGTGGTGGGGATGGAGTATGCGCACTTAACGACGTTTATATGTTAGATATATCAGATTTATCTAATTTAATATGGAAAAAGTTAGAACCAAGTGGAGGACCTCCTATATCTCGAGGATATCATACTAGTAATCTTGTTGATAATAAATTAGTTATATTTGGTGGAAGTGATGGTCATGAATGTTTTGACGACGTTTATGTATTAGATCTTGGTTTGTATTTATTATTTATTTATTTTTTTTAATTCGATGGTTTTTTTTTTTTTTAATAATACTTTATTTATTTTATTTATTTCATTTTATCTTATTTAGAAAAAAACACTTGGACCAAAATAGATGTTTCCAATTCACATCGTCGTCTTTCACATACATCGACACAAGTTGGATCTTATTTATTTGTAGTGGGGGGACACGATGGAACAAAATATACATCGGAGGTCCTTTTACTTAATTTAGGTATGCGATAACGTTTTTAGTGTTTCATATATTTTTTTTTTTGTAGATTCGAGAATTATTTAATAATTTTAATTATTTTTCATTTATAGTAATTATGGAATGGGAACCCCGTAGTGTTTTTGGTACACCTCCGTCAGGGAGAGGTTATCATACAACGGTTTTATATGATTCGAGACTTTTTGTTTTTGGTGGTTATGACGGTCATTCCGTTTTTGATGATGTATATATTCTAGATTTATCTGCTTGTGCCTATTTACCACAGATTATAAATTTCAAACTTCTTGAGAAAACTGATTCTATATAAAATATATGGGTAAATAACAAATTTTGATTATATACATAAATATATATATATATATACACATACATCTTTTTTTATTATTAATTACATTAAAAACAATAATTAAATTAAGATATATTTATAATAATAATAATAATAGAAAAAAAAAATATATCTTTATATTTTTTTCCTTTGTATTTGTACTCGTACTCAAAATTCAAATTTCTTTAATAATATAATGATTTTTTTTTTTTTCAAAAAAAAAATCACATTTTCATGTGTTTTGTATATATAATCAATTGAATCCCATGCGTAATTTATATTCCTTTTCTTCTTCACTGGTCAAAGCATCCGCATCTGCCCAATTTGATGAACTTGAACGCTGGCGGAATTTGGTTTTTCGTTCTTTAAAAATTTCTAAGAAAAAAAATCAAATAAATTTAAATCACTTTTTATATAATCACATGAGTTATTAAAAAACAACACATACCTTCTATATTTAATGGTTGAACTTTCCCAAATATTTCTTCTGGGTCTATAAAGGCTTGACGTCTCAATGCAGCCTTTAGATCGGATGGCCTACACCAGTCTGGACATATTTTATTTTTATCCTCCACTTCCATTTCACTACTTTAAATACAATTAAATTAAATTAAATTTAAAAGTTGAAACAAATGATAATGAAATCTTTTAATAAATTATATTCCAAAAAATGATAATTACTCGCTATCCATTTCTGGTAATTCGATCTCCGGCTCAACCATTTTTGATCTAAATTTGTCTATTTTATCTATTCGTTTTTTTTTAGACCCATCATCAACCTTGTTTTTTTTTTTAAAAAAAAAAAAAAGTCATGAATTATAATTGAAAAAAAAATCATATAAATTCATAAATTCGAAATCATACCTTTTTTCTTATTTCCAAAGTGAAATTCGCTTTTCTTTTCCACTCTTCTTCGCGTTGCTTGGCATTTAGTAAACGTCTTTGTTCTTCCTCTCTTCTTCGTTGTAAAGCAGCTAATCGCTTCGCTTCCCATTCTTTCGTTCTTTCTGATTTTTTTTCTTGTTCTTCTTGTTCCTAATGATTAATGTGTAGGTCGTAAGATAATTGAATAATAATATAAAATTTTGATTCAAGTAAATTTACCTTTTTCGCAGCAGCAGCAGCTAATACAAGTGATTTTATTTCGGGTTTCGAATGAGCCAATCTTTTTTTGAATGTCTTATTATTATTATTGTTATTATTGTTATTGTTGTTATTATTGTTATTATTGTTGTTATTATTATTATTATTGTTATTATTATTATTATTATTATTATTATTATTATTATTATTATTATTATTATTATTATTATTATTATTATTATTTGGTGGATCATTAACTTTGCTACGATCGCGAGAAATTACATTTTCACCTTGAAAATATGTCAGGTTGTGATCATTTCGGGGAACTATATTGTTTAAAGATTTGAAAAAACTCTGATTCTTTAAAGTTTTTTTGTGAAGGAACCTTTTATTCTCGTGTATCGTCATTAAATTATCAATCAGTTCCTGATTATTCCTATCATGAGAAATCTTAATATCATTCGAAGAAATAATATTGTCCAAATAGCTCTTTATAGCATCGACTTCTTGTTGAAAAGTTACAGTAAATTCTTGAAAACTTTCAGTAAAATAATTTTCAATTTTTCGTTTTTCATTCGAAAGCCAGCAACCTTCACTTATTTGATAATTTTCCAATTCCATGTTTTGCAGGTTTTGCATGTTTTGAATTAAGGTATAGAAGAAACTTTCAATAAATAATATAATCTTAATGATCTTTTTTTTTAGTTGGAGTTTATACTACGTCACGCGAGATGGTGAATGATCCTGCGCAGCAATACATTTAATAGCATGTAAATCCCCTAATTCTGGTCGGAATTACTTGTAAGGAATATAAGTTTGCATCACTCAATATTGAAGAGTCAACATATAAATAAATTTTCTTAAAAAAAAAAAAAAGGATTAGCTTCAATTACAAAGGTTATATTTAGTTTGCCCTCATTGCAAAGGTTGTATTCCTTTAAAATCTTACTCGTATAACCGGGGGGAATTATCCCTTGTCAATACCAAAAAAATAATGTTATTTTATTGGTTTAAACATATCACAAGCAATCATGTGTAAATACATTTTGTTCATGAGTAAATATATATTTTTTAATAAAATAATAAAATATTTAACTTTTTTTATTTAAAGTGCAAAGTTTAAAATCTGATGAAGTTCAAACTTTACATCACTAATCTACCTTAATATTGACTATACCTATAATATTGACTACACCTATAATATTGATAAATAATCAATTATCTCAAATCTTACTAGTTCCTTGTAAACCGAGCCTATAGAAGTCAAGCTTGATTTGGCTCAGCTGACGATTTGATAGTCACCCTCTTCTTCCGGATTCTCTTTGTCCATCTCCTCTTCTCTATACCTTTTTCTATCATTTCCCTTTCTTTCTCTTCACCCTCCTTCTATTTCTTTATATTTTTCTACCCAAACATCCCCTTTTCTTCTCTTGACAATTTCGACGATTTTGATAATTTCCTTTTCCTTACCTATCCCATTCCTTACCTTCTATTCTATTATACCTTTGCCCTCTTCCCTTTCTTTTCTTTCTTGTTTCTCCCTTTCCTCTTTCATTCCTTACAATGACAGCGATTTCAGAAATTTCAGCTCCACAATGGATGATTTTGACAATTTCTCTGTTCCCTTCCTTTCTATTCCTTTGCACTCTTGCTTCTCCCTTTTCTCTTCCATTCCTTTCAGGATGGCGATTTCGACGATTTGATGATTTCCGCTTTGGTAATTTCAGCATCGGCGATTTCAATGGTTTCTCCCCCTTTCTATACCTCTTCACAACAGTTTGAAAAAGGACGCTGTAGAAAAAAGAGGAAGGAACCATGAGGATATAGAAAAAGAGAAGAGGTTGAAAGAGGAGAAATGAAGTGAGAAGTAGACGTATTATTCACGGCTTGAAAATATATATATATAGTGAAAAAATTAAACCGATTATTATGATCGTCTCGCGAGTCCACTTATAGCTCGCGAGCCACTATATAGGCTTGCGAGTTAGCTCGAGCATTGTGAACCAAATTTTGGGTTCGCAGCATATAAGCCTATAATACTAGGCTTGGCTCGGCCCGTCTCGTTGGACTCGCAAGCCCTAAGGCCTATGAGTAGAAATATATCAAAGGCTGTATTGAAAAAAAACCAAAAAAAACTCGAATTTCCGGAAATTAAGATTCCGATTGTGAAAACCTAAAATTATTATCAATTTTCTTTGTCTTACGGTTTTTGGTGCAACAAAAAATCATCGCCTTGTCATCACATATCACCGTTCACTGTAACTTTACCATTTACCGTTAAAATAATCATTTTCAAGGAAAGTAAAACGTTGCACGACTCATTCTTACATCGCAACTAAGTTCTTCACTTGGTGCATAAATCCTGCAAATAGCCTAATGTACCTTTTTTTTACATATTTTTTTTTCTTTTAGCCATTAGGATAAAGGAAAAACGGAAAGGATTACAGGAAAGGACATAAATGATTCATGTGGTACCGTTATTATATGTCACAGCTGATCATCATACCAATGACTACACTAGTTATAAATATAGTTGCTAAAATAGTTTCTTGAACAGAAACACAAAAATTATATAAAAATATATTTTAATCTCCACAATATGCTTGATAACTAAAAAGAAAAAAAGAAATATACGGACATATTAGAAACTTTATGATTTAGTATATAGAAATATATAGTTGAAAATACATCAGAAACTACTATCTTTAATAAATAAGCAAACAACAACCCCTAAGATGCTGTCTAACCAAACTGACTCAATAACTGACTCGCTTTTATCCGAGCCTCAACTCTACGTGTGCGAGTTACACTTTGGTATTGGAGACGATGAGTTGATAAAATTGTTAAAGGATGTTGACCCAGTGAGGTATAGATTTTAGATTGCCCCTGATAACCTTTTTTAACTTTATGTATTTTTTAAACTAATTTAGCCTCTTTTTTTTTTTACTTTTCCACTTTTTTTTTTCACTTTTTCCACATTTGGGTTGGTTCCGTTAAAATAGAGTCGATATCCGCCGTCAACACGGATCTACCAACTCATTTAACAATGGTGTTATTCATTTTCCAGCAATAGAAAATGGTAAGGAATTTTCTTTGATTTTTTTTTTTTTAACGAAATCGATTTCTTTTTTTTCTTATTTGATTATATTTATTAAAAATAGCGGAAAAGGCATTCGCCATTTATAATAATATCAAGTTGGACGCTTATAAGACTTATTTAAAATTACAAATTACTGATCCCATGGGTCACGGAATTGAACCACAAGCAAACGCATATATTTTACAAGTTAGGCAATTGCCCCTTAACACTACGAATATTTCTCTCTATGATCTCTTTCGACCATTTGGTCCATTGTTTTCTGCTAGAATGCAATATCAAGATAGTAAATTTAAGGGGCATGCTTTTGTTCAGTATTTCAAACAAGAACATGCTGACTCGGCTATTCGTAGTATGGTAAATTTTTATTAATTCCTTATTATTACATCATTTTACATCATTTACAAAATTCAACATCATTTACATTATATCACATCACTTATTACATCATTAAATAGAATTGTTATACGCTTGAAAATAAGAACATGTAAGTTATATAATGAGGTAGTATTTTAATTTTGTGAAATTTAAAAAAAAAAAATTAATTTATTTGACCGAAATTTTTAAATTCCGACGAAAATAAATTAAATAAATATAATTTTCACGATATAATAAAACAACTGAACAAGACGATATAGATTAATTCTCATTTTAATATTATTCTTTAAAAAAATTTAAATTTATTTATTTCAAATAATTAGTTCCGTCTCCCAATACCATGGTAAGCCCAACAATAAGCCTGCCATTCGCACAAATATTACAAATCCCACATTTCCCAATTCCGTAAGTTTTATACTTTCAAAAATTTTTTTTTCGTATTAAGAAAACATTAAGACATTTAATAATTTTACATTTTTGTAAATTAAATAGGTACAAGCATTTTCTCCTTCGGGAAATAATAATAACAATAATAATAATAATAATTTCAATAGTCTAACAGCACCACCTTCTCCAGGTCCAGAAGGTCCGATCGTTGACCCATGCAACTTATTTATCAAGAATCTTGATTCCAATATTTCTAGTAGTGATCTTTTTAATCATTTCCGTCGATTTGGTCGCATCATTAGCGCACGTGTTATGAGAGATCAAGAGACTGGTAATTCAAAAGGTTTTGGATTTGTTAGTTATACCAATTCTGAAGAAGCGGATAGAGCAAAGAGTTCGATGCACGGAAAAACCTTAGGGACAAAACAGATTGTGGTTAGGCTTCACGAACCAAAAAAGTTACGTGAAGCCAAATTAGCAAACCAGTTTAGTAGTACTCCCGCATCTCCTTCCGAAAGTCGGGCTCCTTCTAGACGTAATTCAGATTTATATATTATTAATACCGTAAATGAATTCGGAAGAGATGATCTTTCTGGTTTGGCCCCTAAGGCTCGTAAAGAAGTTTTAATGTCCGAGTTACAGAAAAGATTTAAATATATTCCAAGTGTACCTCAAGAAGAAGTTAATCCGATTATCGAACACTTATTGAGTATGAAAACTGATGATGTTTTGCATATCCTTAAAGATGCAACTGCGTTGCAACAAAAGGTTTGTATCCACATTTATGAACATTTATAAACATTTATAAACATTTATAAACATTTATAAACATTTATAATACTTCGTAATTTTGTTATCTGTCAGATTTAAAATATAATAAATTTATTAAATTTGTTATGTTAATTATTCTTATTTTATCTATATATATATACATATATATACATACATATCTTATTTTAGATTACAGAAGCTAGACATCATCTTCAACAAGAGAAGAAGCGTCGTGGTACTGAGGAAGTGATTGCTGCATCATCAATAAATACTACTACTGTTGCCAATACTTCCTTCCAACAACTCCCACAACGCGAAAAATTCCTTAAAGTAATCAATAAGCTTTGCCCTCGTTATTCCGATGAAATTCTAGACCTGATTATGTCTTTAAGTCAGAAAGAAAGAACTTTATGTTATTTCAATTCTGATTATCTTACTAAAAAAATTTTGGAAGCTAATCAGGCTTTAGAAGCTGTAAACGATGATGATCCTTCGCCTCCGGTTACTACTAGAGAAATTAGAGAAATTCTACCAATTCTACCTACTCCAGAACCCAATAATGTTCTTCCTCATGTTACTAATAATCCCGTCAAATCACCTGAAAAACCTATTGTTAGCAATGGTAATGCTCATGACTTTGCTGCTTATGAAGAAATTGAGAACTTCATTAATTCCGTAAAAAATAAACCGATTCATGAACAAAAACAAAAATTGGGTGATCGCTTGTTTCCCAAGGTTAAAGTAAGTTATTCATAATTTATTGAATCGAATTTATGAATTTATTGAATTTATCGTATTAAATAATGATTTTTACTTTTGAATAGAGCCTTGGTCTTAGAAGCGCTCAAGCCAGTAAGGTTACCATCAACCTTCTGGACACTGATGATCTCCGCGAGCTGGCTCATTCGATGAATGATCTAGAGAAGTTTAGACAAAAAGTCACTGCGGCTACTGAGAAGGTGGTGCCTAACAAATAAATAAATAGAAACTAAAGTTGGTTTTTCAGCTACGGTAATAAAGAAATTTGGATTCCATTTTAAATATTTGGCATTTACAGTATCTATCTAATTTTAAAATTTAAGTCGATTCTCTTTAAGTAAATGATCTCTAAATGCAGCATCTCTTTTAACATCGTTGGTTCCATAATTGGGACTTATGAATACGTTCTTTATTCTATATATTAAAAGATCGATATGGATATTAATATTAATTATACATCATATGTACATTATTTAAATAATGAAAAAAGTAGCTTAGAACAAACAACAACAACATGCACCCATAACAAGAGTAGAGATAATTCTTGATTAATTGTGGAGGAAATATATATGGTTTTTTTTTTTTTAGTTATATTTTTATTATCTTATCTATTTATACTATTCTATTAGTAAAATGGTTCTCTATGGTTTTTGTTCATTATTTTTAACATACGATATTTATATATTTTTATATATATAACTTAACAAATATGTATTTATTTTTTTTTTTTTTGAGAAATTAAATTATCTTTTTTTTTTGAACTATAATATTTATTTGACTTTTTCATTAACATTTGTTAATATTTTTTAACATTTTTATTATTAAAATGTTATTAACATTTAATAAACATAAATATTAAGTTCATTAAATTTATCGGTTCAAGTGATTATAAAGAGTAATTAAAGTGCATATATAATGACTTAGAAGATTTATAAGTTGAATAATTAAAATTTTAATTATGAAATATACTGTTAAAAGTTTCAAAATCCGAATTTTATTGTAAATAAAGTACACTAGAATTAAATAAACTTTATTGAATGTAGTATAACGCATTTCAGATGTTTCATCCGAAATTACAACAGGTGAATTAAAATTATTCCTAATTTCTAAATTAATATGTGTGCCACTTTTAATTGCCACTTTTTCGCGTGTCTCAAAGTGAATGTGTTCGCTTATTCTTCGAAATAATTCGGGATNTTTTATTATCTTATCTATTTATACTATTCTATTAGTAAAATGGTTCTCTATGGTTTTTGTTCATTATTTTTAACATACGATATTTATATATTTTTATATATATAACTTAACAAATATGTATTTATTTTTTTTTTTTTTGAGAAATTAAATTATCTTTTTTTTTTGAACTATAATATTTATTTGACTTTTTCATTAACATTTGTTAATATTTTTTAACATTTTTATTATTAAAATGTTATTAACATTTAATAAACATAAATATTAAGTTCATTAAATTTATCGGTTCAAGTGATTATAAAGAGTAATTAAAGTGCATATATAATGACTTAGAAGATTTATAAGTTGAATAATTAAAATTTTAATTATGAAATATACTGTTAAAAGTTTCAAAATCCGAATTTTATTGTAAATAAAGTACACTAGAATTAAATAAACTTTATTGAATGTAGTATAACGCATTTCAGATGTTTCATCCGAAATTACAACAGGTGAATTAAAATTATTCCTAATTTCTAAATTAATATGTGTGCCACTTTTAATTGCCACTTTTTCGCGTGTCTCAAAGTGAATGTGTTCGCTTATTCTTCGAAATAATTCGGGATATTGGCATATCATTCGCTTGGATCTTTTGCTGATGTCAAAAAGATATGAGATGAGAAGAGTTGAAATTAACGAAACCTCCTTTAACTTGTACTTGCAAAAGATACCGATCGAATAACTCGAGAGTGTATTGATAGGGGAATTTACCCTTAAATTCATCTATATGGAAAACCTTCTGTCCATAACACTACCGTGATCGCCGGAATAATCTTCTTTATAATGTTCGTAAACATAATGGCTCTTACCCACATCTGTAGGCCCAGTTATAACTGTTACTCGCGGCATAGTATTTCTAGGAGATTTCTGATACGAAAACTGAGCATACGCATGAATATTTCTTACGAGAAGAAGTCGATTTTATTGTTCTAGATCACGCAAAAAACGCGTTACGTTCACGAATTTTATCTAAGTATTATTAAGAGACATAATATTCGTATTATACTCCTTATCTTTTAGTAATGTACGCAATAACATTCTTCTTGCTTCTACAACTTTAAATGGGATGATATCCTGCGATATCAAAAAACGTTCGTTTCTAGTTTCAAAATTCCTTTCGGTCTGAATAAACGCGTGAATATACAGACCCCCCGTCTACATGTTTTTCTATAGCGATAACATACTCCTTGATATTGTTATTCACGGACGCAAAAGCTGCCGTAAGTTGGATTAATATAACAAAACCAGATCCAAAACCATGGCAATACACGCGAGTATATTGAGACTAAAAAAGAAAAACGTTACTTGATTGTCCACGATAAAAATTAACATTTAACAATGATTTTATATCAGTGATCTGTGTTTGTGTCACCGTGTATATGTTAATAACGATTTTTTACCTGAATAGTAATAACTTTCAGATATGGCTTTGAGAACTATAGGCAATAAATTTTTGACAGGTAAAAAAAGTCAAGTCTAAAAAAACTCGTAAGCCTTTTTGCTTTACTAATCCCTTGTACTTCCTTATTTATAAGGTCCTACTATAAGACCCTTTGTAACAAGCAAATATTCTAATTTTCCCGGGTACGAGGAAAGAGACTGTAATTTTGGTTATTTTATATTATCTTTCGGGAACACTTTTTCATAACTTTGCTCTATAAGCAAATACGGGAGAAAATGTCTTTGTCTATTTTGAATAATTTTTTTTTTAAAAGGAAGAACTAAAAGTAGTACTTATATGATAACTTATATATTGAACTATATATAGAATTAGAAAATATTCAGTCTCTCCGAAAGATGGTAAAATTTTCAATAATAATATTTTTGTAGCTTAGATTTATTTTTTAAATTATTTTTATCATTTATAATTTATAAAGACAATAAAGCATTGGATCCCAGGCAAAAAGCATTAAGCATCATTGATTCTCTCCCCGGAAACACCTTACTTACGAAGACAGGATATATCACTATGGGAGTTGGATTGTTATCTTTAATAATTTCCAAAGAATTATATGTTGTTAATGAGGAGGCTTTGCTGTTGGTTGCTTTTACTGGGATGGCGACAACCGTTTTTCGTTTAACTAGAGAACCTTTCAATGAATGGGCTCAGGAGAAAACGGATGTTAGTATTATAAAATGATCATAATTTTCATTTTCGGTTAAGATTATTCCTGAAAAAAAATTTTTTTTTCATTTTCTTTCTCTTTTAAAGCGAGTCAATAACATTCTCGATCAAACTCAAGAAAATCATAAAACAGCTGTAAAAGGAAGAATTGAAACAGTTCAACACTTAGGAGATATTGTTGATGTTACAAAGACAATGTTCGAAATGTCTAAGGTAATTTTTATTTAATTTGATTTTTTTTAGAAAGATGAAAGATTTTTTTTGTTTCGCTTTTCTTTATTTTTTTAATTATAAATAATTATAAATAATTATAAAGGAAACCGCAAAGCTAGAAGCCGAGGCTTTTGAGTTAAAACAAAAAGTTATTGCAACCTCTGAAATAAAATCAGTCTTGGATTCATGGGTACGATATGAAGCAACTTTGCGTGAACGTGAACAAAAAGATTTGGCAAACCATGTCATTGAGCGGGTTATGGCTCAATTGCAGAACGAAAAATTGGTATGTTTTAATATACAAATTATATTATATTACGCTTGTGAAATATTGACACTTTAAATTATTATTTTATTTTATAGCAAAGTGATATTTTAAATCAAGCAGTTATTGATTTTGAAAGTGAGTGAAATGCTTTTATTTATTTATTTATTTATTTATTTATTTATTTTATATTTTATATTTTATATTTTATATTTTAAACTGATCTTTTTTTATAAAATTAATCTATTGAAAGAAATTGTTGGTGCTAAATCTGCATGATCTCTTGCTAAAGACATATAGAATATTTTCTGGATCTTGAATTATATAGTTCACAAGAAAATAATAATTTAATAAAATTATCTAAATTAATATTTTAAATTAAATTGATTAAAATTTAACAAATCATTTCTTATTTTTCCTATGTATTGGAGTTAACTTGCGAATGTATTGTAAATTTTTAAAGTTTGCTTTTAAGTCTATTAAGTTATCTTGTAAATGCCCAATCTAGGATAAACCAAACAATAATTACAATTGAAACCCAATTCTCTGATCAATTGCTAAAGCCTTTTATATTTTTATTTGTGACTTTTTTTTTAAATGTACCTCCTAATCAAATATAATAATTTTTTTAAACAAAACTCTAGGTACATAAATTTTGTTAAAGATGAAAAAAAAAAAGTGTCTATTGAAAAGAAAGCAAAGAAAAAAAGGAAAATATCATAAAAATTTAAAAAAAAAAAAAAGTGTCTATTGAAAAGAAAGCAAAGAAAAAAAGGAAAATATCATAAAAATTTAAAAAAAAAAAAACTATATACATTCAAGAGAAAGGGGAAATTTTATATATAAGTAAGGGATTTTTAAAGAAATTCTATGTTAATGAATTCACTAAACTCATCGGAAGAAAAAATATATAAAAATAAAATCATGCACACATCACATACAAGTAAACATTGTATAAAGATTTTTATGTCCAAAAAATCTAAGTTATTTATTGTACGAAATATGTATATATAAATTACAAAAAAAAAAAAGTAAATTCGGTTATTTTTTTCGGCGAAAAGGTTAATAAAAAAAAATTTTTAATATAAAGAAAAAAGGAAAAATAAAATTTTATGAATTATTAAATGAAAAAAAAAATGAGCTTGGATCAACAAGCCTCTAATTGTTATTGTTTGTTGTATTAGTGGGATGATTTGGTGAAGTTGTTGCCGGTGATTGTTGAGGACGCGCGAAGAAATGGGATGAGGGGGATGAAGTTGGAGGTAGTTGTTGTGAACTATCAAAAGCTGGAGCTCGAGGACGATGAACTAATTCTGGACGATGATGATTCAATGGTGGAGGATGTAATGTTGTAGGGTGTGAAGAGTAATGATAATTCATGTTATGTTGTTGTCCTTGATGTTGTGATGGTAATGTGGGTTGTGCCATTAATCGATGAGGCGGAAAAGTAAAAGTATTATTTGACTGAGGTGGTGGACCCACCGGTGAAGATGGATGAAGTTGGTGAACAGATGGAAGGTGGTGAGGGTGAATAGGTTGTGGTGGTGGTCCGGATCTCAGATCACGAGATGGTCCCCCGGATAACGGATTCGGTGTACTATCGAAACTCGGAGGTCTCTGTTGATATTGAGTTTGAGATGGAGATGGTGGTGGCGGTGGTGTTGGAAATATACGATTTGTTGCAAAATTTAGATGCATATTGTTACTGACCATAGAAAGCCCGGAAGGATGAACTGGTGGGGGGGGAGGAGGTAAAGAATGTGGGGGTAGAGTATGTGCACTCGATGAAAGGTGTGTCTTTTCATGTTTACGAAGTGACCTCGAATGGTAATATGCTTTTGTACAATTTTTAAATGGGCATTTATATGGTCGAACATTTGAATGTGTTTTTATATGAGTTGTTAAGGAATCTGGTCTTGAAAACCTTTTACCACAACCATTAACAGTACAAACATAAGGTCTTTCTCCAGTGTGAGTTCTTAAATGATTATACATTTTATGTCTTTTGGTAAATGGCTTTTGCCCTCTAAGGCAACCTTCCCAGTCACATGCATAAGTAGCCTTAAATATAAAAAAATTTGTAAAAAAAAAATACTGCAAACTTGATAGTTTCGAATGGTGCCATAGTAGTAGTGCTCACCTTTCCGCTTCCAATGTGAGCATCACCCACATGAGATATTAATGTTTCTAAAGTATTTAACACTTTTGTACATCCTCTCCACATGCATCGATGAACATCCTGTTTTTCTTCTTGAGAATTATCTGGTTTCTCGGAACTTATTGTTGGAGAACCTTGAGAGCCGTCGGCTACCATATTCTCGGATTGATTCGGTTCACACTTTATACCATCCAATGCATTTACAGGAGTCAATGGCGAATCATCTGTGGGAGTATCTTTAAAATATAAGTAATCATCAAATATATAATGTTTAACACTACTAAATGGATGATGATGATGATACTTCTATGGCTATATATATTATTATATCTATTAACGCGTAACATAAATTATAAAACTTACCACTACCATCAGAAAAACTGGATCTTCTCGAGTCATTACGCTGACGTTTATGTCTATTATTACCTTCGGAACTACGACTTTGTGGATTCTTTTCACGTTGTTCATGATATTTCAATTTCGCTATCAGTTGTTCTGTAGATAAATTTGGATATTTATATTTTCCCAATTTGGCGTAGAGTTGATCTATCGTCATATCTTCGAACGAAGTTGTGTTGGCCCAGTTCGATGGAATATGTGAAATATGGGATTCCGCAGTTTTTGAAGACTCAATTTTATCAACATCGGGTTGTGCGATGGAAAGTAAAGGAACCTGAGTCTGCGAAGAATCCATCAAACTATCAGATGCAGATTGAAGTGGATTGTTTTGAGACTGGAACACTGGTTCGCAATCCTGATCATGGTTATTATTATTGTTGTCATTATTGTTATTGTTGTTATTAATGATGTTATTATTGTTATTATCATTATTATTATCATTATTGTTGTTATTATCATTATTATTATTGTTGTTGTTGTTATTATTATTATTATTATTATTATTATCATTATTATCATTATTATCATTATTATTATTATTACTATTATTATTATTGTTGCTGTTGTTGTTATTATTATTATCATTATTATTATTATTATTATTATTATTATTATTATTATTATTATTATAATTATTATTATTATTATTGTTAATATTATTATTATTATTATTATCATTATTATTATCATTATTATTGTTATTATCATTTTGTTGCGAGATTTCCATCGGTTCAGAGGAAATTATAGTATTTACACAGCCGTCATTTAGGTCGGGTGCTTCGGATGTTGATGAAAGATGGGATACAACGGTATTGTCTATTTGTGTTGTTCCTTCGTTTGAGGGTGATTTTCTTATCAGTTGATCACGAGTTTGGGGTTGAGAATCTTGCGAGTTGGACGGTTTGGATCGTGGAGATTCTGAAACGTTGTCATTCGATTTTTGTGCCGCAATCTGCATATCCAATTGAGGATTTTCGGCGACAAATGTTAAGGTTTGAGCAGGAGGATGAACAGATGAACTATTAAGAATATTTGCATCTACAACTACATTGTCCTGAACAATATGTTCCCCTACGTTAATTAAGTGAAGGGGAATTATGTTTGTAGTTGAATCGGTTGTTAGTTGATTATTAAGTTGATTATTAATCTGATTATTAAGTTGATTATTGATCTGATTATTGATCTGATTATTAAGTTGATTATTGAGTTGATTATTGAGTTGATTATTGAGTTGATTACTGATTTGATTACTAAGTTGATTACTGAGTTGATTATTATTTGCAATTTCTATGGCCAAACGTCTGTTTTGTTCTGCTATTTGAATTGAAGCGTTAGTCAATGTATCTACTACAGCCTGTACAGCATTATTGCCTGAATGATTATCCATGCTTGAATTATCCAGCATCAGAACCACCGGCTGTTGACCAGAATTGCTAACGGGAGGCAGAGGCGCTTGTTGTTGCATTTGGGTTGTGGTAACAACTTGGGGGGAAGTTTGTTGCATTTGGGTGGTAGTTATAGCTTGTACAACTTGAGGTGGTGATTGATGCATTGCTTCAGTACGAGCTTGTGCTGCAACCACAGCAACGTTATGGGCGGCTTGAGCTGCCTGTTCAAAGGCAGCAGCAATCCGAACTTCTTGAACCATCACCTCTTCTTCGGCAACCGCAGCAGCAGCTTGAGCTACATGTGCGGCTTGAACATGTGCATTTACGTGTGCTTGAACATGAACATCGGGAGGTCTAGCGCTAGCCTGAGCCACAGCAACAACAGCAGCAACTTCGGCCATTTTAGCTGCTTGTACTTGAGCATGCACCTGCGCTTGTAATTGAGCATGCACTTGAACTTGAACTTGAACTTCTGCAGCCGCCGCAGCAGCCACCGCTTGGGCTTCTTCGACTTTAGATGTATTATGATTTTGTACATTGGCGACCGATGAATGATCAGTATCAATAATCATATGATCCATCATTTGCTGTGGCGGTGGCTCTTCGATCATATTTGCTTGTAATAATGTGGCACCGGCTTGAACTTGGGAAGCTTGAACTTGAAAAGCTTGAACAGCCTGAGCCGTAACATTTAAAGTATTAGATTGATCCATCTGATGTTGCTGCTGTCTATTTAATTCTATTATCGCGGCAGAATTTACTGGAGCTGTAGTAGAAATTATTTCATTCTGATGTTTAACATGATCTATATGACTTATTAATGGTTGATTATATATTGTAGTAGATGGTGGTGGTTGTTCTTGAGGAGTTGTTAATACAACTTGTGGGGGACCCGAAGAAGTAATGGTCAGTTGTGGTTGTGGATCTTGTTGAGATACTAAAACCGGGTCCATCATCTTTGAAGGGCCGTGGATCATTGAAGTGTTCATAGAAACATTTGATGATACATTCCCTATTGTTATCTGAGAAGGATTTGAAGACTCTAAAGGGTTTTGGGTGGTAGAGTTCATAACTAACACAGTTGGTAATTGTTCTTGGTTAACCAACATTGAAGATAAATCTTGTGATGTTGTTACGTTATTTGATATAGAATTTAGTGAACTGGTTTGAATTTGTGATGATTGAGAAAGGGTCGGTGAGTTAGTATTTAATACAACCACCGAGGTCTGAGAGTTTTCCAGCAGTAATAGCTGAGGTTGCGAACTTGATAAAGGGTCCGCACTTATACTGGAGTTCGTCGTTGTATTAGTATTATTTGTAACAGGATAAATCGTTGCTGGATAATCGTAATTTTGTGATTCCATTTTTTTTTTTTTATAAAAAAAAGTCTTACCGGAGCAACAAAAAAATTAAAAGATGAAAAAAAAAATTTTTAGGAATGGAATGGGAACAACAAAGTTTGAACTACTGACAATGTCAAATGTTGCTGAATTGATTGACCTAAAAAAAAAGGTTAACCATTTTTAACAGAAATAATATAATTAAATAATTAAACTATATATAAAATCTGATAAAATAAAAAAAAAATAGCATTGTGACCGTTTTAGTGTAACGTAATAAACAGAAGCCCCTGAGTGCAATATTCCATTTTTAGGAATAAAGGTTACTCAAAAATTGCTTATCTTTGCAAGAAACAAGTATAAAAGTGAGGAAGGGAGGGAAAGGAGGAATAAATTTTGTTAATCTTTATTATGTGAAAGGAGGAGGAAGAATAAAATATGAGAGAATGCATNTGTTACGTTATTTGATATAGAATTTAGTGAACTGGTTTGAATTTGTGATGATTGAGAAAGGGTCGGTGAGTTAGTATTTAATACAACCACCGAGGTCTGAGAGTTTTCCAGCAGTAATAGCTGAGGTTGCGAACTTGATAAAGGGTCCGCACTTATACTGGAGTTCGTCGTTGTATTAGTATTATTTGTAACAGGATAAATCGTTGCTGGATAATCGTAATTTTGTGATTCCATTTTTTTTTTTTTATAAAAAAAAGTCTTACCGGAGCAACAAAAAAATTAAAAGATGAAAAAAAAAATTTTTAGGAATGGAATGGGAACAACAAAGTTTGAACTACTGACAATGTCAAATGTTGCTGAATTGATTGACCTAAAAAAAAAGGTTAACCATTTTTAACAGAAATAATATAATTAAATAATTAAACTATATA
This sequence comes from Diversispora epigaea, assembly GCA_003547095.1. Lineage (NCBI taxonomy): Eukaryota > Fungi > Glomeromycota > Glomeromycetes > Diversisporales > Diversisporaceae > Diversispora > Diversispora epigaea. The sequence goes on from PQFF01000199.1 coordinate 125,512, forward strand.
TAAAATCTGATAAAATAAAAAAAAAATAGCATTGTGACCGTTTTAGTGTAACGTAATAAACAGAAGCCCCTGAGTGCAATATTCCATTTTTAGGAATAAAGGTTACTCAAAAATTGCTTATCTTTGCAAGAAACAAGTATAAAAGTGAGGAAGGGAGGGAAAGGAGGAATAAATTTTGTTAATCTTTATTATGTGAAAGGAGGAGGAAGAATAAAATATGAGAGAATGCATTATTTTTTTTAAAAAATCCCACAGATTTACAGAACTTTTACTTTAATTGTAAAAAGGCAAAGTTTATTATTTATTTATTTAATAATAATAATATTATTATTGTTTACGATATATTATTGTTACAATATTTATATATATTTATATATATATATATACGATTTATTAGACGATTTATATTAATAAATTTAATAAATTTAATAAATTTAAATAATAAGTTGTGATTGTGTGTGGTTTCTCTAATTTATTATTGTTGTTGTTGTAATAGAGTTAATTGAAGTTAATTCAAAGTTTTATCGGAGTTCTACAAAAAAAAATTAAAATTATGCTTTATTTTTTAAAGTTAATACTGTCAACTGTAATCTGAAACTTCAATAAAACTAACGAAACTACGAATAAAAATTATTCAAACTTTGAATCCCCTTTTTTATCCTTTTTATCCTTTTTACTATGTTTGTGATCCTTTTTTACTAAAAGGAAATTCTGTTTGTTATTATTCTTTACCTTTTCAATCGAATTTCTTAAATAAATAAAAATTACAAAGTACAGTTCTCTCACTTTCTCACTTTAGCAAACAAAAAAATATAAATAATAAATAAATAACAATTCTATAAATTATATATATGTATGTAAATCAATTAATCTAAGAATTTTTTTCATGAAAATAATGCACAATACCTACATAATGCACAATACCTAGAAATATATATTTATTTTGATTATTTTCACATGGCAAGATCGACCTACTTAAAAAATTTAGACCAAGATCGTCGAGATAATTTCATAACCAAATATAGTTCCGATTTTATAATAGTATTGTAGTAATAAATTTTAGTAATTAAACAAAATTAATTACTTCAATCAAATTAATTATAATTATCTGGGGCAAAGGAAGTTTATAATTAGAAATATAAATAGATTAAAAACTTCACTTTAATAAAATACATTGTTAAAACTAGAGAAGATTGAAAAATTATAAAATATTTCAATTAGTCCCTATGCATTTATAATTTTTTCTACTATTTTTTTACTTATATAATATTATTGAATGATCATAACTAGTTGATTTGAAATAATTAGACAAATGGTTTTTACATCTTATTTGCTACTTCTTATTTGAGAATACATTAGTATCTAATTTGATTAAAGTTGAAGATGTGAAAAAATAAATAGAATTAATATACTATTTTTATTGGATAATTTTATATTGAATAAAATAACTTTGTATATAAAAATTATATTATTATAATAAAATTTCAACAAACTATATATGTTTAAATAAGTTTTTAATTTTTTTTGTTTTTGTCTTTTGAAAATTTTTTTAATTCTTGAAATTTCTTTTCAAAATTATTTTAATACAGTACATTTCCCACTTATGTACATGTCAAATGATTAAAAATTTTGACACAATTAACTTAACCTATTTAAGAATTTTTCTGTCTATTCACAAATCTCCTTGCTTATTTATAAACTGGTTACAAATTTCCTGCCTATTCACAAATTAGTCACAAATCTTTCTATCTATTTGCAAACCTTTTTATCTATTTGTACCAAAAATTTTACTTGTTTTTATTTATTCAACCAGTAATAATTTATTTAAGAAGTTTATAATTCTTCTCATTAAATAAAAAATTTTAATTTAGTTAATATTTTATTTTAAAAAGATTTAAATAGAACAAACTATTATTTTTTCAAATTAATAAAACTTTCTTTATTATTAACTTCTTTACAATTAGTACTTTAAATATTTCCATATAAATACTTTCTTTATTATAATTTAATAAATATTATTTAACAAATTTAATATTTAATTACTTTAATTATTTATTAATTTTTATTTAAAAGTTATTTCTTATTAATTACATCCTTATTAATTTTTACAAGTTAATATCTTAAAACTTCAAATTATAAAATTATTACAAAATAAACTAAAAAAAAATTCTTAATTAACTCCTTTTTATAATTATTTTAAATTATTGTACTATTACTATATACTAATAATTCAAATTAAACTATTTTAAATTGCTTTAAATCTTATTAATAATTTTAATTTGTTTTTATCTTAAATATAGATGTCATCTAAATTTATTTTTAAAATTCTAAATTCTAAATTACTATTAAATTATATAGTATTAAAATTTCAAATTTTAAATTATTTTAATATGTTAAAATTAATTTAAATAACATATATAATCTTAAACCTAATTAAATAATTATAAGTTTTATAGAACTTCAAACAATTTATAAATATATTATAGATATATTATAGATATATTATATTGAAATTTACTTAACTATTATAGTAAATTTTTTAAAAAATTATTTATTTTTAATTAAAATTTGAAAATTTATTTATAAAAATCATATTTTTCTTATTTTATTTCTTAATTTAATATTATTTAATCTATTTATGAATTATTCAAGGTCTTAATTTTATCTAAGATTATTTGTCTAAATCTACTTTATATTTTAACAAAAAGTAAAACTTAAATTTTATCAGTTTTATTATTATAATTTTATTAAATTTCATTTTTTTAATAATTTTTATAAGTTTTATAGGATCTCAAGCATCAGGAAATTTTTTATGTCGGAGGTTATTGTAATAATTTCGTTTTCAAAGGTTATTGAAGGTTATCGGACCAATAACCTTTGCAAATATTACGTTTATTATGATAAAGTGAAGGTTATTGAAGGTTATTGATATCAATAACCTCCGGAGTATTACGTTTTATTAATAAAAATGAAGGTTTTCGGTACCAATAACCTTCGTAAATATTACGTTTATGTTGGAGGTATTCGAAGGTTATCGGAGTGAAGAACTTCGAAGGCTTACGTTTAAAAAAATTTACTGATGAGTAATTCATAAATATATCATATTAAAATTTACTTAATAATTATAGTAAATTTTTTAAAAAGTTATTATTTTTAATTAAAATTTGAAAATTTACATACAAAAATTATATTTTTTTATTTTATTCTTAATTTAATATTATTTAACCTATCTATAAATTGTTTAAGGTTCCAGTTTTATCTTTTAACAATTTTACTAACTTTTTCAATAAGTTTTAATAAAATTTNTTCTTAGATATGAGCAATAACGGAGCAAGTACATCAGGAAATTTTTTATGTCGGAGGTTATTGTAATAATTTCGTTTTCAAAGGTTATTGAAGGTTATCGGACCAATAACCTTTGCAAATATTACGTTTATTATGATAAAGTGAAGGTTATTGAAGGTTATTGATATCAATAACCTCCGGAGTATTACGTTTTATTAATAAAAATGAAGGTTTTCGGTACCAATAACCTTCGTAAATATTACGTTTATGTTGGAGGTATTCGAAGGTTATCGGAGTGAAGAACTTCGAAGGCTTACGTTTAAAAAAATTTACTGATGAGTAATTCATAAATATATCATATTAAAATTTACTTAATAATTATAGTAAATTTTTTAAAAAGTTATTATTTTTAATTAAAATTTGAAAATTTACATACAAAAATTATATTTTTTTATTTTATTCTTAATTTAATATTATTTAACCTATCTATAAATTGTTTAAGGTTCCAGTTTTATCTTTTAACAATTTTACTAACTTTTTCAATAAGTTTTAATAAAATTTTATTAAATTTTTCTTTTTATTATTTTGTTAATTAAAATTTCATCTATAACAAAAAACTTTTTTAAATTTTATCTTTAAATTTAGTTTATTATACTAGTTAAATGGAAAAAAAATAGGATAGTTTTATCATAAATAGGATTTTATTAATAACTAAATTTGCTAAGATTTATTAAATATAAATAGTCAATTTTTTCTAATTTATGAATAGAAATTTTTAATTTATGAATTTTTACAAATAGATATTATCAATAGGATTCTGATTTTTGTTTATTCAATTAATATTATATTATAACTGTTTTAAACTCTTCTAAATTTTTTAATTTGAATTATTATTATGTATTATTATTGATTATTATATTTACTATATAATTTTTTAAATATAAAAATTAATAATTAATACTAATTAATATAAATATTTATATAATTGTATTATATAAATATATTAAAAAAATTTTTCAAATATAATATTTTATAATTTTAATATAATATAATTTTTCATATAATATTATAAAAATTTTTAAAAAATTTTAAAAATTATTGAAATATTAAAATTCTATAATATTATAAATGTTATTTTTTGTATTTTTAATATATTAAAAAGTTTTAAAAATTTTTATAATTTTTATAAAAATATTTGTTCAAAAATTTTCAAAATTTTAATATTTTAAAAAATTTTTAAAAAATTTAATATTATAAAAAATTATAACATTTTAAAAATTTGATAATTAATATTATTTGTTATAATTTTTTGTATAATATTATAAAAATTTTCAAAAGTTATTAAAATAGTAAAATTTTATAATATTATAAATATTTTTAAAATATTTCAAAAATTTGATACTAGTTTAGTGATACCTGTCATAATTTAAAAAAAAATATTACAATTAATTACAATATATAACATAATTTATTTTTTCTTATAACATAATTAGTTACAATTGATTATAATTCTTATAAATAATTATAACAAATATTTTTATACTAGTTATTAAAAAATTTTTAAAATGAATATAAAATATGCTAATAAAATATATACAAATAACAAAATTATTCTAGTTTATTTATATGAAAATAATAATTATTTTTTCATATTTTCTATAATACTCCTACTTTTATATTGTTTTTTAAAAATTTTTACATTTATTTATTTTAAAATATTTTATATTATCAGTCACCGGACATGTCACATCAAATGTAATTATTATAGCTACAAAATATGGTTACACAAACGTCCCACACAAAAATTTTAATTATCTCGAAATCAATATTTAAAACATATTTTTCACTTCTAATAAAACTAAAATTTCACGTTTTAAACTTCACATTTCAAAAAAAATTCAAACACTTTATAATATTTTATATTTTATTATTCCCCTTTAAAGATAAGCCATATTTTTATGTTCAAGTCCAAGATCCTTTTTCGTTTTACAACATTCACCGGATCTCTAGCTTTCAAAATGTCCGCAACTTTGAAGATAATATAATAGAATATTTTCCATAAGATAAATTATTACATGTAAAAGTTTTTAATATTGATATATTTTTTAAATAAAAATAAAGTTATTTTTTAAAAAAATTAAAGTTATTTTTACAAGCGTTTTTTTTGTTTTCTATTATAATAATAAGTTTTTACTCGGTTTACTGTCCAATTAGACGAAATTGTATTAAGTTCTGTTAATATATTATTAATTTTATTATCTGTAGGCATGGAATCACCTTCACAAATAGGATCTAATATATTTTTTTCTTCTACGGTAGTTTGTCTTTTACGTTTTTTTGTTAGTTCATCTTGTAAATTTGGTTGGGTTGTTGGTTCATTTTGTAAATTCGGTTGGATTTCTTGAGCTTCGAGTATAGTAGGAGTTACTTGAGTTGATATTGTATTTTTATTACTTCGTGACCGTTTTTTATTGTTATTNTCTAGTTTATTTATATGAAAATAATAATTATTTTTTCATATTTTCTATAATACTCCTACTTTTATATTGTTTTTTAAAAATTTTTACATTTATTTATTTTAAAATATTTTATATTATCAGTCACCGGACATGTCACATCAAATGTAATTATTATAGCTACAAAATATGGTTACACAAACGTCCCACACAAAAATTTTAATTATCTCGAAATCAATATTTAAAACATATTTTTCACTTCTAATAAAACTAAAATTTCACGTTTTAAACTTCACATTTCAAAAAAAATTCAAACACTTTATAATATTTTATATTTTATTATTCCCCTTTAAAGATAAGCCATATTTTTATGTTCAAGTCCAAGATCCTTTTTCGTTTTACAACATTCACCGGATCTCTAGCTTTCAAAATGTCCGCAACTTTGAAGATAATATAATAGAATATTTTCCATAAGATAAATTATTACATGTAAAAGTTTTTAATATTGATATATTTTTTAAATAAAAATAAAGTTATTTTTTAAAAAAATTAAAGTTATTTTTACAAGCGTTTTTTTTGTTTTCTATTATAATAATAAGTTTTTACTCGGTTTACTGTCCAATTAGACGAAATTGTATTAAGTTCTGTTAATATATTATTAATTTTATTATCTGTAGGCATGGAATCACCTTCACAAATAGGATCTAATATATTTTTTTCTTCTACGGTAGTTTGTCTTTTACGTTTTTTTGTTAGTTCATCTTGTAAATTTGGTTGGGTTGTTGGTTCATTTTGTAAATTCGGTTGGATTTCTTGAGCTTCGAGTATAGTAGGAGTTACTTGAGTTGATATTGTATTTTTATTACTTCGTGACCGTTTTTTATTGTTATTTATATCTGCCCATTTTGATTTATTTATTCCTGTAGCTCTTTGTCCTTTTTTATTAATTGGATCGATCTTTAAAACTTTCTGACGTACAATACTTTGTATTCGTACTATGCTTTCATCATAGCATTTAGTTAATCTTGTATATCCTTCTATATTTAATTGCTTCGGTTTAAACTTTTTAAATAATTCATGTTCTAGAAAATTCTCCATTTCAAATACTTCAATTAGGTTATCAGCAAGTTTCTAAATAGCATCTTTCCGTGATGCGATTGCACGACCATTTTTAGCTTTCACATGATTATCAATATATTCAGCAAATAATAAATCGATACGTTCTCTTTCTGATTGAGCTGATTTTATTTGGTGTTTTAGATTTTCTTCATTAATTACATTTTCAGTTACATTTTGTTTTATGAATTTTACACTCAGCGTTTCTAATGCTTCATCATATGCATAATAATAATTTTTTCGTGTAAGATTAATAGAGGCAGAATGTCGAAATGTCTGTTGAAGTTGTGGATATTGAGCAATAATTGAAATAAAGTGTGCTACTGAACGAGTATAATTTGACTTTCCCGCAATTGGAAACAGTGGAGCAAATGAAGTTAAACAATTATACTGAAGGTCAAAATTTCCTGTTTTAATTCCTAACCTATGAGCTTTCCATCATCAGGAATTAAATATAAACGTTCTAGTGCGTCTAAAATACACCGATCTATAGCGTCCTACGAACACCACCTACGTTCATATAGCGTATTAAATATGCCGTTCTAGTGCGTTCTCCGAACGCTTCGTATATATAGCGTACTAGAACGCACCGTTCTAGTGCGTTCTCCAGACATTTCGTATATATAGCATCCTAGAACGCCTCTATATAATTCCGGATGATATTCCAGCCCATTGATAATAATGAAACCATACTTTAAGTGGAATATTATTGTCATTAACTATATCTTCTATTTTTTTGTTTGTTTTCTTTAAATATACATGAATAACAATACCAACTGCTACCCAAATTAATTCAAAAACACGAACTGTTGAACGATAATCAACCACAGATTCTAATTTATCAAGAAATCGAACACCAAGTACAATTGCAAGATCAAATATCCCGTAACTAGAGAAAATTGCCAAAAGTACCGAACACATATCTTTATTAGTGTGCCATGCTCCTAGAATTGGTCTTACGAATGAATTTAATTCCCGGTAATGTAACAATCGTCTAAAAATAGCTTCATCTGCACAAATATCAATATATTTATTATTTTTTAAACTTAAATCTACTATATACATTTCACAAGCTTCAAAAATTGATGAATCTTCATTAGGTGCATCACCAGCCTCAAGAATTACAACTTTTAGAGGAGAATAAGAATTTTCAGATTGTATTTCAATAAGTATTTTTTCATGTAAACTTTCTGCATTAAAGTTTCTTTCAAAAATTAATGGTGATTCTTTAAAATCAAGAGTATTATTAAAAATATTACTAAAAATATTCAAAATATTTATTGTATAGTTATTCATTCCAAAAAGATTAAATGATTTATCCAATTCAATAATTTCATCTGTTGAATTTGATAAATGCTGTGGTAATTTACATTGAAATACCATTCGAAGCGTTGCATGGGAACTTCCTCTTGTGACATCATAAATATTTCCATAAGCAAAAGTTCTTTCTTTAAAATCTATGTTATCAATTACAGCTAAGTTCCAAATATTTGATTCAAAAATAAGTCTTTCAGTAGGATTAATGTTATTCATTCTTACTTTTTCAAGACGTCTTTCATGACGATCAGAGTGTGAAATAATTCCCATTGTTACAAGTAATTTATAAAAAGAGGAAAATAATTTTGTTTTTCGACAAAGACTAGAAAGTATATTTGGAAGCCAAAGATTTGAATTTTTAAAAGCAAGATTAAAAATAATAGAATTAAATAAAGTAACAATTTTGTGAATGTGATTCAAATTAATAGTCTTTAAAGGGTTTCCTCTTTGTTTTTGTTTTCTGTTTGTAATTATTTTTTTAAATTCAAATAATTTTTGAAATAATCCTTCAAAAAAATTTGAGAGAAATTTTGGAAATGCATTATAATAAGTTATAAGAGAATCTGGTTTTCTCAATGCATCTTTTTCTAAAAATTGGTGTGAATTCCAAATTATTATTGCAAATTTTTTTCCAATATTAAAACATTCATCTTGATCTAATTCTGTTTCTTTTGAAGTTTCTATACGAACTAATTTTAATAAAATTTTAAATAAAAATAAGCTTGGAATTTCATTTAATGTGAAAGAAACAGAATTTATTTTTTGTGATGAAGATTGTAAAGAAGATTGTGATGTGGATTTTGAAAATAATTGAAATATAGGTGATATAGTTTTTAATAAATTTTCTTTTTCTGTATTATTATTAGATTTTGCAACAGCTAAAATCCAATTACCTAATGTCATTAATATTTCTGTGACATCTGATTCATGTTTTCCCCTTCATCACACTTTTTTATACGTTTTCCAGGACCACCGGCTTTAATATGTAAATGTCCCCCATTTTTTTTGTAACAAATACAACAAATATAACGAGGTCTATAGTCATTTGAGGATTGTGTAACTATTGGATCAATTATTTTTAAAGCAGGACACGAATATTGGCCAATATATGGTACTTGAATGTTTTTATTGTTAATTGCTTTTGAATGCTCTAAACAAATATTACCTCAACTATAAAAATATAGATTTTGTCCACAGAATAAACAGCGACAATGGTGAAGAATACTACGTTCAGTTAAAATTTTTTGTTTTAAATTTTTTTTGTGTAATTTATTTTGATCAAATATAAAATGTGAATAACAGATACCAAGGTTTTCTAATTGTTTGTTTACTTCTTCTACAGCGCTCTTAGCAACTTGCCACATTTCTATTAATTGATACAACGGTCTTAACTTATCTGAACTTCCACAACGTTGAATTTTCCCATCAATTATATCAATAATTGCACAAGGCATTATATTTTTTGTTTCACGGTGTTCAATTGTTTCGTCATCTATTTTATCTAAATCACTTATTTCCGGAGGCAAACTTTGAATTTCTATGAAGTCATCTTGTTCTTTGCCATTTTCGCTATCAGTTTCACTTAATTCTTCATCTAATACTATTTGTTTTGCTGCCAATAAACTTTCTATATTAAATTCAAATGTAAATTTTTCCTTGGTATTGTGAATTTCGTCAAAAAAACTTTCATTTTCATTTTCACAATTTATCAATGTGTCTTCTGAATCCGTTTTTAACAAATTTGGTGAGTTAAAAATATTCTCATTAGGATTTGTAATCTCTATTTAATGACCGAGTCTAATATATAAACGGCAAAGATCCTTTAAAAGTAAAGCCTGAACGAATTTTAAAAAAACGAATATGTTATTTGTCATAGCTTCAGATCACATTATCATAGTTGTACAAATAAATAAATTAAATTAAATATAGTTAGCATTGAGATAACTTTTTTTTCATAGTAACTTCGATATATAAAATTAAAAATGATCGACATAATTTTACATTTGGATTTAATTTTTGTGACATGTCCAGTGACTGTTATATTAAAAATTTTTAAAATATTTCGAAAACTTATAAAAAAATATAATACTTTTACTTTTATCTACTTATTACATTATTTTTGAATATTTTCAAAAATTTTTACATTTTATTTATTTCAAAATATTTTAGATTATATCATTATTTTTTTTTAAATTAATATAATAATATAAAAATACTGGTCGAATGAACAAAAATCGGAATCCTATTTATGATAAAACTGTCCTATTTTTTTTCATTCAATCAGTAAAATTTAATTATATAATTGATTTGTTTTCAAATACAAATAAACAAATATTATATACTTGATCCAAATTTCAACTAATAAAAATTTATAATATGATAAAACAACTGATCTCATGTGATTAAAAATTATTTTTAACTAATAAAAATTTATAATATAATTTTGAAATTACGTGACTTTCATTTAATAAAAAATTAAATATTTTAAATAACTTAATATAAAATAATAAAATATCAAATTATATCTATTAAACAGTTATTTTTATTTATCAAAAATATACATATTCCCAAAATTGATTTTAAATTTTTGAGGTATTTCGTCTTTTTGAGATTTATATAAAATCTATTTTATATATAAAAGTAAAAAAAATATCTAGTTATATATATTTTTAATTAAAGAATTTATTTGAATAATTAAAAAATTTTGAATTTTAAATAAAATAATTTTGTCTTTTATGAAAAACTATTTTAACTTTTTTCTCCAAAATTGTAATTTTGAAATTCTAAAATAATTTTGTATATAAATATAATCAAAAATATATTTATTATAATTATTGTAATAAAATAAAATTAATAAAATTGCATATGTAATAAATAACTTGATTTCAAAGATTTATTTAATTAAAAATTTATTAAATATGTATTAAAGATAAAAAAAATATATTTTTTTGTAAATATAAAAGTTATATAAAGTTTATACATATCGTCAAAACTATTGAATTGAGTCAAACGTAATTAAAATTAAGAAAAATTGGAGTTGAGTCAAGGCAAATTTTGATTTTTACTAGTGATTGACGCAATTAGTTGAGTCAGACGCAATTAAAAATTGAAATTTTAAAAGTTGAGTCAAGGCTAAATTAGTTTTGACGACATGTATAATAAAATTATATAAAACTTTTTTAATCAAATAAGCAAAAGTAATTGTAAAATAATTACTTGTAATTATTTTTGGTCAATTTTATAATTAGTATAAAAACTATATATAAAGGTATTAAAAAAGTTCAAAATATAATAAATAGATATTTAAGTGACTTATATGTAATATAAATATTTATATAATTATATCGATAAGATATTCAGTTTTCAAAAATTGATTTATATCACATTATTATATTAATTTAAAAATTTTTAAAATATTTTAAAAACTTATAAAAAAATATAATATAATACTTTTACTTTTATCTATTTACTATATTATTTTTCAAAACTTTTATACTTTATTTATTTCAAAATATTTTAAGTTATATTAAAAAATTTTAAAATATTTCAAAAACTTATAAAAAAATATAACATAATTTTACTTATTTATTATATTATTTTTTAAATATTTTTAAAAACTTTTATATTTTATTCATTTTAAAATATTTTATATTATATTAAAAATTTTTAAAATATTTTAAAAATTTATAAAAAAATATAACATAATATTTTTATTTTTATTTATTTATTAATGTTTTTTAAATATTTTAAATATTTTTAAAGATAAATAAAAAATAATAATATCAAAGAATTTTAAATATAATAAAAATAATATTATTGCTATTTTTAAAATGGTCTGGTCTATATATGTTGTCAAAACTATTGAATTGAATCAGACACAATTAAAATTGAAAAAAATTAAAATTAAGTTAAGGCAAATTTTGATTTTTACTAGTGATTGATGTAATTAATTAAATTAAACATAATTAAAATTAAAATTTTAAGAGTTAAGTCAAGACCAAATTAGTTTTGACAATATATAAAGTTTGATCAAGTAATTGGTAATACAAAAAAATATTACTATGAATACTGTAAAAAAAAGATAATTATATATAATAAAAATCTATTAAATTAACAAAAATATAAGTTTTTATATTACATTATAATTATTACTGTATTTATAGATATTTTCTATTAAAGTATAAGGAATATTTTATTAGAAATCTTCCTCTTGATTTCAAAGATTACAAATTTCAATTTCATAATTACAAGCGATTATAACAAATATGAAATAATCTTGATATTTATATATTAATTAATTTAATTTTCATTTATATTTTCAACTTTTTTTATTTTAAAATTATCAAGATAAATATATATAAAACTAAACATATCTTTCTGTATTCTTTTTATTTTTTTTAAATAATTTATTTACTTTTTTTCTTGAATAGATGACAAGACTTTTTTTTAAAGAAAAATATTTATTTATTTTCTTGAAATTGGAGTTCACATCAGAAGAATTATGTTTAGAATAATAATAAAATATATTAAAAGGTTGTAGTAATCACTGGTCAAAAATTTATAAAACTTACACCTATCTGATACCCAACAGGTGTAAGTTTTATAAATTTTCAACCAGTAAATAATAATAATGTATAATAAATAAAAATAAAAACAATAATAATAAATAATAGCTTGAGGTAAAGCTTAATCTTATTGATTAAAAATTAATATGTGATTCACATTATACATGTCGTCAAAACTAATTTGACCTTGACTCAACTCTTAAAATTTCAATTTTTAATTGCGTCTGACTCAATTAATTGCGTCAGTTACTAGTAAAAATCAAAATTTGCTTTGACTCAACTCCAAATTTTCTCAATTTTAATTGCGTCTGACTCAATTCAATAGTTTTGACGACATATATAATTTACATGACTTAATATATGATCAATTTATTGATCAAATAAATTATATGATAATTATAATTTGTATTTTCAAAAAATAATATTTATTTTGATTTGTTAATTACTAATTAGACTATTTCAAAAATAGCAATAATTTTATGAAAATTGTCAAAACTCACTGGTGGTAATTGTTATCACTAGGTAAAATTAAATTTACGTGGACAAAGTTAAAGTTAGGGTTGATCAAGGAATTATGTAATTTTGTCTGATAGTGATAATCACTACTAGTGAACTTTAGCAATACCTTAATTTTATACTTTTATTTTTTAAATTTTTTCAAAAACTTATTTAATAAAAAAATAATAATAGTGATAATAATAATAATAATAATAAATAAAGAATTTTTTATTTTTTAAAGTTTTTTAAAAAATTTATATTATTTTAAATCTTTTTATAAAAAAAATAAATAAAAATATATAATATAATTTTAAAAAATTACGAATAACAGACATAGGACATTTCCTCTGAATTGCTGTATTATAGTAAAAAAAAATTTTTTTAATAGTAATTTAATATAAACTTTAAGCTCAAGATCTTTTTTTATTTACTTATAAACTTTAAATATTTTTTTTAATTTGATAGAGAATATAATAAAGAATCTTTGATTAAAATTTCAACTTGATATCTTTTAAACTCATAAAGTTTACTTAGAAACAACTGAAATTTTCATAGTATTTTAAAATTTATGTAGATC